>OX456524.1:145910518-146510518 GCA_949748255.1 Eustalomyia histrio
GACCCAGAATATATATACTTTATAGGTTCTAAGATCAATATTGTAGAAATTACAAACGGAATGAAAAACTTATATATACCCTTCCACCTGTGGTGAAGGGTATAAAAACAAATACAGACGAAAATTTACCAAACTGATTTTTTATAGATATTTTTAAAACATACTGCAGGTGGTATCATCTGGAGTTTCAATTAAAAATAAATATTTTGGTTAACAACAAAAACAATGTGACAAACAATTTGTATGACTAAAAGGATAACGAATGAATAAAAATTTAAATACAGAAGAATATTTTATGAAATAGTATATCTTTTGTGGGTTTTAACGATATAAGTAGTTACAGCAAATGAAGATTACAAGCAGTAATTTATTAGGTATATAAAAAAATTTATATGAGAATTTATATAAAAAAAATCTTTTTGTTTAAGGATTTATAAAGTTCAATTGATAAGTTGTTATAGTAGATTTTGAATATCATTAATTTTAAATGACAGAAATAAAAAATTTAACTTTAAAATAATTAAAAATTATAGATTTATTTAATTTAAAAAATTACGAAATTACTTAATCTTCCATCTAATATTATATATTAATCGAAACAAATATTTTGTGTATGAGTTGCAATAAAAAGTAATAAAACATCAACAAGTTAAGTGAAAAATTAAACCCATATTTGTATAAACAGCAGGAGACGCTTTTTTATAACTAACAACTACTACTTGTATTATACAATTTTTACTATTTTTCGTTTAATTTGTATATTGTAAAATAGTCGGTTGTTATATACAATTCTTTATCCTTTTCAAGCTGTATACAAGCATATTTTTTTTAATATGGCTCTTGATATGGTTTATTATAATAGTATCCAATTTTCATAAATATTTCTTTTTTGTTTTTGCAAAATAAATAAGGATATTCACATGTTAATGACAAATATGATTCAAATGAGCAAAGCTTACCTTTCGATAGTAGGCTTAAGAAAATTACTAGTTGTTTTCTAAAAGCAAGCTTTATGAAATAACTGTGTTTCCTAAAAGTAGGCTTTAAAAAAATTCGTTTTTGTTTGCCAAAAGTATGCTTTATAAAATTAATATGTTTCCTTAAAGCAGGCTTTAGAAAATTACTAGTTGTTTCCTAAAGGAGGCTTTATAAAATTATGATTTGTTTCCCAAAAGTAGGCTTTATAACACCCCGATTTATTTTTCAAAATTGGACTTAATTAAAACATTATTAATTTTCTAATATTAGGCAACATTTATTCTTCTAAAAGTAGGATTTTCCAAGCAACACTTAACCTCACAAAAGTTGGCTTTGAAAGTTACATATTTGAGATAAATTTTGAAGACTAAAAGAAAGATTTTTAAACTCTTGTTTTTGGTTAATCCCATGATTTGTTTTCCTAAAATTAGGCTTTATAAAACCACGATTTATTTCCTAAAATTAGGTTTTATAAAAATACTATTGATTTCCAAAAATTAGGCAACATTTAACCTTCTAAAAGTAGGCTTTTGGGCAAAAAACAATTAACCTCACAAAAGTAGACTTTAAAAATTACATCGCTAAGGCAAATTTTGGTGACTCAAAGGAACATTTTTAAACCCTTGTTTTTTTGGAGTTTTTTCCTGCATACCCATAATAAAACATTTACTTTAAATGCTATACAAATGCCCTCTCTTCATTTACACATTAAAATAAGCAATTATATTTTATGCTTAAAAGGCGTGTTAAAAACTTATTAAATACTTTTTGAATGCAACACACAAACAAAAAAAAAACAACTACTTGAAACTAATTTCAACACAAAACTTTCCTTTGCAATTTACAGTCTATTACCCACAAAACTACCAACAGCAGGAATAGCAAATTTCAATGCGTAAATTAAAACCACAACTTTATATTATTTGCATAAATTTTAGCTTAAACTCTGTTTTCTCATAAAAAGAAGATAGGTGAATGTTGGATAAAAAAAAACAAAACCGAACAAGTAGCATGTTTGGGGGTCAGTTATTCATGGCAAACATAAGGAAAACAAAATATTTATGATGTTTGTAGCATAAAAGTTGTAAATTTCGGCAATAATTCTACAAAGAGTAGAGTTAAACATGAAGTTTAAAAGATAATATATATGAATAGTAAATTTGTAGTAAATATTTTACAAATAAATAAAGCAGCAAAATTTGTAGAACATTTTAAATAATCAAAAATAATTTCAATGTTTTTTTTTTAATTATATTTATGCCGAAGCATCAGTGGTAGGTTAACATTTTTAAAGTAATAAAAAATTATAACTACTTCTGTTTGATTTCTTTACTTTGAGATATGTCTTAGGACTAACCTGAGACATGTGAATGGATTCTCCTCAAAAACACAGGAAATGTCCCAGAACGTGACACAGAACTATAATTAGATATGCTTCTGAGAAAAGTTTTTTGGTACGTCCTAGGTTAGTCCTTGGGCATGTCACAAGGGCTGAATAAGCTAATAGTTGATTATGTAACATATCACACGGGGTCAATTCCCCTTCCCTCCCTCCCCCCTCTGCTTATAACAAGGTCAAGTTAAAATAACAGATCCCGGTTATATTAAGAAACCAGTTCGGTGTCAGCTCGTATTAAATCCTCGTGGGGATATTTGCGTGCCAAATAAAGTTGGCATAGTAATAGCCTTTTTCCACTGATCTACATCTCACATCTTTCATCAATTTGCAAAGATGTTAACATCTTCCCATAAGAATTATACAGGCTAAAACTTCTACATCTTTCTACATCTACAAAAGATGATCCTTTCTCATTTTGTTCGATCTTACATCTTTCGTTATTTTAGGTGTTATCACTAAAAAAAAATTACAAAAACATCGATTTTCTATGTACCATCACTAGCGAACTGACATTGCAGAAAATAAACAAAAAAAAAATTAACTCAACAAAGGAAAATGAGCGGCAGATGTAAGAATTTCATACTTATATCTACCAAAAATTCTTCTTCATCATCATCTTCTTCCAGAATGTCCTTTAAATTTTCAATGAACTGCATTAAAATTCGGATTTTTTATTGCAAAGCAACAACCACTCCAATTATTAATGCTTTCTCTAAATCCATTTTTTATTTTTAACAAAAATTATGCGTCTTTTTCTTTTCTTTTTTGACAGCTGAATAAATAACAGATGAAAGATGTTGGCAATGTAAACACTTGTTTCACGCTTTCAACATCTTCCATGCGATTCACAAAGATGTTGTTCAGTGTTAAAAGCCTATAAAACTTAAAAAAATATTGCGGTTACGGTTAAAATTCAATTCTTTAATAAGCAGGTTTTGTAAAGAATTCATTATAAAAGTGGTGTAAAACATTTGTAATTTTGTAATTTGTAATTTTTATGATAAATAAAATTCTTAAAATTTTTTTCTCTGTGTCAAAGTGGTAACTATTAGTCATCCCAAAAAAATTGTCGAACTTTTTTACATTTTCTTTTGATCAATAGGTAATTTGACTTTTTATAAATTTCAAATCGGTTTAATTTCTGTGCAAATGTAATGTCTTCAAACATTTACATAATTTTAATTGAAAATGATGTTATTCTGAAAAAGAAGTTATAAATTTTACTATGGGATTTTAGTCAATAATTGCGACATTAGGAGCGAAGAAATTACCGTCCGTTTAGACATCCTTTTAAATACAGTAATTACATCAAACTGCCTTCAATTTATACTCAATATAGTTTGCAGTTTATATTAATTGAAAATATAATTTAAAATAAATGAAAAATCTTATAAAAACCGTTCTACTAACTTTTCATTTAAATCGAAAAAAATCATTTATTTTTAAATGTTAATATATTAACTTACAACTACTTGATATCCGTAAAAAAATAATGATTTTTTATTAATTTTTACTGTTAACAAACTAAATACAAACAAAAGCTATTCACCTTTATTTATTTATTTCTCTTAACTGTCAACTAAATAATAAAACATCGGTAAAAAAAAATAATGATTATTCTTTTATTTCTGTTTTTCAACTGTCAACAAATTAACTACAAAATCCTTAAAAATAAATGATATAATGATATATCGCTCTTTTGAATGCCATATCAGTCTAGTTTGTAAAAATAAACAAATATTCATTTATTTTAACTATCAGACAACCATAAAAAATAAACATCATTTTTAAACAAATTATTTTAAAGGAAAATATTATATATAACTGAAAATCCGTATTTGTATGTAATTTATTCTATAAAAAAGGGTTGAAAATATATTTCTTTGTTTATTTAAACTATTTAAATTAAATGTACAAATAACTTTTTAAATAAACTGCAGTGAGTAACTGTAAACATATTTTGAGTATACAAAGTTATTTATAATTAAATCATATTTGAAATTGAAAATTTCTTGTTAATTTTGTGAAAAACAATTAGGTTCAAAAATATTTTATAGTGGGTGCGATTGAACGTTAATCGCAATTAATCGCATCCATTTCAACTGTAACTGTGTTGAAGGAAAATTGCGGTTAAATGCAAACTCTAGTAAAACCAACAAAAGGTTTGGCGCTGTGTGGGTACATTTTAATTCTAGGTAATAAGTACTCAAGCTCAAGGTCTATTTTTACAAAATTATTTATTTTTCATCCAATATTTCGCTATCTCAATGGATAGCTTCTTCAGGGATTTTTTGTTTTTAATTAAAAAAAAAAAAATTTGTTTAAAATTAAAAAACAAAAAATCCCTGAAGAAGCTATCCATTGAGATAGCGAAATATTGGATGAAAAATAAATAATTTTGTGAAATTGAACTGAATAATTTGGTACATTTTAATTTTATTGCCGTTTAAAGTTCTAAACTTTTCAGTCTACGGATACCGGCAATGGAATTTCATCTAGAATTTTTTTTTTTGTAGAAAATGTTAACCTTATACTGTCATTGTTATGGTCCAGTTTAACACATTTTTCAAGAATTAACCAAAAGTCTCATAAAACGGGGTTTTTAAGGATTAAAATGTTCGACGAATGTGTTCTCTTGCAAATTTCCAGCAAAGGCAAACCAAATTGTTCGTCAGATGTAAAATCTTGAAAAAGCTGAATTGTAAGTTATCACCTGTAGTCCTATAAATGCTGAGAAAAATTTTGTAATTAATGTCTAAATAGAATATTTTAACCTTTTATCATCTACTTTTGGCATCATTTTCATCTTAGTGGTCTACTTTTGTCATTGTTTTTTTAAAAAGGGTGTAAAAATTCTAAAGAAAGGAAACCCTCGTAAAATTTTACCCTTGCCATTGAAACAGCAAATTTATCTTAAAAGTACGGACGAAAAACTCATCTAGTATATGGTAAATCTGTATTGTAATTTATTTATTGCAGTCCTTGCAAAAATACCCTGGTGATATTTTATATTTTTTGTTTTAAAACTACCTGCACTACCTGACTGTGCCCACACAGCGCAAAAATTTAACTGTACTTACCAAATCTTTTAAGGATTTTACTATAAAAACTTTATTAATTATTTTGTTATTTTATACAGAATTAAAAAAATAATAAAATTCAAATTGACTGTACCCATACAGCGCCAAATCTGTTAGGGGTTTTACTATATAATCCTTATAATTTTGCTACATAGTGTAATCCATTTATAGGATTGATGAAAGTAAATTTTATGATTTTTGATTACCCATCTAAAAATCGAAATATATATGAGCATACATGATCATACATGGGCCTGTATATGATCATACATGGGCATACATGGTCATATACGTACATACATTGTTCAATATATGACTATACATGATCTCATATATGATCATATATCTTTGGATCCGAAATTTGAGGGTTTATGGACGTATATGATCATATACGAGCATACATGAATAATATATGAGCATGTATGATAATATATGCACATATATCACCATATACCCTCAAATTTCGGATCCGAAGATATATGATCATATATGAGATCATGTATGGACGTATATGACCATGTATGCCCATGTATGATCATATACAAGCCCATGTATGATCATGTATGCTCATATATATTTCGATTTTTAGATGGGTAATGAATTTTTCCCCATAAAAGAATCATTATACAATGACACATTTCTTATCACATAAAAATATATTTCTTTTAACCAAATCTATTGAAATTGTTTTATATCATTGTAAAATATCTCTATTTAAGTTGACAATTGTTTGACGTCAAAATAAACTTCAATTTTTGTTTTACAACAATCATTTACAAAATTACTTTCAAATAGTTGTGGATACATACATTGTCATCAAATGTAATTAGAAATCTCTATAAACTCTTTGTATAACATGAATTTCCAATTCTTTTTGCTGTTCATTATTCTTTTTATACCCTACACCATTCGGTGTTAAAGGGTAAACTAAAAATACTGGACCTAGACAATGCTTATAGTAAGGCCAATCGCCTCAGACTTTCTGAGCCGATTTAAATATAAAGGTTTTTAGATGAAATTAGGCACGTGAGATAATTTGATTTTTTTGTCCATATTACAAGGCTCTGGTCCCTTCATTGATCCGCTGTGCTGTAGGGCATCATCATGGTCGTCCTTTGTTGATTGTAATTTTTACTTAACTTGTTTCATTATCAAAATGTTATTTTGGTTTAGCATCCCTTTATTTGAAAATACAAAAAAAAAATGTTTGATGAATATTTGACTTTGAAACAATGACATTTTCAACAACGTGTTGTCAATTGTCAAATTTCTATTGACCATATTATATGTATGTTGATGATGATGATGATGAGTCATGATATTTGAAAATAAAACCAACACATTGAATTGCTAAATTCTCCCCCTTATACTCTAATGAACCCATAAACCAATAATGAAAATATCCTTTGTATTAAGGGAAATAGCAAAAAAAAAAACAAGCTTTCATTAACTATACGCAAAAAAAAATCTTTATAGAATTCTAAATGAAGTTTTTGACCAAATTGAGCTGTATTAATAAATGATTGACATTTATGTATTAGTTAATTGTAGTGGTAAATTTTTTGTAGATAAATAGAGATACGATAGGAAAGAGTAGGAGCATTTTTCATAAAGGGGGTGGGGGGAGTGTAGAAAAACGATTGAAATATTGTATAAAAACCAATTACTTTATAAATTATTTAATTTTACCTAGGCTGATATGTACATGTGTATTTTGATACGGCAAACGTGAGGTATAGCAAGAGCTAAAACCTTCTAAATAGGCAGAGCTCAAGTAAAAATCCTACAAAAAAATACTTTTGCTCCATTCTTATATGTTTACAAAAAAAGTACCTCAACACTTTAACACAACTAAAAAAATTTGAAATCGACCAGTCCCTGGAATTTTAAGTTGTCAAATGGTCCAAAAAATTTGAGAGTTCTTGTTAGCTTTTTATGGTGTTTAGACTGCAGGAATCATATGCAAGTGTGGTAGCGTTAAAAAGGATTTTGGTACCTTTTTGGTACTTTTTGCTTTATTTTGCATTTGCTGTTTTTTGAGTACTTTTTATGGAGAAGTGTACTACTATATATCTTTTATTTATTACCCTGTAGGAAATGTCGTTAGTGAAACTGTACTGATTCACTATTGACTTTGTTACAAGTACTACTGACTAATTATGTCTCAGCCAACGCTTTCTGCTGTATACATTTAACATGTGCTGGTCATTGCGAATCTACACAACTATTGACTAGGTGTTGACATTGGAACCAGAGTTTCACTAATATCCTTAAACGAAATGTCGATAGTGAAACTGTACTGGTTCACTTTTGACTTGCAAATCTACACAACTATTGACTAGGTGTAGACATTGGAACCAGAGATTAACTAAAACATTTTAGTAATTCTAGTCTACACTTTTGGAACTTTTTACTAGATTTCTACACTAGGAAGGGAACAAGTTTAAACAGGTGCATTTATTTTGTTAAATTTGATATTTTATTAAAAAAAAATGTTCATAAATTTCAATAAATTAAAAAAAAAAATTTTGTGCAAAATTTAATTTTGGAGTAGACAAATCTCCAAAAGACTGCACAAAATCATCCACAGGCTCCGTAAAATCTTCATCAGGCTTTACAAAATCTCTAAAATTGCAACTTTCACTAAAAATTGTTGCCTTTTTCTTGTTATTTTTATTTTTATACAAAATTGATTGCTCATAATATATTTTGTTCAAATATGTATATTTAAATTCATGTTTCTTTATATTTTTATTAAAAATTTTATTGTTGCACATGTATTTTCAATAAAATAAAACAATAAAAAAAATCATGAACAAGCACAGTTTTGCAGTTGCAAAAAAACGAATGTAAAAAGTATAGACGCTTTGTTGACATGTCACCAAAAAGTCACCCAAAATAGTCGACAAAAATGGTGACTTTTAGACACTTGACCCCAGGCTTCCTACAGGGTAAAGGCCTTCTTTGATACTTTTTAAAAGAACTTGACAACCTTTTGCTAAAACATAGTCATTACGTATATCAAAATTCCTTATTGGACGAATATATTATTTTACTGTAGTTTTTATATAGAATTTCGAAACTCACCGACATGCTGCCGCACAAAATTGGATGCAGTTTTTATATAGAATTTTGAACGTTACTGACATGCTGCCAAACAAAAAAGTGCACTCACAATATAGATTAGAAAATAATTTACTACTGTTTAGTTCTTAGGTCTGACTTAAAATGAAAAAGTACTCGAACTTAATGTGTGTTAATTTCGCGAGTAGTTTTAGAAAGCCCTTTCTAAATTCAATATTGAAGTCTACCACTTTCCAATTTTAAAGAATTATTTACTAAAAATTAGTTCAGACAATTAAAAACAAAAAGTAATAAATTTTTTCATATGTCATAATAAAAATTTATTTGGTTTTAGAAACTGTTAAACTATTTCTAGGAAAAATTTTCATGCAATTTAGTTCAGATAAATTTTAAAAATATTAAGAAAATATTTTTGTTTGTTCAGATAAAAATTTCCTAATTTTTGGGAATTAATAAACTTAGGTATATAATTTTTTGTATAAATATGTAAAAAGTATAGTAACACTTCATGGTTCAAGTGATAAAATAAATTTTTTTATTTTTAATTTTTCGAAATATTTTTACAATTCGTATTTCGTGAGCGTAAGCGAAAATTTAAATTGCTCCCATAAGCTGAAGTAGAAAAAAAACTCTTCCTGCGAGATCCTGCATGATTGTAATTTTTGGTTTATGATCGTGCTTGAAGGTGAGTCATAAAATCTCGCTCACGTTTCCATCTCTAATCTTAACAGTCTTAAACATCGATCCTAAAGTAGTATATATATAAGTATATATTTGATAAAATAATCAAGAATGGATTTATAAATTTGTAAAAGAAAAATAGCAATATATTCATTATTTTCAAAACCTTTTTAAAAACATTCATTTTATTAAAAAGCTTATAAAATTAACTCAATATAAGCACTTTTTTATTTTGTAGTAAAATGTTTTACCATAGAAACAATTTCATATTTATTAGATAATTTTTATTAAATTTAAGTATAATTTTCACTTAAATAAAGTGCTATTTAACTTGATGTTGGAAAATATTTTCTTATTTCAGGGAATCCTAGTTTTTAGTAAAAAAACTTTTATTTAATTAATATAATAAAATTTTGTTTTAAAACCAAGCAAACATTTCCTAACTAAAAGTAAAATTTATGATGACATATGAACTAATTAAAAGAAAATTTGCTATGTTTTCGAATCAAAATTTAGTAAAATTTTTCTATAATTTAGAAATTTTGAACAGATTTTAAGTAAAATTTGTTTCTTAATTTCAAGGAAAATTTTATTCAATTTTAGTAAATTGTGTCTTTGGCATCGTTTTGATTTCAAGGTTAGATTATGTTATGTTATGCGCATTTCCACCCGGAGACCAATGCGGTCCATTGTGAGTCCTTTCAGTATAGAGGAAGAAAAAAGAGAGAGAGAGAGAGATAAGTAAACAAGAAAATAGTCGACAGGTTAGAGACAATATGTCAACCAAATTAGTTATTTTTTCTATATTCTAGTTTATTATTTTTTATTTTTTTTTTGAGTGAAGCCTATACAAAACCTATAAGAAACCGTGATTAAGCTCGTTAAAGTAAACTTTATAAAACAATGCTTAAAATCCCTAAAGTAAGTGGGCTATATAAAGCGGGATATATAAAACCACGATTAAGATCTTTAAAGAAGGCTGTAAAAAACCATAGTTAAGATTCTTAAAGTAGGTTATATAAATCCACAATTAATAACCTTTATGTAGGCTGTTTAAAACCGCAACCAAGATCCTTTAAGAAGACTATAAAGAAACACGCTTAGGTCCTCTAAGTATGCTATATATAATTTCAAGATTAAAATCCCTAAAGATGGCTATACAAAAAATATTACGATACCTAAAGTACACACTATAAAAATAAAATAAGGTCTTAAAATTGTGCTATATAAAACCAAGATTAAAATCCTTAATATATGGTACATAAATCCGCAATTAACATTATATTTAAGCTCCATGGGAATCCTGGAATAGCCTACTTTCGGGATCCCTATCCTTACAGTAGACTACATAAAACCATCATTGTGATTCAAAATTGCTTAAACATAAAAATTTATCAATGTTGGTGTATGTTACAAGAAGTCAATTTTTAAAATTTAGCTTAAGTTTTGTAGAAAAACATTTCAAGCTTTCCAATAATATTTATTTTTTCTGAAAGAAAAAAAAACATGTTTATTTTATATTTTTTATAAATATTATGCAGTGATTGTTTCTTTGTAATGTTACCAAGTGTGGCTATTGTAACAACGTGCTCAAACATACACACCGATTTTCATCTATTACTACGTTTTTTTTTCCTCCATTATAATGGTCTCTTCTCATGGTCTTATGTATTGGTCTGCTTTGTTGACTGAATGTAATATTATACACTAGAATGCATCATGTTTTCTTATTTCTTATTTAGTATTTTTTTTTTTTGTCTTTTTTATATATAATTTCCATTTTTGGCCTTTAGGTTTTCGCTTAAAATATGTAAATGTGAAAAGCAAGCTTGTAATTCTTATTGTTTTCCTACAGTTCTATTCCTTAGTTTTTGTTCATTCAATATTAAGCTTATAAACGAACAAAAGGGAAGTCATTGAATTTAGGTTTAATAAAAGAAAATTTTCCTTTAGGGGCCTTTAGAAAAAGAAATCTGTTTTGCAATACATTTAGACAAAATGAAAAAACAAAAAAAAAAAAAATACAAAAACTGTCTGAAATTGTTATAACCATACGTTCATTGCACACACAAAAGTGGTGGTTTACTGTAGGAAGCCTGGAAGCCAGTAAAGAACATGCATTTCCTAAGCACTCCCTGACATTATGGTAAAAAGAAAACAATATTTTTTTTTGTCTACAAAGTGGCAAGAGAGCAACGATACATAGAAAACATTCTCAAAAACAAAAAAAAAAAACAAACATTTAAATCGTGCCCAGAAGATCGTTATGTTGCAAAGCATACACAAAATGCCAACAATTCTATGGACAACTGTAACTAATTTCCAAGTATTTTTCAAAACATCAGCAAGATTTTTAACATTGAAATAAACAAAAATAAAAAAAAAACACATGACAAAAATAAATTTAATGGTTAAATTTTTAAGTGTTAAACTTTCACAGTCAAACTCGGCAATCGATAACAAAGTGTGTTACCTAACAAAATTTTAAAAGATTTTTCTTTATCCATAACTTAATTTGTAAACTGAATTTTTATTTTGATAACTTTTGTTTAATCAAAAAAAATTAAAAGTATTTAAACTAGAGAACCTTCACAGTATTTTGAAAATTTATAAGCTACTTTTGTTATCGATAACTTAAATCAATATATAGAAATTCCATCGATATGGAATTATTTAATCAAAAAATCTTCAAAGAATTAGGTTTAGGAAAATCTTGATCGATAAGTGATATCGATAAGTTAAAATAAAAATTAAATTATCGATTAAAAAAAAGTATTCACAATTTTAAAATTTTGTAATGGATTTTCGGCACGTGATTGATTGAAGTTTTTTTTGATATAAAGATTTTATACAAAACTAACTTAAAACCCTAATATTTCCTTATTGGGAGCTTAAAATATTAAAGTATAATCGAAATGAATTTTAATTCTTTTTTTCTACAAATTTTTCTTTTTAATACTTATTTTTTACCTTTGGTAGTAAATTTTCCTGACTTCAAGGATTTGCACAGGCCGGTTTTTGCACAGCCGGTTTTCCTTTTTAAACCACATTTAACAAAACTCCCAAAAGTATATTTTTTTACTTAATTAGATCATACCTATTAGCCCGACGGCTTTTAGTAGAATATTAAGTGGGACATGTTTATCCCTCTTCGTACAGATTTGCAAAAGTCCGTTCTAACTGGATGTCTTAAGAAGAAACCTACAGAAAAAAATTTTAAGTTTCTAGCTCCAGCGGATTAGGCTGGGAAATTAGTGACCCTTTTAATTCCATTTTTACCAAAAACAACCTTCTTTTCAGTAAACTAGTCCTTACCCCAGATAACACATATTTAAAATTTCAGATCTCTAGCAGAAATCTACTGTATAGTAGCAGCCTACATGCCAAATTTCAAATTCAGAATTTAAGTGGTAATTAAGGGAGGATTTCTCCTTTTTAAGTGATGTTCTAATTAAAAATTTAAAAAACTATCTCTTTAGTGAATTAGCCCACACATCAGAGAACACATAAATATATTAAACTAGCGGATCCCGGCGTGCTTCGCTACGCATGAATATTAACATTGAAACAAATTCATTGGTTCATTGGTTTCTCGATCAGCGAGTTCGATGAAGAAGAACCTTAAAATGATCACTTTGACAGCTGTCAATGTTTATGCGTGTATGCGCTACAACGTGTATTTACCGTGTGTATGAAGTCAGCAGACAGTATACATACCGCACACGCTCATGGGCGCCTACGTATTTGTTGTTGTTTTTATTATATTGACAAAATCACATGTTGAAATGAAAAATCATAACTCACGAGCGCGTCGGCCGATTTCGTGCAAACTTCATTTAAACCATCTACACGACCTACACGACATACCCTAAAAATCGAATTCGATTTAACCGTTCGTGAGTTTAAAAATCACAACACAGTCGCAACAATTTTATATATATATATAGATATCACATTTCAGGATTTCAGACTTTTCCATTTGGAAAAGGGATATCCCAAAATCGGTCCACGAAGTACCTGTTTAGTAAATTAGCCCATACTCCAAAAACCCCATTTTTTTAAATTTCAGATTGCTTGGCAAAAGAAATAGGGCAGGCCCTTAAGGGGAAGACTTTTCCCCTTTACTACCGTAATGTTTACCACATTTGTGGCGTAGATTCCAAAAAAGTACCTTCAGATTTCTAAAAAAAAACATATTTTAAATTTAAACGAGTTGGACCCGCCCAATTTTTGTCCAAAAAGTACCTCCTCAATGAATTAGCCCTAACTCCAGGGTAACCATATTTAAAATTTCAAATTTATCTTATATTTTATCTTATATTTTAAATTTCCGGTTTCTAGCCAAAGCGATTTGGAAACACCCTTAAGGGGGATTTTTCCGCTTTTAAAATATAATTTTTACAAGAAACACATATTTAAATTTTAGGTTTCCAGCCGAAGAAGTTTCATAAATGTTATGAAATTAGTGTTAATGAAACTTTTTACTTGAGTGTATGCAATTTTAAATAAATAAAATGAAATTTGTAAATTTAAAAAAAAACTAGATAAATTAAGTTTTAAGGACGAGTTCCAGGGACGAGTTGCCGGTTCGATGCCCAATTTATTATTTAGAAAAATAATAAATATATAATAATGAATTTTCTATACCTCATTTCAAATCGCAGTGCCTTGCTTCTAAAGACTAAAGGGCTTTATGAAACTCGCCAAATCTTCATTAGATGGTGGTCAACAACTGTTCTAAGAACTCGCGCAATCACAAAGAGCTGCCATCTCTCCTCTATTCCCTTTCTAAAGAAAGCAACATATTATTTAATAGGAAGAATTTGCTTAAGGGTTTGTGTCTCTTTAACAAAAAATAAAACCCTGGTTTTAAAACCCTGTGTCGAGAATATCAAAACTTTTATTTTCCTGAGTAATTTAACGTTAAGCCCAAATCTGCAAATTTCAGATAAGGAATATAATTTGGTCTAAAAGATTAGGCCGATATGCAAAATACAGTTGCGATAGTTTGGTATTCTCTCTAACATATTCAAATTCTAGCTAAATAGAAGTTCTCACTTGGCTCTCTTTTCTGTGGTTGTGAGAAAAGAAAAGTATTAAATTCTAAGAAAAATTCTGAAAATTTGCTTAAATTCTAAAAATTGTAATAGCTTTGAATATTTAATATAAAATATCTCAAGAAATTTTAAAATTTTTTAAAAATATTTTTTAATATTAATATTCAATTTTTTTAAGCCAAAGATCTTTTTTTATAAAATTTCTTATTTAATTTTCGATATTTCGCTAACAATTTCTTAGCATCTTCAGGAAAACAAAATTTTAATATTTATAAAAAGTTGACAAACAAAAAAATATTTAACATTTAAATATAAAAAATATTTAACATTTAAATATAAAAAATATTTAACATTTAAATATAAATATAAATTAAATTTTTAAAAAAATTAAATTAACATTTAATCAAATAGAAGTGGTAATTTTATAAACAACATTTTCCTGCTAAAGATCGTAAAAAATATTTTCATATTGGTTTAATACTTTGGTTTATGAAATTTAACATAATAAATGTTGTTTATAAAATAAAATAACATTATGAAATTAAATTATTATAGTTATTAAAAACATATCTATACATTTAAGTTTTCTAATTTTTTACTAATTAAATATCTATAATTCTGAGCTAAATTTTCTGTGTCAGCTTTAAAGTTCATTCTCTGTGTCAAAGGTGTATTAATGATTTCTAACATTTCTAACATATAACGTTTTTTATAATTATTTTCTGTTCTTAATATTGAAACATTTTCAAAGTTAGGATGGTGATTTAATATAAAACAATGAGATGACAGTGCGGTTTTTTCCGAATAAATATTTCTATGTTTTTGGTCTGATTTATGTCCTGACATTCTGGTTTTTAATTTATTCTTTGTCGTTCCTACAGGTGGCGCAAAAATAACCTTCCGATGTTTTTTGGCTGTAATTTAAAAAAAAAAATTAAAAACTTTGATTCTTCTTGTGGATTATTTTTATTTGGTCTTTTAATTTTTTTTACATCAAGTCGAGAATATGATGCCATGTAAATGGCCGCCGCCACGGTTGATTGTCATTTGAGCCCTTTTTATGGCATTTTCCATCACTTTGGCCAAAACTTCCGGCGATAGGTCCTCACATTCTTGACGGATATTGTCTTTAAGAGCTGCAAGAGTCTGAGGCTTGTTGACATAAACCCGCGACTTCAAAAAGCCCCACAAAAAGAAGTCTGGAGCGGTCAAATCAGGCGATCTTGCTGGCCAGTGCAAATCGCCAAAATGGGAGATTAGGCGCCCGGGAAATGCATCCTTCAGCATATCGGTTGTGGCACGTGCAGTGTGTGGCGTTGCACCGTCCTGTTGGAACCACATGTTTTCCAATCCCAATTCATCAAGTTGCGGCAAAAAGAACTCGTTGATCATTGCTCTGTAGCGCTCACCATTCACAGTAACCGTTTGGCCCGCGACGTCTTCGAAGAAAAAAGGTCCAGCGAAAACAGCACACCATACAGTGACTTTGAGCGGGTGTAATGGCTCTTCGTGGGTTACACGCGGATTTTCAGTGCCCCAGAAGCGTAAATTTTGCTTATTTACGTACCCGCTAAGATGGAAATGGGCCTCATCACTCATGATTATTTTTGATGAAAAATCATCTTCATTATTGCTCAAATAAATAGTCACCAATATTCCGCGTTCTGGAGCAGTGTAGCGTAACATTGTTTATTAACGTGTATTTCGCATGTGTTTACTACACAAATGTCAAAACAGAACTGACATTAGGGGCCAATCGCAAAATTTATAGCATTTTCTGATAGGAGGATTACTTTTGCGCCACCTTGTATATATAATTTATCACAATTTTCCTGATCATTTCCCTGACAAGGTATCTTGTAAACTAAATTTGACATATCCCACTTATCAATTCTATCTTAAGTCTTATTAAATAATTTCCCTAATGTATTAAAATAACGATGAGCTATTCCATATTTCTCCTTATCATAGATGTTAGATCTCGCCAATCTCTCTGATAATCCAGGGACATATGTTAAAGATTTAAAAAATCGTGGTTCAGTTATATATATGCTCCATTTTGTGTTATCCTATTTCTATATTGACCTACTAATCTATAAGATAACTCAGTTGGAAAACCATTATTTTTTAATGTAAAAAATATTATTTAGTATAAAATTAACAAAAATTAAGTTTGTTTTACGAAAATTTTCTTTTATTTTAACAATTATTTTTGTATTTTTATGGATGATTTATTTTAATAATCATCTTTGTGATACCTTTGGTAAAACTTTATTACGAATATAACACCAAATGAAAACTAAATATGAAAATAACCATAATTGCCAATGTTAACAACTTCTATATAAAGAAAAATTATTACTTTTACGGAAAATTTTTTTCGTATTGTAAAACAACAAAAGATTAACATCAACAACAACAACAACAAAAGAAAAAAAACTACAAACCGCCTTATCCTTGTTGTTCTTCTCTCAAACTATAAAATTCGAAGACTTCTTAGAATATGGCAACAAAATTATTACTATTTACATAAGATATCGTACACAAACTGTGTTAAGAAAGCTTTAAATAGTTTGGCAACACTAACACTATGTGCAGAAAACGTAATTGTTGCCCATTGTCTAACAAACAACAATAGACAACAAATCCATAGGCAAGCACTGAAGAATAGACAAGCAAATAAATAACACGATTTAGATAGGGAGAGTAGGCTGTATCAAATGCCAAAAATAAGACACACAAAAACTCACAAGCAAAACCTTAACAAATATTGATTATCTGAAAAAAGAATTGTTAGAAAAGCCTTTGAATATGATTGGTATAATATTATTTCTTTTGTTCAAAGTGAAGTTCACAACGCAGATGGGAAAACAACAAAATAACACAAGATGATTGTTGCTAACATTTCAAGTCAAGATTTTTGTATGTTTGACTTTTGGTAAAGTAACAGCTGAAATAAAAGAAGAAAAAAACTAGGACGAGGAAATTTTTTAGGGAATGAAATGAAAAAAGAAAAAATAAAGCACCGTATAAATAAAAAAAAATAAGCGTTAATAGGAAAAAGGTTATTATGGAGGCTATCAAAAGAATCAAAATTAATACACTGATAGAAATTTAATAAGTATCGTAATTACATGGACTACGTGGTCAGGCTATAATATGTTTTTGCTGATGTTTGCACCTACCAAAAACGACACAGAATCACTTCCTTAGTCAATTTAACGAACGCTTTTTAAATTGGTTAGTATCAGTCCAAATTAAGAGCTCCTTCTCAAAGAAAAGTCCTATTTGAATTAGGTTTAATTTGGAATTTGGTTTGAATATGAAGCCAGATAAAACAGAGGTTTGTCTGTTGAATAAAAAGAGAAACAAGGTAGCCACTATCGCCCTTACTTTTCGGTGTTTGAATATAAACAAAGAGGATTATGTTAAATACCTATTTTGGATAGAAAACTATTCTGGGCGATCAAATCGAGCCTTTGAGAAGAGTGACTTTTTCCCCGATCTTCGAAAGAAGTAGTACAAGAGGAAATTAAAACGATTCTTCCAAATCTTCTTCTCCCAAAAACTCAGAATCATCAACGGGAAGTGTCCAAACGGAGAGAGGCTCCAGTTAAGTTGGGATCGCTGGGCAGATAAAGAGACGACCTGAATTGTGAGGATCATTATTACGGTTATTGCAAATTTAACGTATATTGGGATCTAATGTGGACATATAGTGATTTAATCTTGTAGAACAGTTAGATCTAATTTCTGCCAAAATATACGTGGTGTACCTAGCGACAGCTCTGAATCATCTATGGGGGTAGGTCTGCCACCCAAAACTATGTTCTTAGATTTGAGGCTGTTGTAGGTGTCCCAATTAATGTTGTGGAGCGGGAAAATAGCCAAGTCAGAAAGATATTTTGAATCTAAATGAAGTAGATGATGATTAGCATGATCTACAACATAATACGAGACAAGAAATTGTTTCGTGTGTATCACATTATGATCCCTGACTGGGAGTATTTTTGTTTCATCATAAAGGTACTCAATGTTCGACATGAGCAGACCACCTGTGGCAATTCTCGAGGCAGCGTTTTAAGAAACTTGAATATTTTGCCATTTTGTGCGGCTAATAAAAGGCGATCATACAGCAGCGTCGTAATTTAAAATAGATCTGCCGAACGGCCTTAAAGGTAATAATAAGGGTTTTTTATCCTTACTCCAGGATGATGCAGCAAGTGATTAAAGGGCATTATTAAAGTCGATGTTAATTTACTAGTAGAAAGAGTTAATACGTTTTAGTAGGATGGTGTTAATATTAGCGAGGTAATTATTAATTTTTTGCAGATAGGAATAATATAACGGACGGAAGAAACGATAAAACAGTCGTCTGCGAATGACATAATGTTAACATTATCCGGTGAAGAAGGAAGATGTGACAGGAAGAGATTAAAAAGAATAGGAGAAAGAACGCTTCCTTGAGGATCACCTTGTTTAATAAGCCTATATTTGCATAGGGCGTAAATTCAAATATGAATTCCATAAATGATTACCGTTGAGGTAACCAACTAGCCATCGTTTTAAATTAGTATACAAACTAGAATTCATATTGGGTATACAAGTTAATAATGTCGATTTTTTTGCTAAAATTCATTTATTAAAATAACAAAATGTATTGATACATTATTAAAAGTATTGTCCATTCTTAGCCACTACTTTCCCATCTTTCTGGTAGCATATGGATTTCGCTCCGGTTTTTGAGGTAAAACCAATTTCTGATACCCTGTTCTGAAGTGAAGCGTATTCCAGTAAGGGCGTTTTGCATCGATCGAAATAAATGGTAGTCAAAAGGGGCAAGTTCTGGGCTATAAGTCGGGTGAGCCAAAACTTCCCATCCACTGTTTTCCAAATAGTTTTTGACCGGTCTTGCAACATGTGGCCGAGCATTGTCATGATGGAAGATTATGGCCTCGTGTCTGGTCGAATATTCTGGTCGTTTTTCGCTGATTTCTCTCTTTAAACGAATCAATTGTGTTCGGTACAGGTCCCCTGTGATCGTTTGACCCGATTTCAACAGTTCATTATACAAAACACCCTTCTGATCCCACCAAATACAGAGCATTACCTTGGCGCCATGGATATTCCGCTTCAGTGTTTATTTGGCTGGTTAGCTGGGGTTATCGTTACTTCTTTTTGTAGCGTTCAAACACCATTTCCCACATGAAAAATCACCTTTCAACGCCTCTCGGCTTCAATTCATATGGGACCAAATTTCCTAGCTTTTGAATTAATCTCAATGCTTTTAAACGTAAGAAAATGGCTTATTGTGTGACTCCCAATGATAATGCAAGTTCTGCTTGCGTTTGATAGAAATCTTCGTCGAGTAATGTTTCCAATTCCTCATCTTCAAACTTTTTCGGCTGACCAGGCCTCTTCTTGTCTTCAGTGTCGAAATCATCACTTTTGAATCGTGCAAACCATCGTTCAAAAGTTTTTTGGGATGGTGCATGTTGACCGTAAGCTTCTACCAACAATCGATAACTTTCAGCAGCCGTGTTCTTCAAATGAAAGAAAGTTATCAGACTTCCCCGCAAAACACCTTTTTTAGGTTATTATTGACACAAACCATATGTGATCGTTATGCCATATGTTGTCCAAATCGACATTATTAACTTGTGTATCCAATAATTCCATGCAATAATATGGTAATGTTCACTGTGTTAAATGTTTTTGTTAAATCTATCACGCCAATCGAATCTACTATCCGGAGTGACTCCACTTTTTACTCGACCAAGGATTGTCTACCTAAGCAAATAAGGAAATATGTACTAGAAATTTGTGATCATAGACTTAGAGTAGAAAGACCCTAATTCGTTTTTTTTTTTCTATTTCTCTAGAGGTGAAAGAAAAAGCTCTGTTAGTAAAATGCAATTGAAGAAGTTTTATATCAAAAGTTTTTCAGATTTTATTAAATTAATTTTTTAGCTCTATAAAGAAAGAAAAATAAAAAATTGAGTTAGCGCTGTTTAAGATTAAGCCATAAATATAATGGCTTAAATTTAATTTGTTTACTATCTAATCTCTATGATTCTTGTGTAAAGTAAAAAAAAATTGTTATAATATTTCAAAAGATATAAGTTGTAAGATAAATGAGTTAATTTTTGTTGCAAACACATCTTTAGTTGATATCGAAACTAACTGATTTTCCAAGTATTTACCAATCTATTGTCAAATTAAAGTAAACAAAAAAAAATAATTAAAAAGCAAATCCTTAAGCCATAATCCTTCCATTCAATTCAATTTTTCCTTCCTGTGCAAAATTTTCATTCCTTCCCTATCCCCAAAACTTTTCACAATAGTTTCTTTCATTGTTAAAGCAAACCATCAAACCAAACCCACAATACAAAACCAACTACGCCACTAACAACTATCCTATATATATACCTTCAATAATACAGTAGTACACCGAATTAAGAAGAAGAAGATATTGTGAGGGTGATAAAAAGACATAATGCACGTTTTTAACTAACTAAAGAACTTTAAAATACAAATAAAAAAAAGAAAACTTATAGACACTTAAAAGATTTAAAAAGCTATACAAAGTAAATCTTTTGTTTAAAGAAAAAAAAATACATATACAGTCAAAACTTAAAACGTAGTTACTTTTAAGAACTTGTTACGGTAGGTTTCTTTTACAAAAGGTTTCTTTGTTTCTTGTCTGTTGCACTACGTACAGCATATACAAAGATCTCCTTTATGTAAAAAAAAAAAACTTTTTAAAGATCTTTAAGGCATGATGTGAACCGTTTTAAGTCGCGCCAAAGGTCAATAATGCAAAAAAAAAAATGCAACAACAAGAGCCTTAATTTATTTTCTATACAAACAATAAATGTTTAAGCACTATTTTTTATAAAATAACCGAAACGTGAGAATTTAATTTTACATTTTTTTTTATTTCTATTTAAGACACTTACTTAACCCGAGGATATAAAGCTAATATGTTTTTGTTAACCCATTTAAAATACGTTTTACAAGAAATATTTGAAGAAAAGATTTGTTATAACTAAAACTACAAAAGTCAAAAATCGACTAAACTCTCACTTTAAATGTTTCCTAGTAAGATCCAGTTGGTTTTGTATTTTAACTAGATTTTTGAACAAAAAAAAATTAAACATATTGTTGGTCATAAATTTATAACTCATAACTAGCAATGAAATTAACACTTATGTTAAGGATATCAAATGATGACTCTTAGTTTGTGCTTACGCTACAGATCGCAAATATAAAGAAAAATTCCTACTGCTTGGAGAAAATCCCTTTAACATTGGAGATGTCTTAAAAAAATATGAGATCCATTTTGAATTTGGATTCACTATAACATAACCTAGATTTATAAAAATCGCCGTTTAAGCGGTGGTTGAAAGAAGGTTAAAAGAAATTAATTTTTTACAACAATTTAGTAAAATTTTTCAAAACTTGTTAATTTTTTGTTAAAAAAAAATCATTTCTTCCTATTCTTTTGTATAAAATTTGAAAACAAAATTTATGACCATAAAGGCCAATGGCAATTTAGTTATATACGTATATTAATACTTAGTTAACATACCAACCAAGTTTTAAACATTTTAACCAAATGTTTTTCAAACAAAAAGCTACAAAAATGAAATAACAAAACAAGAACCTTGTAGATCATGTTGAACATTGTTAAGCAGTTGTTAGTCTTTTTTGCCTGTGTAACGATTAAGTAAAACAAAAACAACCATTTTTGTCTGATATGTTGCAGGCATTTTTAGTGGGTCGCTAAAAATTGCATTAAACATGTCTTTCAATTAACTAAAGCCAAACGAGCGGCAGCAACACATTTATATGCTGGAGATTTTAAATGCATAAATTAGACTTACAATTAACCTTGGTTAGCATTAAAAATTGGATAAATATGTTAAGCCGGCGTATATCAACAGACATATGTGGAATATATATAAAAAAAAAAAATAAAATAAACTTTAAAAAAGTTATAAAAATTAAGACTGTGTTAATCAATTTTATAGTTAGTGGGGTTTTTATATTTAAAAAGCTGAACTGGATTTTGTTTGTCAACTTAACTGTCTGTTTATAGCCAGTTTAAATTGTAGCCAGTTTACACTATAAACAAAAACTACTAGTTGTTTTTAAAAACTTTTAAATTTTTACTAAAAATTTGTAGGGAATTTCCAAAATTACTAGTTTTTAATTGTTAAGTAAATAAGGCTTAAGTAAAAGTTTTCAAAATTTGCGATCACCAATATTTTGTTAAGAAATGTAGTTTTTATGAAAAATATATATAACAAAGTGACTTTCCTTGAAGGCAAAAGATATTAAAAAGCTATATAAAAAATTAATTTTTATATCTTCAGTATAACATATCAAATCTACAAAAGAAATTCTACAATAATATAAAAAAAAAAACAAGTAAGAGCGGCTAAATTCGGCTATGCCTAATCTTATATACCCTTCACCATCGTTGGGAAAAAACTGAAGTTTATATAATGACATAAAAGGAAATTAACCATTTAGTTTGGTGATAAAACTTGGACTCGGGAAGATTTATAGTTCCAGAAAATAGGTATTTAAAAAAAAAAATTATGTAATGGGGATAACTTTTTTGTATCAAACCCGATATTTCCAAGTTATTCAGCATATATGTTATACTAAAGATTTTCGATCTTTTGCTATATAAGACGTATCCATAGGTCATATTACAGCTCTAGAATAGTGTTTGTTGTTTGGGTATTAAAGGTGAGGAGGTGAAAGAAAAGAATTTCAACAAATCTTTAAAAGAAATCACTAGAACTGCATGTGTCTTATTTCTACAAAACGTTTGATTTAGCTGGCAAATTTGCATTTGGGATTTTATTTCGCTTTTTTATTAAAAATATTTTTAATTTCTTTAGCTTAATTTTAAAAATTTGAAGGAAAATAGTTTATAATTTTTTTTTTATAAATTATTACAAGTTATGACCTAAAATAGTTGCACTCAAAGGGAAATTATGTATAAAATTTTCCTTATATATGAGAAATAAAATGGTTTAAGAATCTTTTTATAAATTCTTTTAAATCAGAACAAAAAATAGAAATACAACCGTTTGTATATTGTTTGTATAAGAGGATTTTTGTAAAAATTTTTATGTTTTTAGCCTATTTATGGATTATTTAATTATTAATATAAAATTTTATATAAATTAATAATTAAATGTTAAAAAAAGCAAAAATAAACAAAAAAAAGTCTTAAGAAAATAAAAAAAAAAGTACAAAAAAAGTGAATTGACCGGGATTCGAACCCGCGGCCTTAGAGAAAAAAAGTATTTGTGACATAGCGTCTAGACAACTGAGCTATTGAAGCTCACACAAAATCATCGTTAATAGAGGTACATATATAAAAAGTCTTCGTTCATTAGAGATTTGTTTGGTTTTTATTTAAATGACAAATCTTTGTATGTGTTTGTTGTTTGTGTATAAATGGTGGCGATGAAAGAAAAGAATTTCAACAAATGGATGTGTTTGTTATGCGTAAAATTCTACATACATATTAAACAAAGGGATTTTATGGAAAAAAATATAGTTAGTCCTGGTTTTTTGCTAATATCTCAGCCAGAAATGGATCACATGTAACAGAAATAAATAACAATCAAGTCCTCATCATGTCTGGGTTCTTCGGAAACCCCATTTCAACACACAAACGGACAGACGGACATCATTAAATCAACTTCGCTCTTCATACGGACCCAGAATATATATACTTTATAGGGTCTAAGATCAATATTGCAGAAATTACAAACAGAATGACAAACTTATATATACCCTTCCACCTGTGGTGAAGGGTATAATAAAACTTAAAAGAAATTCTTGATTTAGTAGCTGAAACCATAAACAATAAACCTTTTAATTTTTTTTTACCATAAAAATCGCTCAAAATAAATCCTCATCTTTATAGAGAAACTGTACAAAACAAAAAATAAATTTATAGTAAACTTGACAACAATGATGGCAAGCTGTTACAATATTTTTTATTACTGTATTTACATATTAAACTTCAAAAGGGATGTATGATTACATGGTTTTGATGTGTAAAATTTTGATAAACTGTCCACTTTAACCCAAGAAAAAAAAGCAGTATTCTTCAATATTTCTTTATATTTTTTTTTTCTAAAGCCCAGTATTTTGTTCGTAGTTTTGGGAAAACAATATCAATCTGTTTTCTTTACATACATTTAAAAGGCAAGACCTTTTGAAAATTCAGAGACAAATTGCTATTTGACTTTGTTATTGTATAATTGTGGCTTTCTAAGGACTGTGGATTTCTAAGGAAAAATTAGTTATTTTTAATATTTTTATTACAGGTTCGAATATTTAGCAGAACTTTTTCGCTGTGGTGAACAATATACTGACTTTAACAAAATAATAAAAGACATTTCAACTTTTAAACGTTACGAACTAAATAACTGTCATTTTTTATTAGAATTCTTTTAAAATGTCATTTCGTGTTATTGAATTTGACATTAATGATTTGGTTAACAGACAAACATGGCGCAAATAATGTTGCTATAGTTAAAGAAAAAAAAGTAATATAAGTTAAATATGAAGTTGTTGGGGGAAAACAAACAACAAAAGTATATTTCAAACACTTGTTTTTCAGAGCACAAAATGAAGAAGGTGTTTATATTGTCACTAGACTTTTTTGTAGAATGATTAAATGACAAGTAACTTTTTTTTTTTGCTTTGTCAACAAGAGACAGGAAACCATTTGAGATTAAAAGATATTTAGAGGATTTTTATTTAAAAAAAAATTGAAGTTTAAATCTTAGGAAATTTATACTTTCTTAGGCATTAGGCATCCAATAGAACAAATATAGATTATAAATTAACCCAATAATGCCAAGGACTGCCTTAAGGGATTTTTATTTATAGGAAAACATAGTTAAACAAAATTTCGTATAAGGGGTACGGCATGCCTCAATTACTCAATAAAACAAAAATTTAAAAAGTGTTTTTAATGTTTATAAGGGTATTTAATCGGTTAATCTTTATTAGAATATTCGAATAATATTGTCAAATAATTATTCGAATTATTTGCTGAACTTATATTTGTTTTTTTTTTCTGTAAATGATATTCTGAAGACCACACATAAATATTTTTTTTTTCAATTAATCGATTAATTTAAAATTTTTTTTCATAAAAAAAAGTTTAATTAAATACTTGTTCGAATACTTTAAAATTCCCAAATTTCGAATAACGAATAATTCAAATAATTTTAAACGATTAATCGATTAATCCAAATTGGTAGAAAAAAATATAAAATATATGTGATATGAATTCTTAAACTGTTACTGAACTTATGTTTGATTTATTTATTTTTTTTGAATGAATTCAAAAAAAATTTTATAATATCACATAAATTCTTTTTTTCGATTAATTTTAAAATTTTATTCGATTAATCGGTTAGGAAAAAAAAACATATAATCAAATAATTGTTCGAATAATTTAAAATGTCAAAATTTCGAATAACGAATAAATCAAATAAATTTTATACGATTAATCGATTAATCAAAATTGATACAAAGAAAATATAAAAAATGTCAAAATATATGATGAATTTATAGTGTTACTGAACTTATTTTGTTTTATTTTTTTTTAACTGAATTTCTAAAAACAACAAAAAAAAATTATATTATTACACATAAATATTTTTTCTATTAATTTTAAAATTTTATTCAATTAATCGGTTAGGAAAAATACCGAATGCCCTCCAAACCAAATAATTGTTCAAATAATTTAATTTCGAATAATGAATAATTTTATACGATTAATCGAATAATCAAAATTGTTACAAAAAAATGTGGAAAAATGTTTCAAAAATATGAGATATAAACTTTTAGTGTTACTGAACTTATTATAGTCTTAGTTTTTTTTAATGAAATTATATTTCGCATTCATTTTTTTTTTTTTTTTTTGATTATTCATTAATATTAAAATCTTATTCGAATAATCGGTTAACAAAAAAAACCGAATAATCAAATAATTGTTCAAATAATTTAAAATGCCTAAAATTCGATTAATCAAAATTGGTACAAAATATATAAAAAAAAATGTTTCTAAATATGTGATGAATTTTTAGCGTTACTGAAATTATTTTTGTTTTATTTTTTTTAATAAGTTATATGTCACATTAATTTTTTTCGATTAATCGATTAATTTTAAAATAATTAATCGATTAATTAAAATTGGTAGAAAAAATATAAAAAATTAAATTTTTTAAGTGTTACTGAACTAATTTTTGTTTTATTTTTGGAAAGAAATTTTATTTCACATATTTTTTTCGATTACACGATTAACCGGTGAAGAAAACCCCCGAATAATTATTGGAACGATTAATTGATTAAAATGACAAGTCGATTAAATCCTTGTGTTTATATTTCTTGGTAAACACATACATAAAGTTAATTTCATTGACAGCAAAAACTCACAGCATTACAGAATTAAAAAAATAATTTCAAATTTTGTTGCGAGTTTTTCAATCAGCAAAGCAAAAATATGCAGACGCTATTTGTTTGTGTTAAATAGGCTAATTCGAATAAAAATTTTATGATTTTTATTTAATAAATAATAATATTCACCCTTATTCTAGTTGTCGTCATCGACACAAGACAATGTCGTCTTAGGATTTTTTTTTTGAAATTGGTATTCCCGTTATCGTTATCGAAAATAATTGATAACTGTCGACAAGTATTTGGTATTCTGTCAGAAAATGTGACGACGATATTGTCTTGAAACGACTCTGATTTTGTCGACACAATTTTTAGTAACGACTTGAGGAAAAGTAATGACTGAAAAAAAACGGAAAAATGGGAAGAAATATCAAATTTATAAATGCACTTGGCCCACCGAGAATAATGTGAGATGGATGGCAGAAGGTAAAGAAAGCATGATCATATAAAGTGCATTATAAAAATATAACAAAATTTATTTATAGGTTTGGCGAGACTTAAAATTTAAAGTTAAAAAGAAAATGGTAGCCAACAAAGCCGAGTGTAATGCTACAGGTGGCGGAAGATTCAAGCAATTTATATTGAGCCCGCTGGAGGAAGCTGTGGCAAATCTTCTACAGTTTCAGAAACAGCTGAACCCTAAGTTAAAATCGTTTCCAACACTGAGCCGGTACGACCCCTGGGCTAAAAATCTTAATGTAGCTGCCAACTTTATTGTTTTGGAAATAAATGTGGACTTGATTCCGGTTTTCAAATTAGGTGCTATTGTTTCCAGCACATCTTTGAAGGCTGTTTTATTCAGCCGAAAGTAACTTTCAAACCTTTTAAAAAAATTAGAAGATTAACATTCTTTAAAGTAACAGACTTTGATTTTGTTACTCACTTGTTATCCGGCAGATAAAAGATATTGGATTTCTGTATGAGAAGTCTTCTTTCCAATACTAGATTTTCTTTATTTTCTTCATCACTGGTATCAGAATTTAAATTACACATAAAAACATTTTTTTCGCAATAATAATAATAAACAAAATAATTCTGCCGACTCAATTTTTGAAGATGTGTTTTTGTTTAAATCGATAAATACCAATTTGGTGTCGAAGTGATGTCGACGTCGAAGCAAAGTGATGTTGACTCAAAAACGACGACGACATTGATAACGACAACTAGAATAAGGGTGATTATTTATTTTTCAATATTTCGTTACACCTGATGATGCTACAATCAGGAAATAATAATTATATTCATTTTATATGGAACAACATGACGTATGATTATTTTTATACAACAGTACGTATGAGTTATATTTAAAAAAAAAACTGATTAAAATGTTAATATTTTTTTTTTCTTATATTTTTTATCCGCTTGATGTATTATTTAAATCTTTACACTAAAACAAGAAATGTTAAACTTTTTGCAAGGAAAACAACAACAACTTTAAAAATTATATGAAAAAAATACTGGCATGTTTAAGTGGAAAATTATTTCAACTCTACGAAAAAATAAACATTCTTTGTACTCTACAACTTGCAAGTAAAAATTCTTTAGAAAGTGTTTCAATATTAAAGCAGTATAAAATGCGTTTTATAACACATGTTTGCAAAACTTTTACAATATTTACGCTTAAGTACTCGAAAATGTTACAACGATAAGTGGAAGTAAAAGTTAAATGTTAAAGCAATAAAAAAAGGGAATTTTATGTTAAAAGAATATTTTAAAATACTTTAAAACTAAAGTTAAATAAAAAACCATATTATATAAATATTTTACTAATGGAATTTTAATAACTATTGCAGTTAAATAACAAGAATTTCATTAACTAAAAATTGCCACAAAATATTTTGCATATTTTTATTTGTTTAATAATAAAATATTAATAAAATTTTTAAACGCATACATAGTTTAACCTCAACAAACACAAATAACTTAAATTGTTTTATGTGTAATGAATGTGTATGCATGCACACACTCTCTGTTTGATATCCTTCCTAAACCCATCGCTTATTAAGTATGTACAACAAATTTTAGGATATTGGGTACAAATTATTGGTTTAATATTTGGTTTAATTATGGTCAATTTTCTGCTGCTATATTTCCTGGTATTTATAATAATAATAATATGTATTTTTAATAATAGCTTTCAATTATTATACCTCAAAATGTTATTAACAAATATGTTGCAGTTATTTTAGTAACTAATACAAATATTGTAATTATTTCCTACAATTTATATACGATATGCATGCATATGTAAATTAATTGAAATCCTTGTTTTGGTATAAAATGTCCTGTATATGTATTATAAGGATTTTTCATATAAATTGTTGTGTATATTTTTGACAAATTTTTAACCACATACAACCGGATGTCATTACAAACTTTCATTGTGAAATTTATGCAAATTTGTTCATGGTATATAAACTACACTCATAAAAATATAATGTGTTTTGAAACCAAGTTATTTGTTTAATAAAAGAAGTTAATATTTTGACTTTTTGAGCCTTTATTGTATTTATTTTTGTTTTCAATGAAATTGAAACTAAAGTTGAGTAATGAAAAAAACTGAGCCATGAAATAGAAAATAAATCTAAAAAAAAATATAATAAATTTAAATCTAAAAATAAATACACTATCTTCTTACATATTCCTTATTTGCCAGGGAACTAATCTTTTTAGCGTTTAGGACTGAACGAGTTTTTTCCCTTTCAAACACCCATTTTTATCACAAACCTGTCGCAAACTCGAAAAAGTACCTTATCAGTGGTTTGGATCATACATTTTTAAGATTTCAAGTTTCTAACTTAAGTGGTTTGGTTTGGCCATTATAAGGGAAGCTCTTCCGATTTTTAATGTCAAATTTTAACACCGTTTCTACGTTCCTGACGAATATTTTGAAAGGTCTCTTATCAGTAAATGAGCTCAAGGATAATTTAAATTTTTAAATTTGTAACCCTCATTTTTAACACGTTCCTGGCGAAAATTCCAACTGCAGGGAACACATATTATAAATTTCATCTTCTTAGCTTTAGGGGTTTAGGCAGGCCGTCAAGGGGGAGACTTTTCTCCTTTTGCCCCTGCCAGTATATTTATTTAAAAAATAATTATAGAAAACAAAATCAAAGATCAATGATGGTTTGAATTTTGGGCCACATCGGAATTTTAGGGGTTCAAAAAAGGTTGAAAATGTTTTTTATGCATTTAAGCTTAGGGCATCATATGCAAGTTTGATATTATTGGACAAGGATTTTTGACGGCTTTTTACTGGTAACTTTTTTGGTATTTTTTTGCTTTTTTTTTTTAATATTTAATAAATTTCTAAAAACCACAAAAAACTTTTATATTATTTCACATAAATATTTTTTCGATTAATCGATTAATTTTAAAATTTTATTCGATTAATCGGTTAAGAAAAAATACCTGAATAATCAAATAATTGTTTGAATAATTTAAAATGTCCAAATTTCGAATAAGGAATAATTTTAATAATTTTATACGATTAATCGATTAATCAAAATTGGTACAAAAAATTTAAAAAATGTATCAAAATATGTGATATTATTTTTAAATTGTTACTGAACTTATTTTTTTTTAAATTAAATTATTAAAACAAAAAAAATGTTATATTATTTTAACTATATTTTTTTTTGATTAATTAATTTTAAAATTTTATTCGATTAATCGGTTAAGAAAAAATACCCGAATAATCAAGTGATTGTTCGAATAGTTTAAAATTACCAAATTTCTAATAAGGAATAATACGAATAATTCTACACGATTAATCGATTAATTAAAATTGGTATAATAAATATAAGAAAACGTATCAAAATATGTGATATAAATTTTTAGTGTTAATGAACTAATTTTTGTTTTGTTTTTTAAATGAATTTCTAAAAACAAAAAAAATTAATATTTTTTTTTCGATTTATCGGTTCAGAAAAAAATATGCTTTAAAAATGTCAGGTACTTTATGTGGAGATATAAACTGATGTCGCTGCCAAAATCACATATTTTATTCCTTATTTAGTTTTACCGGACGCGTATTTTTTCTTTTTTGGAACAACTTAGTAACCCTATGGTAAAGCACAGGTTTTATGTACTATATCTCATTTGTTATATATATTAATTTATATTTTTAAATAAAATTTCAAACGTTTCGAACAAAAAAAAAATACCCAAAAATGTCCGACTTTCTCTTCCCCTATTTCACCTGCTAGATCCCAGATATGACCAAAATAGTGAGACAGATTGTTTTAAGATTTGTTTTTTCATTAAATTCGAAGTTGGGATACTTTACTGGTTAGTTTTCGAGATACGGAATTTTATATCGATTTAAGTATTTTTAATACCAATCAACACTATGTGGACAGGTTATAATGAGTTTATTTTGGGATCACTTTTAACAAAAAAAAAAAATGTCCAAATTTTTTTTTATTGATTTTAGAATTTTTCTATTCTGATTTTTCCAATAGTACATATTATTTTACTAATCTATACTAAAATTTGTTTTGTGGGTATTTTATACCCAGTTTTGTATGAGTAGTATAAATAAGTGCTAAATCAGCAATATTTGCATTAGTGTTAGTAGGTAAACTCATATAGATATAACACACACACACACACAGAGAGCAAAACATCTACATAACTAACAATGTAGATTTATAGAACAAATAAATATAAATAAATTTGTATTTGTCCAATCATGCAAATACAAATGTGAAAGCTTTTTATAAAGCTAATTGGTATGAAAGATTTCAAATAATACCCAATGGGTGGGGGTACCCTTATAGAAGTCTTATAACACTGAACATTGAAGTTTATTTAAAATTATAGTTTAAAATTTTACATTTCCCCTTAAATCTATCAAAAGTTATAACAATAGTATATGTTAAGGTACTATTTTGAAATAACTAGTTTTTCCAAGTCGTAGTATTTTTTTTTTCTTTTATTATTTTCATTTGTACTAGATTTTGTTTTTCTAAGTTTTTCTATTACAAATCTTTGTTATTTTTTATCCTTTAGACACGTTCAAAACATAAAACCACAATCGTTAAGTTACGTGTGCCACATCTGTACATGACTTGAAGTTTTGAATAACAACAACAATAATAAAAACGTATTGCAAGTTTCCTTCAGTTATTTTTGTTTTTTTTTTTATTAAAAATGACATTGTGTGAAACATGCAAATAGTTAATACTTTGTAAACATTAGCACTGACATTTGCCGAGAAATGTTGTGGAAAACAAATAAACAATTTAGAAAAAGGATACAATGTTTTGATATTATGAAAATCTTTGAACTATGAAAGGAATGAAGGTATTAAAGATAATATGCCACAATGGGGCAATGTATATAAATAAAATGGATTAAAGTTTAAGACTTGGATTACTGACCTGCTCTGGAATTTTGATTTTTTAATTTAAAGCAAAGTTAATTGAGTTTTTCGTGAAAAATTTTCACTCGACTTTTTTTTCATGTGTAATCGAAACAACATACTTTACTTTAGTTCAGTTTCGAATTTTTGGACTGATATTTTTCTTACTAATGGTCCTCTTGCGAAGATAGTAAAAAATTTTGACAAAAATTTAATTGTGTATTATCAATGTTTTTGTTAATTGGTTTAATTTAAGAGCAGGGGCGGGGGAGGTGATGAGTCACATTTTTAATTTTTAATTCATTTTACCACGTTCCTATTCGAAATTCCTTATTAGGAAATTAGCACTTACCCCCGGAAAAAACATATTTAAAATTTCTAGGAGAAGGGGTTTGGAAGGACGTAAAGTGAGGAGATTATTTTCCTATCATAACGCCCATCTTAGTGGATGTCTGCATTCTTAATTTTGGCCCCAACTTTAACCCCCTCTTAACCCTCTGCCATGCGGATCATGCATGCCAAAAAAAATCATATTCTTACCGATGGGATATTTACTCCCATTGTATGTTGTTCAAAAAACCCAGTGGGATATATAATCCCAGGATATATATTCCTTGTGAAGGATATTATAATTTTAAATTTTTTTTTCTAAATTTATGATTATTACATATATACTATTAGGGGAACACTTTCCTCTTTTGAACCACCATCATGTTTCTATCAGCACTTTAGGAGTGAATATGTCCGAACATCAGTAAACAAATATTTTAAATTTTTACATTTCTAGACAAAGCGGTTTGGGTAGCAAGTTACTTTTTCCCTTTTGACCCCCCATATCTACCACGAACCTGGAGAAAATGTTAGTGAATTAATAAACATTTTAGTGAATATATATATTTTAAAATACTGATTTTTAACCCAAGGGGTAAGGGTAGGACGTTAAGAGATTTCGATTCTATAAACAACTCGGAAAAATTTCCGAAAAAAATCGTGTCTTAGTGAATGTCTACCTTGTGATGCAAAAGTTTGATATTCCCTTATTATTATTAATGAACCAATTAAAAAACTAATTTCCATTGACAGTTAAGATTAAAAAAAATCTAAGAATGGAGAAAAATACCTAAAAGGGAAAAGAAATTTCAATAAAATAATTTTTTATAAAAATTTATTCCGTTGCCTGTTTTTAGTCTTTCAATTTCACTTTTTTTCCATTCCATTCCCTTTGGTTGCACTTGTATAGTGTTTCAATTCCACGCGTCCCCCGTTCCATGCCATTTCATTCCCCTTGTCTAATGTTTTAATTTTACTTGTTCTTAAAATTTGGAAGTTTCCAGCCATGCTCCATTCCATTTCGTTCCCTTGTATAGTGTTTCAATGTCATTCGTTCCCCGTTTAATTCCATTTCGTTCTCCTTGTCTAATGTTTTAATCCCAATCGTTCATTAAATTTCAGGTTTCAAAACAAAACTTTTTCCGCAGGTCGTTTTTGCCATTCTGAATCCCTATTTTTCCAGGCCTACCTGGCAAGAACTCTTTTCAGCGGATTAGCCCATACTCCAGGGAACTCATACTTTAAATTTCCACATTCATGACGTTTTTTTTTTAAATTACACACAAAACTTTTTCCGCAGGTCGTTAAGCAGGTCGCTTTTGCCTTTCTGAATCCCTATTTTTCCAGGCCAACCTGGCGAGAACTCCTATCAGCGGATTAGCCCATACTCCAGGGAACTCATACTTTAAATTTCCACATTCATGACGTTTTTTTTTTTAAATTACACATAAAGGAACATATTTCAAATTTCAGATTCCGTTAGGGAGGATATTTTTTCCTTTAGACCCTCCTTGAAGTAATTCACATAATTTCCGTCTTAGCGGATATCTACCCATGACGAAACCTATATACGGAATTTAAAAAAAAATCGAAGATCGATCTGTCTCGGTGTTTGGGCCACATGGGAATTTTAAGGGGTCGAAAAGGGGTAAAAAAATTAATTATTTTATAGCATAGTTTATTTAGCCTAAACGGCCTTTCCCCTTTTTGACCCTCCTTGAAGTAATTTAAAAATATTCCTTAGCGGATACTTTTTACCTTACACGTTCCTGATAAAAATCAAAAAATTTACCCAATCAGTGAATAACATACATGGAACATACATATATTTTAAACCAGGGGTGCCCAAAAGTTCCTTATGGAAGAGCAAACACCAATACATTTAAAGAATAACAAATTTTTATTATTAAATTTTTTATTGTAAAAACCAATACATACAAAGAAAAAAGAAAAATAAATATTTCATATCATACGTTAAACAAAATAACCATTGATGATCGCTGTCGGCAATGTTTACCAGCAAAGCATACAAAAGTGTTGTTGCTTTGCACTTGCGAGTATACAGTGAAGAACGACAAAAAAAAACTAATAAGACAAAGTTGTTTGTGTATTTCGTATTGCTAGTGCTGAGTGCTCTATGTGTGTATTAAAACACACAGCCTGTAGCTAAGTGCTTTTACAAAAACAAATAAGCACCAAGCGCATATGGATTGGGCACCCTTGTTTTAAATTATAATTTTTTAGTCAAGGAGGTTTAGGCAGGCCGTTAGGAAGGAGATTTTTTCCCTTTTTGAAGTAATTGACAAAAATTCCGCAACAAATTTAAAAAAAAATCAACATCAACCTCTTCTCGGCTTTTGGGGCCACCTGGGAATTTTAAGGGGTCGAAAAGGGGTACAAAATTTAGTTCTTTAAGCTGTGTTGTTGGCAAAAATTCCAGATTTATAATTTTATAAATATTTTTCCTATAATATGCTCCAGATTTTCAAACCAAAAGCAAACAACTTTATTAAGTTCAACGCTGGTAGCCAGCTATAAGTAATATGCCTAAGATTTCCAAACTTTTGAGATCTATTTGGTATAAAAAATTCAAAGAAAAAAATTTTATCGAAATCAATCAATCAATCATTTTTGACAACTACAAGCGCTGGTAGCCAGATACCGAAAAAACTTTGTTCCTTATTTTCCCATAATCAGCGTGAGTGATCTTCCGTCGCGAAATTTACAAATACAAGAATTTCGGGTTACCTTTACATTGATGTCACAACTTTAAAGTAAGTTAAAATCTTTATTCATAAAGCAGGAAAGCCAATATTTGCTGAAATAAATTGGAATTCTCCCAAAACATTATTTGATGGCCGTGGGAACCGTTTTATACCACCAGATTATCGTTAATTCTAACAGGGAAGACCAAGTTCAAGGTGAACATTAAGTCATGTTAACACATGAAAAGGATTGGCATCACTTTCCCTTGACCCCGCCTCCCATAACCGTAATTTGTTTGGTGGTATTAAAATTTTCATGTAAATTCACCCTGACGTATACTTATTATACATATTTATAATAAATATCACTCACACGCCACAGTGTTAATATTTTTAATTTTCAAGAAATAAGATTAGATTTAATTTATTAATAATCATATGTTCGGCTATTTTCCCCTTAAATTTGAAAAATTTCTTGTTTTCGCCAATAAATTTATATTTGCTTTAAGCAAACGCCTGGATTTCCTTATTTTGTGTATTTATTACAAAATATGTTAAGGGACCTTTTGTAATTTTAATTACAATTTTTATTAATAGTCTGGGACTTTTTTCAATTTTAAATTTTTTCTTAAATAAAACATTTATCTAAGAATGAGCTTTATATATAATACAAAAGTTAAAATAAAATAAAACAATTTTGTTTAAAAAAAAATATATTTTTCTATGAATATTGTACAGAAGAATCCTATAATAAATTTCATTAAAAGTTTTGTAGTGAAAAGTTTAAACAAAAATATGTGGGCATTTTGCAGTACAGGAGCATACAAAAAAAAAGTGAAAGTTTTTTGCCAACTGTTAAAACATGAACGTATGTATGTACATAATATAAACATGCCCTTACAATATTTAACAAAACAAATTCTGACAGAAAAAAACTTTTTCTTTTTTTTTTCTTTTTTTGTTGTATTATTAACTTTTAAAGTTTGCCAACAAAAGTTGTTAATAAAAATAAAAAAAAAAGACTGAAAGCAAAACTTTAAGAAATTGAAAAGGAATATTTTGGCTGAATAATTAAAGTATAAAAATAATAATAAAATTGAATGGAATTGAATTGAAAAAAAATTTTTTAAGAAAACAAAAATATGTTTTCTTTCAATTGATTTAAAAATAAATAGAAATCACTTTTTATTCAGAAAATTGCTTATAAATGCATTTTCCACTTCATTTAAAGTCTCTTGAATAAAATGACAGCAAATTGCATTTTAATTTTCATTTAACAGTTGTTGTTTGTTTGTTTGTTTGTTTTATAATTTTTTCTCATTCGTTTTTCTTTAATGCATTTAACAATAAAATTGAAGTATGGTTTTGTTATTGTCAATAAGAGATCCTGTTCATGATACTTTTTATCGGGAAATTAACGATGAAAACAGTATCTTAGGAACACAGTTGTTAATGTTCAAAAGGAAACGGATATTATCATTCATTTATTTCTTAACAATATTACAAACAATATTGTAATAAAAGTAATAACAAGAAAAAAGGAAAACAATTTGAAAGAAAATAGATTTAAATAAAAATTTAAAGGAAATGGAATTCAATAGCCAGCACTAACTGAGTTCCTAGAAGATGAAAATAAACTCATAAAAGTTTTTCATACATTTTTAGTTAGCTTATATTCATACCCCATACTCCATTTTATAAAATTATAGAATAACTTAAAAGTTATCAAAGTTTTACTATAAAACCTCCTTAGCGTATGAGTAATATTAATTATATTGATAAAATACTTTTGAAAACATAATTTTTAATTTAATTTATTCTTTCAATAACTTTATGTTATTTATGTATTTAAATTGTTTTTTTATTATCGATTTTCTGTATGTTTCTTTTTAATTATTTAAAAATCTTTTAATCTATTACTTAAATGGAAAATCATGTACTATTTTCTGCTATTTAATTCCCAATATTATATTATTCTAACTGAGAAAATTTTTGCAAATTGCTTCTTATAAATCTATATTACAGGTTGGTTGAAAAGTTCCTGCGCTCACTAAGAGATGGCACTGCTAGCTCCAAACTTTTTTTTCTCAAGTTGGTATAATTGTCTTGAGAACACATGCAAAGTTGCAAGTCATTATGTCAATTCTTTCTTTGTTTACAAGCCATTTGAAGTTGACGTGTCATTGATTTTTTTTAATATGGAAAAAATTTAATATCGTGCAGTCATTAGATTCTTTGTTTTGAAGGGTTTAAAAGCAAAGGAAATTTATGAACAATTGTTAGAAGTGTATAAGGAGTCCTCACCTTCAAAACGCACCGTTGAATTTTGGGCTGGTGAATTTAAACGTGGTCGTACCAGCCTTGAAGACGATCCACGCGAAGGACGATCGAAAACTGCAACCGCAGCAGAAATCATTGAGCAGGTACATAATATGGCTAATGCTATAGGCATCTCAGGCGAACGAGTACTCCATATTTTACATGAAAAATTACGTATGAAAAAACTGTTTGGAAAGTTAGTGCCGCACACGTTAACAATTCAACAAAAACTAGATCGAAAACAAATTTCTCAGCGTAATTTGGAACGTTTTAAGCCGAATAAAACCGACTCCTTGCGTCGTTTTATAACTATGGATAAGACTTGGATCTACCACCATGATCCTAAATTGAAACAAGAACGTTTACAGTGGACTGAAGCTGGTTGTTCAGCTCCAAAGCAGGTGAAGTCACAGCGATCAGCAAAGAAGGTTATGGCATCAGTTTTATGGGATGCAAAAAGAATTTTTTTGATTGATTATCTTCAGAAAGGTAAAACAATCAACTCTGAATATTATTGCAGCCTTTTGGATCAGCTGGATGAAAAAATTCGTGAGAAAAGACCTGGTTTAAAGAAGAAAAAAATCATTTTTCATCAAGACAATGCACCTGCTCACAAAAGTGTTTTGACGATGGCTTAGTTCAAAGAATTAAAGTACGAATTGCTTGAACATCCACCGTATTTACCAGATTTGGCTCCCAGTGACTACTATCTCTTCAGAAATCTCAAACAATTCCGTCGTGGAAAGCATTTTTCGTCGAATGAAGAGGCCAAACCAGCCGTAGACGGTTATTTTGCAGAGCTTCCGGAAAACCATTATAAGGATGGGATAAAATTATTGGAAGATCATTGGAACAAGTGTATTGAGCTTCTAGGAGATTATATTGAATAAAAAAATATATTTCGTAACAAAAACAGTATTCCAACCAACCTATATTAAATATATTTTTAAAATAAGAATTTATGAATAATTAAATTTTTACTTTGTATCTATCAATATATTTAAATTATCATTATTTATTCTTTCAATATCATCCCTCCATCCATTATTTGTGATTTTAGCATATGAAAACAAAAGGAAATATTTAACACTATTTTGTTATATTTACAATCCATACAACTACAAAGAGCAAACACACTGACAAAGAACATAAATTAATTATAATTTTTGGAAAGGCCAAAGCAGAATGCAAAAAAAGACCAACTGTTTTTTTTTTAACTTATATGGAATTATCATATTTCGAATTACTAATTCCATTGACTTGGGCTGGGAGCAACTTTCCACTTTGGATATTCCAACAAGTATATTTTAAGAAAATTAATTTGTACTTCACAAGGGATTAATGGAGAGTTAGCAAAAAAAATTATGTTAATTATGTTATGTTATGTAAATAAAAAAAATTTCCACCTCAAAATTTTTTCCAGCCACAAAACTGGTTTTCACATCCAGAAAAGTTTTTTACCTTAAAAAATGTTTTTCACCTCCATAATTTTACTTTTAAAGTTTTTTACATTATTTGTATCAAAAACAGTGAGCACATTGGAGGAGGGTATTCAAAGATTCGGCACAGCTGAATTTAAAAATCCTCCTCCTCACAACCTATTTTCCTGACACAATGCACTGCATTCATAGGGGGCAATCCCAGAATGTTGATACAAAAAAAATAGGAAAATTCTATGAAAAACTGCATTTATTTAATGAAAAGTTTTAATGGACAAATTCCAGCGAAACTCCGTTGATTTTCGGCAAAAAAATCATTAATGACAAGTAAATAAATCTCACAGTGCCAGTTCCTAGTCCCAGCGAGACTGGATGATTAAGGTGGTGCTTTTTCTCTTCTTAACGCCATTTTCACCACGTTCATATTAAAAATTGCAAAAACTATCTCTGAATTAGCCCCTAATCTACAGATCATATACATATTTTAAATTTCACATATCAAATTGAAGAGGTTCAGGCTGGTCGTTAAGGGGGAAAGTTTTCCACACCATAAAAATTTCTAAAAAAATATCATCATGGCCGGAGGGGGAATCCAATTGCCAAATTTTAAGTTTTTAGCTCCAACGGATAAAAGGTACACTTTCTCTATTTTTAAACCCATCTTGTTCAGGTCGTTAATTGCGAGTCTAACCTCTTTTGAAACCCTATTTTTATTACATTCCTAGAAAAAACTACCGATAAGTACAAGCCATAACTCTAGGGAACCATATTTTAAAATTTAGATTTTTAGCCAAAGCGATTCCGAACATGCCGTTAAAGGCGAGAATTTTGTGGACAAAAATTCTAAAACGTACCTTATTCGTTTATTAGCCAATAACCCAGGAAACACTTATTTTAAATTTCAGGTTTCTATCCAAAGGGATTTTATCAGGACCTTAGGGGAGATTTTTTACCCTAAAAATTTCCAAAAATACTCCTCTCTTTCTGGTTCCAGCAGTTTGGGCAGGCCATTAATAATTTTCTTTAAAGCCCGATTTTTTACCACAGTGCTAGCAAAAAGTACTTCATCAGAATTAGAACATACTCCAGGCAATATATATTTCGAATATCAGGTTGAACCCCCCTCCTCCCCTACATTGTTTTTGCCACGTTCCAGGCAAAAATTCTAAAAAGTACCTTATAAGTGAAAAGGCACATATTCCAGGGAAGACATATTTCAGTCTTTAGGATTCTACCCAAAGCATAGTCCTTCCCCTTTTTGCCTCTTCCATTAGGGATTTCTATATTTCAAATCAGACACTCACTCAGTCACTTCTTTAATATACAGAAGAGGAAAAAGATAATCTGGATGAAAAAAGTCAACGTACATATTTGTATTAAAGCAGAATAAGAAGGTGACGTAGAAATTACCATAGAAATTGTCATATAATACACATCGATCTATGCAGTTCTTAGATCTCTATCTATTCTCTCATTCTTTAAATAGTGTTGTCGCTTTTTAACAATTTTTGTAAACAGAAAATATATGATCAATTTGTTATCTTTACTTGTCATATTTTTTGACTTTTGTGTTCTTTTAAGGAAAGGCCCTCAAGTGGTACACGCCGCTTTAGATGAAACTCGAATGTGTCATAAATAATCAAAATCTAAAGTTGACATGTGTTATTTAATGTGTAACTGTAAAGGTTTAAGGCTTGAAAAGTGGAGTCAAAACTTAATTCATTTTTGTTTTTTTTTATGTTTTTAAGATTTTTTCCAAAGGCTCTAACTCCTGGTCTAGTTAAAAGATAAATATCTTAGCAATAAGTAAAATACGTCGGCAAAATAACTGCAAAAAATTGCTTATTGCCGAAGGTAATGTTAAGGGTATGAGAACACGTATTTATGTTAACTCATATTTCAAAAAAAAAAAAAATATTGAGGAAGCAGTTTCTTCTCTGATTATCCTTGTAAAGTTGAAAAATGTTTACATTTGTCTATATTTTATTTTTATTTTAGTTCTTTTTCTAGTTTTTTCTTATTTTCCATCCATTTCTTGTAATTTTCACGACACGTCTTTTGAGGCAATCCAAATATCAACCCATTTTTTGCATTGTTCATGTGAAGTGAACTTCTGCTGGGACAGGCCATGTGCCATCGACCGGAAGGATTGATGTTTGGGGTAGGACTTCCCATTTCAGAATTTTCAAGTAGGTCTTGACCGAACTTGCAACATGTGACCAAACGTTTTCATGCTGCAAAATCACTTTCTTCATATTTCGGCCGTTTTTGCTTCAGTGCGCATGAGTTTAGTTCGAAAGCGTTCTCCCCTTGATAGTTTCAATCCGTTTGAATACTCCGCTTTGCGAAGAATTTTGATGACTGTCTGGGCAAAATCCATGACTTTCTGCACTTATGGTTCTCGTAATGGATCCAGTTACAATGCTATGGAAAAAAACTTTCTTTTTTGGCGTTCGAGGAGCTGTTCACAAGCGAAAAATCGTCTTTCAACGTCGAGCGGCTTTAACTCCTACACACAGTTTCCTTGCTTTCTAATCAATGCCATGGCTTTTAGGCGTTTGCTGACTGTCTGTCGACTCATTGATTCCCAATAATTCTGACAACTCCTAAAGCGTTTAGCATTCGTCCACTTAGAACAACAATTCGAATTCTTCATTTTCAAACCATTTGGGTTGACCCGGCCTTGCCTTTCAGCTCAATATCACCACTTTTAGAGCCACCAAATCACCTCACACACGATTGTTCACATAGAGCATGCTGGCGGTAAATTCCACTAAAATTCGATAACCTTCGACCGCACTTTTCTTCATATAAAAATAATGAAAAGAACTCCCAATTAAAACATTTTATCTGCTACGAAATTCGACATGTTTGAGGTAATATTTACTATTGTTGTATACATTTCATCCAAATGACTTAAACTGTTAAAGACGCTCATTCACAATAGTTTTTAGTAGTAAGACAGTGGAATATTGCGGGCTCTTGAGTGAAACGCTCATTATTAATTCATTTTTTTTTTCTACCAACGACCCTATATCCAATATAAGACATTTTGTTTAAACTTTATCCAGTTGGTCACACTTTTTTCTGCATTTATTTTGACCAAAAATTCTATAATTAATGAGTTTCTTTTTTTTCTGTTCAAAAACAAAACACAGCAGCAATACAAACAACACACATTATAATGTAACAATAATAATATTAAAACAAAAGAAAAATATTAACAGGAACAACAAATATGGCAAAAGCATATAAATCTTTATGGAAAAATATAAAATTAAATTAAAAGAGAGTAAGAACAAACAAACATCATTAATATGTATTTGAAAAGAAGTACAAAAGGCATTCATATATACAAATTAATTTTTCACTGAATTCAAAAACAAAAAAAAAGGAAAATGTTGCTGTTTTTGGCAACAAAAGAAAAATAAAATATTTATAAACTTAAATTAAATTTAAATTTTTAATTAAATCCAATTTGTAAAATATCTACTAGACATCTCTAAACACATAGGAGTGCAAAATGTTTATAAACAATACCAGCAACAAAACACAAAAAAACGCCAGTGAAGTAATCATTTGGAAAAAATAATAGCTTGTTAACACAGCAGGCAAGGCAACTAACATGATGTTACACTTTTTACTCTGTCTGTTAGTTCCCTAAGTGTTCCATATACAAAAACAATACATACAAACATACCACCACACATAGGCATTTAAACATCCAACTATAAATAGTTCTTTTTTTCTAGTTTTAACTTTGTAGCATGTTAAATGCATGTGGATAGCAACTACTTGGCCCTTTTTTATGTATTGTACAAATCTCGAATATGAAGAGGCAAACAGATAGACGGGCAAGTGTAGTAATGCATTGCAGTGTTATGCATGTAATGACAAGAGAAACGGAAACTTTACTATTAAAAATTGCAGTATATTTATACGGTTGCATGAACCTACAAATAGAGAGATACTACTACTCGTAGCCAGCTTTGTACATAAAATTGTTAATTGACTGCAATATACATATAAACCAAATAGCACAGACAAACTAACAGTTTAACAAAAAAAAAAAAGAAAGGACCAATACAAGTGTATTAAAGTTTAGACCAATACAAGTGTATTAAAGTTTATTACAACCTAGTTTTATTTTTTTTTTTTTTTTTTGCCAAAACTTTAAATTACTTTGTAGCAGAGCTTAGTATTAGTTGGTAGTACAAGGATATTAAGGTGCAAAAAAGTTGTGTCTGTGTTACTACTGAATTAGTTAATAAATTGTTATTTGTTCAATTTTATGTCTAATCTTGTAAAGGCAACATTTGGTATGAGTATTTAGGGCATTTAAAATAAATATAACATAAAAACTGCAAACCTCTAACCCAAAAAAAAGAGTAATAAAAAAGTTAAAGTATGTACAGAAATAAAATGCAAAAAGAACATGGATTTCATAGTTCACTTGTGTGGCAAACGCCAAAAAAATTGTTTAATCCAAAGTAGTTTTATTCGTAGTTCTCTTTATAGTCCAAACATTGTTTTAGTTGTAGTTCAATTTATACTACAAAGATAGTCTTTGTTTGGTTGACCTCAGAGCCTAGCACACTTTGAATGTGAGGTCAGTTTTGATGCCACTGGACTGAGGGATCACTACCGATCAGAGCCCACCTTTTAACTAGTTCGAGCATCCCACAAAGAAAAAAAGATGTGAAATATCAACAACCGATAGAGATATTAAAAGTATACCGATGCGAAGGGACACGCGAAGAAAAAGTTCTCGATGCTCTCCTCCTACAGAAATCGTGTGAAAAAACCCCCCTACCCACCTTAAGTGCCTACCAATAAGACAGTGGCCCTATATGGCCGCCTACATTTCCAATATCTCCCCATTGGAAAGTCATAGAAACGACCCTCCCCCTATTGAATCTAGTATGAGTTAAATGTACTTTGTCACCACACAACAAGTCACCCCATTGGCCCATCACAGATTACTCACCCTCTCGAAGTACAGTCGATTGTTTAACTCACAAGTTGCGAAAGGAATACCTACAGTTTCAAAATCAGCAAGAACCTTGCATGTCCATCACCACTACAGTTCCCTGATATGTCTCTGTCCGCTGTGATCCATACGAGTCGAATCAATGCTGCCTGAGAAACCAGCAGTGATGCGGCAACCTTTAGTCTATTCCAGTGGACTAGTCCCCGACTAAGCTCACTTAATCAAAGAGGATTAATCCGTTGATATAGAAAATTGACATCACGTCTTCAAGCACCATCCACCCAGGAATATCTGCTCGGAAGTAGACTGCAGTGAGACTTTCAAGCGCATCTACAGGAGACATACGATCCACATTCATTGTGAAGTTATCCCGCATTCAGTGGAAAGTTTGACATTGATCGTAGCATTATGACCACTTAAGCTTTTACCTATTTCCCCAGTATATCCAAGGGAATAATATGCTGTAGAATATGCAATGCATCTGATGGTGTAGTTCGTAGTGTCCCTGTGATTTTTATAGAGCCATCCTACCTGAGACAAGTCGTTTGATCCATTGAAGTTAACCAAACAATAACTCTATACAAAAGTATAAGCTGAAGAAACACCAGGTACATGGATAGAACGATCTGCCTCGTTTTTTACACAGTCCAGAGTTACAGGCCCCCAAAAAGTGGGATCATTATGCCCCTTTATTGGCATTGATTCCAGGGCCGCTTTCATAATATCCCTTAAGCTGTACGAAAATTTTCCGGCTGATTCTGTCGATCAATGTAATTATCTCTGAATACTCTTTCAAATCCAAAAATGCCGCGATTATATGTTATTGAAAGTTTCCTCTATGTCCACGAAGACTACCATAGTGTACTACCGAACCGACAAGGGCTTCTTGATAGTACCCACAACCACATCCAGAAACGTTTTCGTTGACCTTCCCTTGCTATATGCCCGTTGCCGTGCAGACATTAACTTAGGGTTAATAGTTTCCCATACGCAAGAAACAACCAACATTTCCAATGTCTTTAACAGGAATAATGGTAGACTAATAGGTCCGAATAAACCCCTCTCTCTTATCCCTCCACCTTAATGGTATATGCGCCATATCAATACAGCCAATAAAAGCCACCATCAAGAAAGGAACTACTGAGTTGGAGTAGGTCCAGGTAGAAATAATGCTATTCAGCCCAAGCAACTTTTAAGGTTTAAAACAGTCAAATGCCCAAGCCCTATTGTCGCAGGCAAATAGCAGGACAAATGACTCTTAACAGGAAATTTTACACAAATGATTTGAGTTCTTCATATAGGTCAGAGTACAGAGAGAGGTATCGAGAACCTTGCGCAACTTCTATGCCTCAGAGATGTTTTTAAGATTCAAAGAAAGATGCTCTTATCTCCCTCTTATAAAGCTTCAGTAGCAATTTGTAAGCGGACCAATCCCCGTCCCTTTTCGAATATTTGGTATTATTGAAGAGCTGTAGGATGCTCCTGTAAGATGTTTTACTTATTAACAGCTCATTTGCCCATCAGACAAATTTATGCTTTCCTCTGGGATTTCCAATAGAACAAGAAACATCAATAGATATATTGAAAATTCACTTGATCCACAAATAAGTAAACATCGGCAAGAGGGATGCTATGACGGCACTGAGTTAATTAGGCCAATAAAAATCCTCGCTCCTTTTCATTCAGAGAATGAGTGTTCTTTACTAACTCTTATTTTATTTTCCCCGAAAGAGTTTCCGATGCAAGGCTTACCCCCAGCGCCTCTTGTCTCTTCAGTTTTAAGTGTACATTCGCTGCCCTTGTTAATTACAATAAGTTTAGCACTAAGATTAAATTCTAACGTAGTCTAAATTGTAGCTCTTTTTAAACTTATTTTCCAAGTATTGGTTCTTTTAATAAACAAACATAAAAATATTAAAAGTGAACTAAATAGTAATTATTTTTTTAGTTTTTTAGTATTTAGTAAGATATTTTTATAGTCCAGTTTTAAGTTCAAGTGTCAACAGTTCATTTAGAATATCTGTCTAATTTTTTGATGATTTTATAGTTCAAAACAAAGTTATCTTAATAGCTCATAGTTTCTATATGTTTCCATATGGTTTGTTATTTAAAAGTGAACTAAATATTTGATATTTTTGTGGTCCAGTTTTAAGTCCAAACATAGTCTATTATATTTTTTTTTAACTAAAAGTCCCAATACAAGTTCCATTATTATCCAATTTTCTAGACCAAAACAAATCTTAATCGTAGTTCCTTCTATGATCTAAAAAAGTCTTTATACAATTTGTAGTCTTAGTAAAGTATTTAATGTTCATTTATACTATAAATAATATATTTTATTTAAAAAAAAAATTATAAAATGACTACCTAAAAATTTAACTCAATACTTAGAATTTAACTGCTGCTACTATAGCATTTGAATTAAAAACCTAAAACCTAGACGAGATAAAACATGTACATTACAAAACTAGTTTACTTAAACAACTTGCATTTTTTTTTTTTGTGTTTTACAATAATTTCTATTTGTATAGAAAATTTTTGGGTTATACATTTCCATTGAGGGCGTTTGTAAAAGGCGTACATTTACAGCAATCATCTAAAGATGTATGACTTAATATATACTACAATAATAAAATAACAAATGTTTTTCTAACATAATTAGAATTTTATTACTAATGAGTTAGTTAAAAATTTAGTTCAAAGAGAAATATAAAAAATTGAATTTTCAATGATGAAAGAAATAAAAAAATAATGTATTATAATAAAATATTTAAAAGAAAAATACTTTTGTTAAGGATTTTAAACAAATTACTTAGGGTGCTTTGAAAATCCCACAGATCAATTAACCTTTAAGTCTGGCTGAAGAACGGCTACATAAAAAACGCTTTTTGTAATAAACTCTTTTTTTTTCTCTTTTAGTAATAGTTTTCAATATTTTTGGGAATTATGATCACAGTTCTGGCTATTATCTCTGATTGAATTAAGGCATTAAGTGCGAAAAAATTGGCCATAACCAGACCTTGAAAAAGATAAATCTTTATTGAATTAATTCGCGAAAAAATAATTAATTTATTAAAACAGATTTAAAATCATTATTGATTAATCAATTATATTTTAATCTTTTTTGATTCAATTGAATCAAATCATTTCAAATATAATTCTTTTTTTAATTCGCGAATTAAAAACAAGATTGCTTTGATTTGAGCATTCAAACAAAATAAAAAAACATTCAAATTGGTTTGCAAATCTTGCTTAGTTTTCTAGATATTCGATATTTTGTAAAATTGTAATTTTTTTTAATGGCCAGTATGTCAAAAACTAAGCGATATACGGCAAAACGAACAAAATCTTTGCTCTACAGATTCTTTGATATAAAATTTGAATTATTCAAACGGAATTATTTCGTTTGATTTATAAAAATAATTATTTAAATTAACTTCATTCTTCAATAAGATAAATATTGAATCATTCAATCAGAAAAATTAATTCGTTAAAATTTAAATCAGATTTGAATATTGATTTAAGAAATCATCTTAATAACCAAAAAAATCTCAGACATAATCTCCGAACACGAAGCGTGGGTTATGTGTAGGCACGAAGTTTAGCTGCCAAATTTAAATAGTTTATATGTCATTCCATTTAACCCATTCCCGGCCAGTAATGCCATATGGTATTCGGCGTATTCCGTGAAGTGTTTAGTTCAGAAGTATGCTTTGAACACGCGTGAAAATGTTCGGAGCCGGACTAATACCCAAAGGGACAAGGCCTAAAAATTGTGTAAAAAAATTTTATTTTTTAAATTGTAGATTTCTCAATTGGAAAAAATTCAAATTTTTAAGAACACTTCTTATTATATTTCTGTATTTAAAATAGAGATATTTCGATTGAAAAATCTTTAAATTGTCATTTGGCATTTTTGATCGTTAAATTCATCAAATGTGGTAGCAGTTCTTGGGTCAAAGAGAGTAGCCAAAGTGAGCAGTGTTGACATTAAATATACATTGGGAAAAAGTAAAGAGTAGTAACACATTTCCATTTAAAAGAAAATTGTTTTTTCTTGCTGGTCTTTAATTTATAATTGGATCAAAGATATTATCTCCTAGATAAGCCCAACTCACTTAAGTGTTTGCCAACTAAAAGTGTCATCCCACAAGTAAGTTATCATTTAAAATACACTGGGGAAAATTAACGTGAAACATATTATTTCTTAAATAAAATTAATATAAAAATCTGCACACAGAGAAAATTTTTATCAATTTTCAAATAAATTTTAGTTACTACGACTAAAATTGGATGGTTCAACTAACTACTAGAAAATCCTGTTAACTCAACTGAATTTTAAATGCAGCATCTAAAACACACAGAATTCACAATTGAATATGGCTGTACTAAACGAATTTATTGATAGTAGCAACCAAAATTAAATTTACAATTCGGTTATCACTTTATTCCGTGTGTGAGAAGTTTTCTATTGGTGTCTGAGTACTTTTGACACAAAAGTGGAAATCAATATTTTGCGAAGAAAAGATTTGTATGCAGAAAAAATAAAATAAATGTGATCGGTTGTAGCAAATAAGCCAGGCATATATTTTATTGCTGTAGGGTACTCTATAGTCGTTACGCCTGACTACCTTTTTACTAGTTTTTAAATAACTGCAATACTTCAGATTGTAACTTAAACTTCAAGTACAAAAAACAAAAACCAAGGACTCCACTCTTCTTCTTTAAGCGAAAATCTTTGTAATAAACTAAAAAGAAGTTTTCATTTCTATTATTATTTTTTTTCGATTCCATTCAATTTTACGAATTTCACGAAACTTTATAAAGTTTCGTTTACAATCAGCAATTTTATTATTAAAACAATTAGTAAGATTTTCGTTAGTTTTCCCTTTATTTTTGTGTAATCTTGCAACAAAACTGCAAAAATTTATGACACTTGTATTTTATTGACCATCCAGATTTCAAAGTTGAATTGAAGTGGAAAAAGTAAGAAAACAACCCCAATTTAATGCTACTAAAAGTATAAAATTAAGCCAAAACTTTACAATAAGCAGCATCAACAAAAAAGGGGAAAATTGATTTTTTTTTGTAACGAAACAAAAAAGAAATAAAATAAATTAATATTGGAATATTGTTGTAGTTTAAATCGGATAAGACCATAAAATATTATATTGCAGAGCATGTAATATCTTTAGTATTTAATGTGCTCCCTGTATTTTTTATAGATATACATCTTTATAAAATGACAGTCATAAATTTTATGACTGTAGAGTAGAGTTTTTTTTCCTAAAATCAAACAAAAATTAAAGCCGGTACATGAGATCTGTTACTTTAATCTTATTTTAAAGACACAAAAAAACACAAAACTTAATGTTTTAAGCTTCTTGTCTTTAACCTTGATTGCAACAACTTTAGCAACAACAATAATACAATCCAGACAAAGTTGCAACATATTTATATATATGTAGTATTGTACTATATGCAACAACATTCGTACCACATAGTTTATATGTTGTACTTTTAAGAATTAGTTGATTGTAAGCACACGCTAAGTACGTTTGTTGTTTAAAACGTTTATTTTTCCTTAAGTTGCTTGTTTCGCGTACTTTATTTAAACATAAATACAGACAGCCAGACGGTTAAAGAATTTTTAAAATTTTCTTATTTGTTGTTGGCTGTTTAACTTGCTGACTGGTTAGTTGGTTGGTTGGTTAGTTGGTTGGCTGATAGTTCTGTTGTTATATTAGTATACTTGGGAGTAGTTAGAGGTAGTACAATGTTTGCGTAGCTAAACCCACAGCCCACGCTTCTTAATTCTACTTAATGTACTTGGTGTAATGTTAAAAGAGCAGCAATTCCAAAGACATAACAACACCAACATTTAACTACTACAACAACAACATAACAACATGCTATATTTATTTCTTAAATAGGGAAGGTGTACCAAATAAGATGGCAGCACATTAAATGAACTGACGTGGTCTGATAAAAGTATTTTTAATCAATGACGAACTTGGTGTTACACCCTTTTGAAAATTCGATTGATTAAATTGAACCGGTTATCACAGTTATTCTGTTGCCACAACTGAATTTGGTTGCTACAAACTCTTGATTTGTAAATTTCGTTGGTTTGTAAATTCGCCAGGGAAAAATTGGGTTGTTACCAGCAAATTGTTTTGATTCGAACAAATCATGAAATAATTTTTTTTAATTTTAGAGTAAAGTACTTTTGCAGGAAGAAAACATTTTATTGAAAAATTTAATAAACACAAGGTAATTTACACCACACTGCCGTAGTTTCCTCCCATTCGAGGACTCGTCTGTATTTAGTTTATTCGCATTGATTCGCAGCATCTGCCTTGAAGTGTTTTTGCCTTGTGGATGATAAGAAAAGATAAGAAAAATAAGACCCCATCTCTAACCCATTTCATTAAAGAACAATAAAGGAACCAAGCACACATTACGAAAACATTTTTTTAAGTGAAGCAGCGCTTAGAAAATTCTTTCTATTTCTTCAACTATGGCAATATTATAATTACGCAAGATGGTAAATCATATAACAGTATAGAAAACTTCATATATTAATTTTCTTAATTGTTGTTGCCGTCGTTTGGGATCTAATTTTTAACCCTATATGTAACAGGTCACTAATAATTACACCACAAAGTCCATTTAGTTGTTTATATAATTATCAGTCATACAGCTATCACTTATATCACTGGATTAAACCAACAATTAAACAGGCAATAGCCAGCAATGGGGGTGTGGCAAAGCTCCCTTCCTCCCGTCCTTCCTTCCTTCCTTCCTTCCTTCCTTCCTTCCTTCATTCATTCCTTCCGTCCTTCCTTCCTTCCTTGCTTCCTTACTTCCTTCCTTTTGCCTTACTTCCTTCCTTTTGCATTCCTTCTTTCTTTCCTTCCCTCCCTCCTTCCTTGCTTCCCTCCATCCAACTCTTCTATCTTAATTACATCCATCCCTACTATTTTCCTTCCATCCATCCATCCTAAATATCTTCCATCCATCCCTCCTACCTTCCTTCCAGCCATTCCTCCAATCTTAATTCCATCCATCCCTCCTATCTTCCTTCCTTCCTTCTATCCCTCTTATCTCCTTCCTTACTTTCTTTCTTTCTTCCTTTCTTTCTCTCTTCAAAAATGTCATCACCTGTTCGTCTCACTTGCATGACATACCGGTATCGCATATATACGATTTCTTCTTACATGTCTAAGTTTGTGTTAAATTACAGAGGAGGATCCATCTAAAGGAACCCATTAAATTGAGAACGAAATTTTATATTTGTAGTAATTAAATGTTAAAGGCTTATAATTGATCTTTAGTTAAGAAAAATGTAGTAAAATCGCCATTAGCCATAATTACCATGGCGTAACTGCATATGGTTGTCTATTTTTAACTTTGCTTGAAACAGCTGATTCGTTACGTTACGTATAAGTAATTCTAGCTTAAGTTTATATTTTGTATAGTTTTTAATAGACAAAGCCAGAATTTTACACCAAGGACTATAACTAAAGTTCTTATATATATTTTCTATTCATCTTCACGTTTTCTATTTTATTTTTCTTTTAGGTTACCTTTCCTATTAGCAATTGTTGTTCTTTTATTTTTAGGTTATGTTTAACATGATTTCTTTCGTGGGTTCACATTAGTTTTTTCCTATTTTGTTGTTATATTTGTGTCTGTAAGTACATGTGTGTATCTATGATTTAACAATTTCCTAAGATTTTTTTTCTTATAAATAAAAATAATAGAAACCGTCAATAAATTGCCATGATTTTGTGCTAATGAAGTATTTAAGGGAAACAAACAAAACGCCCATATTAAGTTTAAACGGAATTGTGTAAAAGCCAAAAAAAATAAATATCAAAGAACTATTTATATTAAAAAAATGGCCAATAGGAAAAATTTTAAAGAATAATCTTATGAAAAAGTAGGAAATTCCTACCAAAATGAATTTAGTTTCGATTTAATCTTAACTGTAGTGTTATCTAGACAATTAAGGTAACATTTGCGTGATGTATTTAAATATAAATTTTTTTAAATTAATTTTGGCAATACAAGAAATTTATTTATGGCCAAGATAAAACTAAAAGTTACATCTCACTTTTTGCTTTACATATGAAATAGATTGGCAACAATTAACGTTTACTACACACTACTATTTTGGTTGGTGTTGTAAATTTGATTTCATTGGCCATAATCGAATACTCGAACCAAAGAGTAGATCAACAAAAAGAACCATAATAGTAATCCAGCAAAATAAAATGGATGTTATTCTTTAGGAATCCCTTTTTCAGAACATCCAAAGAAGTTAATAGTGCAAATTTTTTGATTTGTAAGAAGACATTTTAAACAACTTCCAAAATGTTGATATTAACCCCTAATAATTGCATTGAACAGCATATAATTTTTTTAATTTTAATATTTATTTATAACAATTTATAATTATAGTAATGTCCACTTTATCCTGGTCGGAATAATAATTCCTGGCATCTTAAAAATCACATTTTTATCTTTATATATATAACAACTTCCGTAAACTAATGAAAAATTCCATCTGATCATCATTTTTTTTATAGCACCGAAACAAACTACTTCCTCCAAATGACACGCCAATTTTAAAATCATTAACGATTCACCAAAATTTTCACAAGTTAGGGTTCAGTAGATGTAGTGTTTAACTACTTTTTGCTGGGAACGAGTAGTAATTTGTTACCCATTACGACTCATTACTTCTTTACTTTTTCTTGCTAATCAAAGGGAGAAACCTTTGACTTAAACAAGTACTGTATACCAATTTGGTCTTAAGAGAAAATGTGTTACTACTCGTTACTTTGTTTCCAAAGTATTTTATATGTTAACCAACGAGTTGGATCTTATACGTAAACTAACAAGTGAGATAACACTCCACACTTTAGCGACTTATATCTTGGCAACAAATGCCTTTGGGCATTTATTGGCACCTTTAACGACCAGCAATAAATATCTTATTGAAAGATAACCAAACACTGGTTTCCTTAAACACTTGACCTTCACTTAAGTTAATAGTTAAGTTAGTTACTACTTCTACATATAACTAAAGTATTAATAATTTATATTTAATTATGTATAAATGTAAAAATAATATCGTGTTTTATGATAATCACTTCGAAATGTCAAATGGTGTGTTAAAAAGGAGTGCTGAATGTTTAACATTTTCCAACAGAATTGACAGCGCCATATAGTTATATATACATACAATTTATTTTTTCATAAAATAAAATGCAATTAAAAAATCAAGCTTTAATCGTTTTATTTTTTCAAAAGCTTAAGCATTAAAATTAAATGCCATAATGGTGAACAGCATAAAAAATAAAAAAAATTGATAAACAATTGCATGTCTGACATTTAACAGAAATATATTTTATTGTCATTGTTTTTATAGTTTATGAAAATGTACATAAAATTGTGGCATCTTTGGTTATTTAAAATGCTAAAATGGCATTAACTATGGAAGTTAGAAGAAAAAACTTATAAAAAAAGGGTATTCACAGGGTGAAGGTGAGGTGTTTTAAATTAGGACATTTATCGTTAGAATAAATTTAAAATTAAACATAAAACAAAGTTATGTGTATTAAACTGAAAAGGCATTTAAATTAACTAAAAATTTATTTACTTCTAACTGTTTAAAAAAAAATAACTATTAAATGCAGTAGAAATAACTGCATGGTTGGGGCAATCATATCCATATATTTTTGGGATCATGATAATGCCAGCCCTAGTTGTACTATAATATAGTTATTATGTTCTGATAGTAAAATAATCATAATATGATTCGAAACTATGGAAAATTTAAACTTAAAAATATTTCTTTAAGAAATTTTTCTCCTAAAGAAAAATTTTTATATTAAGGACATTTTCAAGGAAACTTCTTGGACTTTTTCTAATAGAAAAATTCTTAGATTCTAAGGAAATTTTTAAGACAAGAACTATCTAAATCCTCTGAGTCCCAAAATTATTCTTTTAGAAAAAGTACTTAAAATCTAAGAATATTTCTACTACCCATGTAAAAATCAAATATATATGAATATACATGATCATACATGGGCTTGTATATGATCATACATGGGCATACATGGTCATATACGTCCATACATGATCTCATATATGACCATATATCTCCGGATCCGAAATTTGAGGGTATGTGGTGATATATGTGCATATATTATCATACATGCTCATATATTATTCATGTATGCTCGTATATGATCATATACGTCCATATACCCTCAAATTTCAGATCCGAAGATATATGATCATATATGAGATCATATATGGTCATATATTGAACAATGTATGGACGTATATGACCATGTATGTCCATGTATGATCATATACAGGCCCATGTATGATCATGTATGCTCATATATATTTCGATTTTTACGTGTGTAGGACATTTTCTACAAAACAATGAAAAGTCCCTTGAATCTAAAAATATTTTATTTAAAGAAAGGCCTTAGAATCTAAGTTTTTTGTTAAGAATATATGAATTTTATCTAATAAACAGTTTGCAGAATCTGAGAATTTTACTTTAAGGAAAAGTCCATAAAATCTAAAAATGATGCTATCAAAAATATTACTAAAAATCGATTATTTTTTATATGAAACCGTTTCACGCAGAGAAAAAACATGCTTGCAGCAATCATATTCGAAGAGCATCATATATTTTTGGGATTATGATTATGACAACTATATTCGTACTATAATATAGTAATCATATTATAATAAAATAACCATAATTTTGGCATAATATGATCCCTACAGTTATATTATGATTCGAAACTATGAAAAAGTTCTTCAAATTTAAGAATATTTCATTAAGAAATGTTTTTCCTAAAGAAAAAATTTGATATTAAGCAATTTTTTAAGAAAACTTCTTTGATTCTATGGAGTTTTTTTAAAGAAAAATACTTCAAAAAAAATTTAAAATTTTAAGGACTTTTTTTATTAAAAAAAAACCTGGATTCTATGGACTTTTTCTAAAAGAAAAATTCATTGATTGTTGCCGTCATTTTATTGTTGCATAATAATCATATTTTTTCATAATCAGAATTTTTGTTACCACAGTATGGTAACAGCCAATTATGTTATAAAATAGAAAGTAAAAATCATGATAAAATAAAGTATTTACTATGATAATGGTGGTAGCGACCATATTGATGGTTAGAACTTATTTACAAACCAATAACTTGGTTGAGAAAACCATACCCGAATGCAGCAAGCATAATATATTAGCAGTGATCATGTCTTTTTTCTGCGTGTTCGTACAAAAGAACTCTTGAGTTCTACAGACTTTTTCTTATAAAAAAATTATTTTATTAATATTCTGAGTACTTTTTCACAAGTCAGTCGTTATTTTACAAAAAATGAATTAATCTTATATATAAAACTGTGAATGCCCAAACCTAAATGTTGGAGTTTATGGTGTACTTCTTCGTGTTTTCTTCTTCTTCTTCTTCTTACGTATAACATGGTTGCATTATACAACTAAAACAAAAAATAAACAAATAGTGAACATTTGAACAGCTGCACTGAAGAGTTAAAAACCACAAATGATTATTTCTTGTACAATTTTGTATTTTTGGGTTGTGTAATACTTATTTTTCAGAGGATTATTGCACGACTTAAATAAATGTTATTTTATTTGAAGACAAGAAGAAAAAGAAGAAGATTAAATACTAACAACAAAAACCAAATAAATTGTTTGCAGATATTATTGTGGTTTGCTTTACCACAAAAATACTGAAATTTATATATTTAACCAACATTGATAATGTCTATCATCATCACCGTCACAGCGAGTGTAGTAAATAATTGCTTAAAACTCATTTAGGTCATAGAATATTTTTTGCAAAATTTATTAATGAAAAATTTAAAAAATTATAAAATATTGGCATCTCTTAAAGTAATGATATTTTTCTCATTCCCACGTTTTTTTTTTTTTTATTTTGCAAAATTTATTCCTTAAAGAAAATTTTGATCTCTTCAAACTAAAACGTGTTCAATTACATAAAAAATCATCACTTATTTTAGTTTAGATTTTCTTTTCTAAATCTAACCTGTAACCTTTTCTTTTACTAAAAATAATTTAAAAATATTATATTGGCATCAACAGTAGAATGTCGATTAGCTCAGATTAAAACAAATTCGGAAGAAAATAACAAAACATTTTTATACGCACACCCCAAAAAAATTAAAGTCGGACATGTCGACTATATGATACCCTTAACCCCAGTAGAAATTGGGTCATATTCCGCGAATTCCGTGAAGGGAATTTAAATTAACGGTACAGCATTTATAGTTAATTCCACTAAAAAAATGTACACTCTAATTGTATTTAAAACTAACTGATATTGCATTTATTTTAACTAAATGAACAGTTAAAAATAACTGTTTTTCTATTCAGATTTCATGATAATATAACTTTAAAGATTTACAAAATCTGCAAATTACATGATTCATCAAGGGTTAAAGTGATGAGGAAACAATTTTTTATAAAATATTAAATAAATTATTATTGTTTCTGTAAAAAAATTATATTTAATCTCAATACATACAAGCATAGGTGGGATCTTTCTAGGGCGACTAGGTCAAAAAATTAACCGATTATAACCATTTTTGTCCTTTTTTGGGTAGATGTGAAATACAAACATCAGCACAAACGCAATATATCCTGTACCACAGATTGGTGTAGGGTATAAATATCTCTTAAATTCCCCCGATTAAAAATGCTGTTGAATAACAAAGACAGTAAATGAATTCCGTAGTTTTTTGTGAAAATAAAATAGACTTGTTCAATTTAATCGATTTTACACTGACGTTACTTTAAAGCAAAACCTTATTTCAAAACCCGATAAATTTAGATAGAAATGTTATATGCGATATGATATTTTGAACTCTTGGCGAAGTTAAAAAATTATAACAGTTATTGTTCTAGGGTTGAAAAAAATTGTATTATTGAGATTTTCAAAAAAAACTTTTCTTCAAAAACTTTTTTGAATTCTAAGGACTATTGTTATCTTTAATTTAACATTTTTCTTTTAATAACTTATTTATTTTTTGAGCTTAAGATTTGTTTTTTATAAGGACATATTAAAGATTTTTGTTAGATACCCAGCAAAAATAAATGGAAGTTACTCTTAAGAAATTAATTTTTCATTGATTCTAAAGTATCGTTTAGTTCTGATTTTTCTCTTCTAAGGAAGTTCTTTTTCACAACTTATAAAAGTGTGATTTTTAATGAAATTAAACACTTTTCAAATCTATGACGCTACAAAAAGTAAAAAGTTTACATATTGTAGTAAAAATTGCAAGAATTTCGAATAGAGATAAATAAGGCCCGATAGCTGAATTTCCCGCTAAAATTTAAGGAACAGTAAAACTCAAACGTTGTATAGGAAACAACAACAAATGTGTCAGTTAAATTCCCAGGTAGAAGCTAATGAGAGATTGTGAAAATGAGGCTAAGGCCCGATTACTGATGTCCTGTAGAAATCTAAATTAAAAATTTATTTGGGAAGAACAAAAGATTTAATTTTTCACTAAACCATAAGAAGGGCTTTAGATGCAATGAAAAAGGATCATAAAAGAAAACTTCCACCCTATGACACCCCTATGTAAAAATCATTGGTTCCGATCCAAATTTTTAACAACACCGGAATCAAATCACAGCTTCCTTTTCTCTTCTTTTGCTACTTTTTTTTGCTGGGTAGTTCTTAGAGTTCCAGAATTTTTGTTTTAAAAAAAGTCCTTAGAATATTTTTACTCGAAAGTCCTTAGAATCTAAGAATTTTTTTTGCTGAAAAGTCCTCAGAATCTAAGTTTTTTTTAAATATATGAATTTCTTATCTAAGAAAAAATTTGCTAAATCTGATGAATCTGATTTTGTATAAAAACCTTTTCGTACAAAACAACTCTTGGGTTCTTCAAACTTTTTCTTATAAAAAAATAATGTTATAAATATTCCAAGAAAGTTGTTATTTTACAAGAAATGAACTAATAAACATATTTAAAAAAAAATAATTTATTGAAAAAATAAATACATAAAAACTTTTTATATAGAATCTTTTTGACAATGAATTTTTTCCACAATGAATTGATAAGTGTAAATTTTAGTGTTATATAGGGTCCGCCATCTAACGTTTTTTTTTCAACTAGTGCTTATTTCGTGAATGGTAACACTTAGCTCATGTCTGATTTGACAGATAATTACTTTTATCCTTCCGCTGAACGAATGTGGTTGTGTATACGCTTGAAGAAACGCTGGGAAATATTGCGACATTACTTTGAAAATCATGGTAATGTTGCAAAATGTCATCTTTTCAGATTAATCTCATTTTGATCTTGGCGGGTATGTAAACAAGCAAAATTGACGCATTTGGGGCACATAAAACCCGCACGCATACATTGAAAAGCCAATGCACCCAAAAGGAGTCACTGTTTGGTGCGGATTTTGGTCCAGAGGCATAATTGGGCCATTTTTCTTCGAAAATGAGCAAGAAGTGGCCGTTACAGTTAATGGCGATCGTTATCGGGCCATGTTGAACGAATTTTTGTTCACAAAAATTGAAGAGGAGGATACTGGCAACATTTGGTTTCAACAGGACGGCGCTACGTGCCACACAGCCGAAGCTACACTCGATGTTTTGCGCCCTGTTTTTGAAGATCGCATTATCAGCCGCAGAGCTGATGTCGTTTGGCCACCTCGGAGCTGCGATTCGACACCGTTGAACTATTATTTGTGGGGTGCCGTCAAAGATAAGTGTTACGCCAACAAGCCAGAGGCAATTGACGCTTTAAAGGACAATATTCGTGAAGCCATCGGTGAAATACAGCTGCACACAATCGATAATGTGCTTAAAAAATGGACCGATCGTGTAGGCTATTGCATGGCCAGCCGAGGCAGCCATTTGAATGAAATTATTTTCCATTATTAACCGGAAGGATTGTACTTTCAAATAAAAAAAGAAATTTGAGAAAATATTCAGTAGTTTTTTTATAGCATTTTCAAAAAAAAAAAAAAGTTATTTGGCGGACCCTATATGTAAGGCATTTTCGAAAACAAAACCCCCCAAGGTGAAAATGATCATATATATTATAATTTTTGCATGGATGACAGAACTGAAGAATTTTTTATTATGAAAACAAGACAGTATTATGACTGTAATTGTCAGTCATGTTTTATTTGATTTACAATTAATAATAGATTGTTGACAGCATTCCACAATTATCGGAATTTTTGATACCACAGTATGGTTGCAGCCAATTATGTTATAAAATAGAAAATTTTTACTATAATAATGATGGTAGCGATCATATTGATGATTAGAACCTATTTACAAACCAATAACTTGATTGTGACAACCATACCCAAATGCAGCAAGCATAATATAGTAGCAGTGATCATGTTGTAACCATGTTTTTTCTCTTGCTAAATTTTCCAAGTTCAAGTGTTCATATAATCTTTATTCTACTGTAAAATCATTATTTATTTTTTTATTGAATCCCCCACATAAGATATTTTACTTACTGTCAGTCAAATGTATAAAACAAAATAAGAAAAAAACATAGTTACTTATATGCTAACCTTTAACGGTAAAATTTCGTGTGTGTTGCCACTTAAATTAAAAACGTGACTTAAAGTTTAACTAAGGTCTTTTGACTACAACTTAAAATAATATTTTAAGTTGAAAAAAATGTATAATTAAGAGAAATTCTTTAAATTGTTATTTCTAATACTATTCGAGGCTTTTCAAAATATATTATTCAAAAATAGTTTGGAAGATACAGCCATTTTTTGTGAAGCAATGTTTTTGCCTAAATGAGGCATTCACTCATTCCCCTCATCTTCAAACGAGGGGAAATACCCGTTGATAACAGCTTTTTGGAGGTCGAGGAAGGTGTACTATATGGAGCTGAAATTATTCATAAGCTTATGTAAGTATTGGATTTTTCTTGAAACCAAATTTTCCAAACTGGTACGCAAGGTTTCTGAAGTTCTACTGAACCGATTTTGATTGACGCAAAATTAACGTAGAAATATCGTCCTATGCTTAATCATTTGGAAAACAAATTTACTATTTGTGAAATATCGACTTTTCTTTTTCAAACGGCCGCCATTTTGATAAAGAATTTTTTTTATGATTGAGCATGGGACGATAAAGGTATTCATACCAATTTCCTGTTTTTCGCTTTGCTTTCAGATAAACGTGAGTACCGGAAAGCTGCGTACCAACAACACACCTATTTTTGGTAGACCCTACTTTGGAGCCCAAGAACTTTTCAAACAGCCCACTTATTGACAAACTGTTGATTTTGTATTTTTTAGAAGAATTGTGTAACCAAATAAAAAAATAAATAATTAAAAAATCTTTTGCTGTTTTTTTCCACAAGTTTTTAAAAAAACAGCTAAAATTCAGCCGTCCAAACAAGAAGACCCCCTAAGTACCCAAAAAAAATATTCAACACACGCAGGGAAAAAACTTGGTTGGAGCAATCATATTCGCAGAGCATCATATAATTTTGGGTCTATGATTGTGCTTACCATCGTCATACTATAATATAGTTATCATATTCTGATAATAATACAACCATTATTTTACCATAATATGATCCCTACAGTTATAAAATATTAATATGAAGCTATGAAAAATTACTTTAAATTTAAAATTGTTTTTCCTAAAGAAAAAATTTGTAAGGACTTTTTCAAGAAAACTTCTTAGATTTTATGGAATTTTTTTTTAATAAAAAACATAGATTCTAATAGAAAAAATCTTAGATTCTAAGGACATTTTTAAGATTTTTTTTAGATAGTCCTTAGAGTCACATAATTTTTTTAGAAAAAGTTCTGAGAATCTAAGAATAGTTCTATTAGGAAAATTACATAAAATCTAAGTATTTTTCATGATGAAAAGTCCTTAGAATATAAGAATTTATTTATTTAAAGATAGTCCTTAGAATATAAGTTTTTTGTTTTAGAATATATAAATTTTTATCTAAGAAACAGTTTGCAGAATCTGGAAATTTTTCTTTAAAAAAAAGTCCACAAATTCTAAAAATGTTTGTATCAAAAAAATAAACTCTAAAAATCTAGTATTTTGTATAAAAAACCTTTTCGTACAAAATTCTTTTTCTAAAAAATTATATTATTAATATTCTGAGTACTTTTTCACAAGAAATGAATTAATAAACTGATTTAAAAAAAGGAATTATTGTTTTTCTTGAAAAGAATTAAAATATATCAAATCTGAAAAGAATTGATTAATAAATTATAATTTTAAATGTATAAAGCATTTTCGAAAATAAAACGCCCCAGGTGAAAATGATCATATACACATTATCATTTTTACATGGGTTGCTGATTTTATACAATTTTTTTATGAAAACAAGGCAGTATTATGACTGTAAATGTCAGTCATGTTTTATTTGATTTATAATTATTCATTAATTATTGTCAGTATTTTATGGTACCATAATTACCATAAAAATTTTTGTTACCACAGTATGGTTACAGCCAATCATGTTATCAAATATAAAGCGGCAATCATTAAATAAAAATACATTTACTATAATAATAATAATGGTAGCCAGCATATTTATGTTTAGAACTTATTTACAAAACAATAACCCAAATGAAGCAAGCATAATATAGTTCCAGTGATTACGTTGCAATTTTTTCCTCTGCGTGTATCTATAATCCTAAAAATACTCAATTCTTACAAAACACCAATCAAATATATTAAGGTACAATTGGATAATTAAATATTTTAAATTAATTTCATTGCGGCATTTATGATCGGGCTTTGTACACGATGCAAAAAAAGCTCAGGCCGGTTTTTGCATTTTCTCAGCCTAGGGTAGAGTTGTTTCGTTCGTTAATGAACTAGTTCAATAAACTAGTTTGTGATCAACAGGTATACAGCTTTTTATTGAACTAGAAGATATATTGAACTAGAAGAGCTATTGAACTAGAAGAGCTTTTGAACTAGGTCACAGATAGGAGCTGAGCTGTAATGAACGCTCTTAAAAAGGAAATAAAATGCCCAAGCCTAGAGTAGTTTTGACGATGCATCGTCTACAAAGCACCATCGTGAATACCCGCTATTATTTGTAACTGGCTGCCTTAGTAAATTGACAAAATCACTTAATAACGTAATCTATAATTTGGCTTTTTAAAATGTGTTTGTAAATAAATATAGATTTTCAATAAATAACACATAAAATAATTAAAATTTATGTTGTTCATAGCATTTAGTGACATTACCATAAATTTATTTAAAACATTTTAATTGCAAAATTTGGTAGAAGTGTCAAAGCATGTTATTTAAATGGCAATGTTGTTAATCCATACATATATAAATACATTTTTTATTTTATTTTTTTTTTCTCGATTTGGCAACATAAAAATGCAAGTGTGTGTTTTGTTGCCTTAAATTGAATTTGTCTTACATTTTTAATAAATATATAAGGTCAATTTTGAAAATATGTAACAAATTTGCTAACAAGTAATAAATCATTTTGGACATACATAAAATATTTACAATTGTTGCCATATATACAAGCAATGCTATAAAAATGCATCACTTCAGTATTTATGATGCCACAGTGATTCAAAGTTAATGGCAACCTTTAAATTTTGTTTTCTTTTTTTTTTATAACAAAAACACTCAGAAAACTTGGCACAAAAAAAATCTTGCATATACGTGTCAGTGATGCCATACTTCAATAATAAAACTTTTTATCTGGCATCATAAAATTATCTAATGTAGCCAGATTAACATATATTAAATTGTTTGACATGACAACATAATTTCATATTTCATTGTCTTATGCTTATCGATACGCTATATATACTATACGAATTTTACTAATATAAACAACATAATGTGTGTGTTAAACAACAAGCAGTAGTGGTACACTAACAAAAATTCCTTCCATAGCACTTAAGGTGCGGTCACATTAGGCAAATATTTGACGAAAACCGTCAAATATTTGTTTGCCGTAGTCTGACCATAAAATATTTTTGAGGGGCAAACAACAAAACAGCTGATTTTGGGAAAATAAAATTATTTGCCATCAAACAAAAATGTGCCTAATGTGAACATAGTGTGAACACTAAAGGGTAAATATTTTCCTCATTTTTGGGCAAACAATTATTTGATCTTACAAAATGTTTGTAAGAGCAAACAATGTCAAATAACAGCCATTTCAACAGTTTTGTCAAATATTAAAATCTAAGAAAAATCGTCTAAATATCTAAAATCTTAAAACTGAAATGATTTTATTTGTTTGAAACTTGTATATTTATTAGTGTTTCCAATTCGGTTAATAAATTACCCGATTCATCGATTATTTGGCTCTATTTTGGTTAATGTCAAAACAAATAATTTAAACTTAAAAAGAAGATAGTGTTGTCAAAAATATTTAAGAATTCGCTTATTCGCATCACTAGATGAAGATCAAAATGGATGAAGATCAAATTGGAATTTGCGTTTTAATAACTACAATATTCTTGGAAATTTTTCGACTTAATTGTTTTTTGTGCAAAAATCAAACTTGGATATTTTAAAAATACAAACACGCAGATTTTCATACCTTTTTTTACTTAAAAGCATCTTTAACTCTAAAGCCCAAAACAAATAGTGAAATTGCCAGTGAACAGTGGGAGTGCTGTCAAACTTAGTACAATATTTTTAAGAACTTCTTATTGAATTTTGTTTGAAAGCTGCTTTTGATTATTAAGAAAATTTTCTATATTCAATTTTACCCAGCGGCTATAGACTGGCTACACTGAATTTGTCAGTTTTAGGCTTTAGGGTTTATATCCACTGATCATGTCTGACAATATTTTCTGCCAAAAAATACCAAGATTCTATGGCAATATTTCTTCGGAATACTTTAAACTTAACTAGGTGTTTTACAAAAAGCAGCTCTTTGTGTTTTTATTGATAAAATAAAAACATTTATATTGCATTAATCGATTAATTGCAAATGTTCCGATTAATCGACCCGGATAACCGATTAATCAATTTTCTTCATTTTTCGAATAATGTCCTAACCGGTTAACCGGCAGTGTCGAATAATTGGAAACACTAATATTTATAAAAGTTTTAGAGGGGTTCAATTAAATTTTTTGAAACCTATCTGAACTTAAAAAAAATATTTTGATTTAAAATCTAAAAAATAAAGTGAAATGAATTTTAAAATTTTTGTAAATTTTTTTATTAAAGTTAATTTTATTAAATCACTTTCATTCAAGTTCGGTTAACTTAATTTTTGACAGACCAATTTTCCGAATTTTAAAAAATCTGTTTTTTTGCAAGTAACATCGTATGCTTTTGAGACAATCAACAAAATCAAATAGGAAATTTCTTATCAAATTAAAAAATATTATGACCAACTTAATTAGAAGCAAACTAAACAAAATTTAAACATTTTTGAAACATATGTTATTTTAAAAATCGTATGCAATTGTATGTACACTATAATAGATGCAAAGAAAAAATCATTTTATGTATATTACCCAGTTACTTAAAAATGTTTGCTAAGATAACTTCAGCGTTTGATATACAACCTATTACTATGTAAAGATTTTTTTCTGTGTACAAGAATTTTCGAAAAATAATATTACATGATTTTGCAATAGCTGTTTTTATGCGTCGGTTTGTGTCCTTCGCATACTAATTTGACTTAAGTAACGCTAAGCGTTGGCTTATGCCAAATTTATATGGTAGTGACTTATGCCAACTTTAATAGCTAATGTAGGATTCAGCTGTTAATTTATATTTCAAAATATATCGTTAAAAGTAAAATATTTGCGCTTTTGCCGTTAAAATTAACATCTAGATGTCAACACTTAAATAAAACAAACTAATAATGATATGTTTCGTCACTTTGTTTACAAAATAAAATATTAAATAAAAACTTCGGCTGAAGTTTACATTTTTAGCCACCCTCTTATAAGATAAATAACCCCTTGGGAATTAAAAAAGAAAATTTATTTTATATATGTTGTTAAGGTGGCAGGAGCTCCTAGGACGCGCTAGGTCCAAAAAACCGAAACACACTCAAAAGTTAAAGGAAATTTTCTTACGATTCCAAATATGGATTTTGTTCTAAAATCCAGGAAATAGAATTCGTGTTAGGAAAAGTGAAGTTTTCGCTTTGAAATAAACTGAAATTTATTGTTCATATTAAACGGAATGGCATTTAGTAAAAAAAATGAAAACTTTTGAGAAATAATTGCGCGATTTAAAAAAAAAAAATATTCGTCTGCGGCGCTACGTGCCGCAATGCACCTAAAATTTAAATTTCGTGAAAAAATCGAGCGGTTTTTTAAAAAATTTTCGACTGTGGTGCTATCTTCCACATTGTACCAAGAAATTCATTTTTTTTTTCTGTAAAATGGGCGGTTTTCAGTTTCTGCTATCACCACCCTAAGGTAATCCCTGGGTAACGCCAACGATAGCAACTACAAAACACCAGTATTTTTTAACATCTAAAAACCTAACGCTAATTCTGTTTCACGGATTCTGAAGAAAATTTCCTTTAATTCAAGTTATCACACTAACCATTTTTGGTGTGTTTTAGTTTTTTGGAAATATCGCGTCTAGGGTCCCCGACCCCCTTAACACCAAAAAATAATTTTTTCATTCTAGAGGGGGTAATATCTTTTTTCCGCAATTCTATTTCCCGGATCTTAAATGAAATGCATGTTGGGAATCGTAAGAAAATTTTCTTTAATAAAAGCCGTCACAATTACGATGTTTGGTGTGTTTTGTTGTTTTTTGAACCGACACACTTAACCCCATAGAGATTTTTTTTTTAATTCCAGAGGGGGTGATATTTTTATATTTTTTTGAGGGTGTCCGAAAAAGTAAACTTTTGCCAAAACTTCTTTTTAACGTTTTTCTCCTCTTCCATAAGAACCGATACTGCTTTAAAGCACAACTCGAAAAAACTTGTATCGTCCTTTATCATATTTTAAGTTTTTATAGTTTTTAATTTTTGAGAAAATAAATCCATGTTTTATTATAGTTTGATCAAACAATTTTTATTGTCAAATATTTGTTCAAGTGTGACCATAGGGCAAACATGTTTTCCTCATATTTGTTTTTCACTATTTGAAAGTTTTTTGATCAAACAAAAAGAGGCAAATAAATGTGTGTAGTGTGACCACAAAATAATCTCTATATTGCTTTGACAAAATTTTGGGCAAATATGTTCAAACATTTTTACGGAAAATATTTGCCCAATGTGACCGTAGCTTTAGAAGCATTTAATAAAGTTTTTCTTATAAATTATACAGAACAATATAGAAAAAACCGCATAATTTTTGTGAAAAAACTTTACTATATAAAATGCAACGTTTTTTTTTTTTTTTTTTTTTGTATGTAAAGATGTAGAAAAAATAAAAAGCCAAGAATAATAAAGAATATACGGTAGCATTAAAAATTTAAGTTGCCATACGCTAGAAATAAAAAATGTCCATGAACATGTTTATAAGACGAGAGGCAAAGACTAAACAGTGTCGTTCAAAAATGACAGATTCCTAAAACAGCTTAAAAAAATCGTAAGTAAGAAAGTTGAAATAGTAAGAAAGTCGAATTAGTAAGAAAGTTGGATAATGCATAAAATTTGACATACATCGAATTTCATTGTAACTCATTAGTCCTCTAGGTAAATTTCTGTAATAGTTTCAAAATTTTATACCTGCAACCAAATGACCTGAAATTGTGTAAGTACCAGACCGTGAAAAAGATAAATCTTTATTGAATTCATTTGCGAAAAAAAAATAATTTTTTTGTAAATCAGCGAGTTCATTCAATATTTTATAAAACAATTTATTAAATCAGATTTAAAATCAATATTGATTAATCAATTTCAATTGAATCTTTTTTGATTCAATTGAATCAAATCATTTCAAACATAATTATTTAATTAATTCGCGAATTAAGAAAAAAATTGATTTGATTTGCGAATTAAAACAAAATAAGAGAACATTAAAATTGACTTGCAAATATCGTTTAGTTTTCTAGATGTTCGCTATTTTATAAACTAGGAACTTTATAAAATGGCCGGTATCTCGAAAACTAAGCGAGATAGGGCAAAATAGAGACTACTAATATACTACGATAATAAAAATTGGCCAGGTCCGAAGACATCCCGAGGTAACTATTTTTATAAAACAGCCACAGGGTGACCATTTTTAAAGGAACTAAATGGAACAGTAGGGTGTAATTTATATTATTATATAAATTGATAAAAAAAATAGTCACCCTGTGGCTGTTCAATAAAACTTCTATGAAACCTTTCGGCTTTAAAATTAAATTAGGCGTGATTTAAAAAAATAAATTATTTCGCGAATCAAATCATATTCGAGAATCTAATTTTTTTATTCGTGAATCAAATCAAAATTGATTTGATTCTTTGATTTTAAATTGAATTATTTCGTTTGATTTACATAAAGAATTATTTAAATCAACTTGATTCTTCTAATACAATAAAATAAAGATTAAATCATGGCAGTACATAATTCAATTAGAAAAATTATATCGCTAATTAACTCGTCAAAATTTAAATCAGATTTGAAAATTGATTTGAGTAATTATGCTTTTAAAGGGTTGGCATGTACCTACTATTAAGTAAATATTTATGCCATTTTAAAGTATTTCCATCTTAATATATTTACAGGTATTGATCTAAAAACTACATAAGTTACATACCCAATATTAAAAAAAAAAAAAATAGAAAATAAGGATTTGGATAAAAATAAACATTCTCAATTGAACCGTGGTGTCATCTTGATATGGCAACAGACATGGAGTAATAACAAGATATACAAAAGAGGTCAAGCCGACCTTGAGATATTCTATACCAGAGTGCGATTGGGAAGTAAACCAAATTCTAGGAAGGAAACTAATACATATTATATGGGCGCAAAAATTAAGGGTGTAATAAATATAGTAACAAATCTAAATTAATTTACCAACAAAAAAAAACTTAATTTATAAGCTGTTCACAGTGCGATTCTTAAACACTTTAAAAACTACCTGTTCACACATAAAACTGAAGTGTCTGAGTTAAACGTCTCGAGCAGCTGTTTATAAAATTTTTTTAAGGTTAAAGCAATAAAAAAAAGTATTTTTACATTGTCCGCTTCAAGGTTTTAAATTTTTTTTACTAAACATTTGGTTGTTTTTGTAAATTTTTCTTTAAGCGAAAGCAATTTTTAATTAGCTTTTGGTATGTTTCATTTAATTTATAAGCACTCTTTAACTAGATTTTACTCAATTTTAATATATTTTAATTAATTATTAAATTTTTCTAAATTTTATTGATATTTTCTTCTTTTGAAACTTGTCATTCACACACTAATTGATAACATTAAGCTTAAAAACAAATCGTTTATGAAGGTATATAGATTTAAAGCACGAAAATTTGTGATGTTTTAGATCAGAAAAATAAACGTCACTTTAATAGTCCTTGGGCCAAAGGAAGCTCATGTGTCAAATCTCATAGAAATATCTTTATATTTGCCCTACAGATGGCAAATATAAAGATATTATATGAACAGATGGACGGACATTGCTAAATCGACCTAGAAAATATTGCCGAGTCGTTTGGTTTTGTGTAAGGTGGAGATGAACGCGTGAACATAATTTTACGTGATTTAAGGGCATCAGCGTGAGTGTAAGTGAAGCCTCAATTTAATCACGTGAACGGGAGTAAAAGTAGAAGAAATTTTCGTGTGTGAGTCAAATTTTTAAGAGAGTTAAATTTTAACAGGATTTTTACGAGCTTCTTGTTTATCTTAGTATTTTTTTAACTGCAATTTTTCACGTTAATCACGCATGAAAGTGTGTGTAAGTAGAAAACAATGTTCGTAAGTCATTGTGCGTGTATCACGCGTGAGCGTGAGCCAAAATATAAATTACTTACGTGATCGTGTATGAACGTAAGCGGTAGAAAAGTGCATAAGTCGATTTTTGTCCTGATGTTTCCTGATTATTCATTTTGTTCGAATTTATATTTTTGATTTTTATTACATCACTCACAATATATTTTTCGTTACCGACTATAGTTTATTTAAAAAGTAATACGTAGAGTTCATTTTTAATGAAAAACCAATTAAAATTCATAGTTAACAACTATTTGAGTCAGTCATTTAAAAAACAAACTATAAAAATTTACAGACATTCAGTAGAATTTATTTATGTAAAATTTTATGTTTTCAGTTTCTAAAAATACAAATTCACATACATAATTCCTTTTTGTTTTTTTTTTCCAAAATAGTTTGTTTATATACAAAATTATTTCTATAAAAATTACAAGAACTTATTTAAATATAGATACAAACATAGAAAATAAAAATATATATACATCTGTGTGTGTTGTATTTGTAAAATTACATACAATAAAAAAACTTCAAATTGAAAAACAAACCAAAAAAAAATCGTTTTTTTTTCTACTTTTTGTCAGTTAATAATTGATGGTTATTTTAAACGACTTTCGATTGCTTTTACTACTTTATTCGATTTTTAAACAATGATTAAAAATAAACAGCAAGCCGAATACGTATAATTACAAATCAGTAGTCCTCTTTTTGATTGTATTTTCTATTAATTTAATATGTATTTGAGATTATTTTTAAAGAAATAACATTGTGAGTGATGTAGGAAAAAAATCTTCGTGTGTGATTGTAATTTTTGGTTTGTGAGTGAGCGTGAGTCAAACATCGCTATTTGAAACTTTTAGATAGTGACCGTGAGCGAATAAAAATAAAAATTCACTCACGTCCTCCTCTCTACTGTAAGGTGGTTTAAGTAGTTTCTGCAGTTACAAATATCAGCACAAACTCAGCATGTCCTGTACCTGGTGCAAAAAATACAAAGCACATACACACACGCAGATGCATGTAATAACAAAACTATTATAATCCACATCTAGCATACAATAAAAAAAACCAGGCACTTATATTTTGGAAATCGACAAATTCAACTACAAATACTATCCCAGTATATGTGCGTTTTTAAAACCTCCCATCTGGCAGTACTTTTTTACCTGCTTGTTCTTCTTTTTATTTGATAGATCATAATTATACACAAATCTGGCATCTTTGTCAAACTAAATTTTTGACACATTAAAAAGGTCTGTCATTCAGTTAAGGTTGTACATTAAAAAAAAGAAGTGTTTTTTTTTTCTTTTCTCGGTGTTTCAGTGTTTTGTAATAATTTTTCTTAAAATCAACAGAAAAGTGCAAAAACATTCCTTTATATTTAAACCATATAAACCGCGAGTGGGTTGTTGTGGTTAATTAACCGCTTATAGTAGTAAAAGAAAGTTTTAAAACAATCAAAATGTTTGATTCGCATGTTCAGAATGAACCAATGTTTCAATTTAGTGTAAAGCTAAGTGCTGCAATTAAAAAACATTTATGTCTTTATGATCATAGATGTCTTTTGAGATATCCTCCTCCCGAGTGTGTGGCTGCTTGGAAAGTTGTTGCCGAAGAATGTTGTGAAACTGGTAAGTCGCCTTTCTGTAGTTTTCATGGTGTTTGGCATTGGAAGGGTGTTTAGTTTAGCACATCTTTAAAAGAGTTTGTTGTGCCCTACATATATTTTATGCGTTTACAAACATTCTTACTGTTGCCAATTTAGCATGTTCTCATAATATCTAACGATTTTTCAACACATTAATTGTTTCAAATAAAAGTGACTGTGTGCAAGTCAGTTTTTTTTATTCATTTATTTCTTAACTGTGTTATAAGTTATTATTAGGGCTCGGAAGTTGATGTTTGTTGTAGTTATCTGGGGAACAAAGTTAACCAAATATTTTTTCGAATGAAAGGATTTGCAAAAAAAATGGCTATGATTTGTAAATGCAAATTTTGCTATAAATGCGAATTTCCGCGTATTTTGCCAAAATTTCATGTTTTTTACCATATTTATCTGATATTAAAAACCTGGTTAATTGTATACAATTTATATTTTTTTGTATAATATTTCTCGTTGAGCTAAAGATCTTTTATTTATAAAAAATTAATTATAAATATATATTTATCACAATATTTCATTTAATTATAAAAAACAATTTCCCCTAAAGAAGTCACACAATGTGGTGACGAAATATTGGGATAAATAAATATTTATAATTAATTTTTTATAAATAGAAGATCTTTAGCTCGATGAGAAATATTACACAAATCAAGAAGATCGAAGAAAACTTAAAGAATTATCAAATATTTTTTTCAAATTTATAAATCTTTTGAATATTATTTATTTACCACGAAGGGAAAAATAATAAAAAAAAATGAATTACTTTCTGAAGATGATTAATGGTAATTGTACAATTATTTCTAAAACAAAAAAATACAAAAATTATATTGGTAATATAGGAAACGTTAACAAAAATCATAGTAAATTCATATTTTGAAAAAATTGTATTGCATATATTTTGATTTTTAATACATATCTTATGGTAACTATTAGAAATTCATGAACATCCTAGCCCTAGTTTGTATTATCTGTAAAATTTTTAAGCACAACTTTAAATATTTAATGATTTATCGCACACATTTTTTTAAAGAAAAAAAATAAAGCTCTAATAATTGTTAACATATTTTAATTTTTTTTTTAATTCAAGAGATGATCAAACCAAAAAAAATTAGCGATATTTTTAAGGAAAAAGTTGGCAACAGTGAATATATTTGTTCTGCATGTAGTTTTTTTTTTGTTGTTGTTTAGTTAACAGTTTAGGGACTAGTGTTTGGCGAAAAGAGCTCTTTAAACTGTAAACATGTATAGCCAACAGCGTTGTGTTTTGTATTAACAGCTGTTGTTATAATTATGTTTACAGGGTTGTATTTTTCACAATGAATACATTGTGTAGTAATCGGTTATTTTGCATGGCGTTATAGGAAATATAAATATATATAAACGAAGTAACTCCAAATCCGGAAAATAAACAAAAGGTAAATAAAAATGAGAAAATTAATAAAAGGAGGGTTTCTTTCTTATAAACCAATTTTATGATTTTTAGAACAGAGTAAAATATATTGAAAACTTAAGTGTTTTTTTTTTGGACACACGAAAAAATCGTTGCCAAGTAATTAGGAGGATTTCAACAAACATGGCAAAAGTAGTAAAATTTTACCAAGTTTTTAGTTTTTTTTTTTTTTTAGTGAAAATATTCCAAATTTTTTAGGAACAACTTTTTTGTGTGTATACTGGAAGAAAAAATTCTGTAACATTTACAGAGAACTGTAATTTTTACAAAAAGGTTTCCAATTTTAGGCCAGCTGACAGTTTAGGTAATTGTAGCAAAACATGTTTATAATTAAGTATCGGGTATTTGGGTATTGAGTACTTCTTCAAATGTAATCACATATACTTTCAGAATTGCATTTTTGTGTATACAAGTAGAATATTATATTGAAATTCATTATGAACATACAGCCTTTTTTTAAAAAATACAACCTTTTTTTGTATGAATAAAAAAGTATTGTCGTTTTGAGCGAATACTTGAACAGTATTGAGTAGTATAGTGTATTCAAAAGCATCGATATTTTACAACTCTAGTCTGTAAATATCAGTAAAGTGCAAATAGTAAAAAATTTGCAAACCGTTACTAAATTTCATTAAAATTTTTTTGAACTTCAAATATAAATCTATTTGCTAAAATAAACCAATTTTAAACGTCATTTTAAATTTTTTATTTTACGATGAACAATTACGTCAAGAAGAAAAAACTTAACTTAAAATTAAAATCATCAGAAATTCCAAAACTTAAAGAGTTTTTTTTTTAAAGTAATCTTTAAGATATCTACAAATTTTTCGCATAAAAAATTATATTATTATAAAGAATGTTTTGAAATGAATATTCGTTGAAATCCTAGATCTGTTTACCCTAAAATCCCTTCGAAATCTAAAGACTTATATTGAAAAACTCAAAATTTTTTTTTGAACTGCCAGATTTTTAGCATATTTTAATATTAAAAAGTTTGTAGTTTAAGTGCTTTAAGTTCTAAAACAAAGTTAACAATCAAAGGACCATTTTAAAAGCCTTTGGGGTGCTATTTGTAAAAACTTCTGAAATTGTTTTCTTTACATAAAAATCTTTACATAAAGTATACTGTCCCAATGACATTTTCCTCGAAAAAATTATATTCTGATGATTTTCCCTTTCTCAGGGTTTTGATATTTTTAATAAATATCAGAACTTTTTTAAGCGAAGAAGTACTTGAAAAACTACTAAATTTTCCATCTTTGATTCACAATACCTGTCATATTCTAACCTCCAGAAAGTCCTATGTGTATTTTTAACAAACGGCTTGCCACTAGATTTTTTTATTTTTGATTGTATACGTTTAAAAAAATACAACCCTATAAATATAAAAACAAAGAACTAAGCAGTATAACTGCTCTCCTATAACTTTATTTTAAAATGATTGATAAAAGAAGGATACAATTTTTAATGATTGCAAATAGATACTAACATAATAAATATGTAGATATATCCTCCATTTAATTTTTAATTCATACCAACATTTTTGCTTATTTTTCTTATTTCAACTCTCAAAACAAACAGTTGAACATTGCACATGGCGTTGGAAAGTTATGCGTAAATCATTCCAGCGAGCCATGCGCCGAAACTCGAATACAAAATATTACCTACATGAACATATGGAATTCTTAATACCACATCTATCAGGATGTGAATATGAACAGGATGATAAAACAAGTGAAGAAACTAACTCGGACATAAAATCATTTAATATGGACAGCTCATCTCCACAAGATGACGAAAACATAACTGAAGAAACTACAACAGATAGAAACTTAACTAATACGGACACAATTGTGGTGGAAGAAGATGAAAATACAAAGGAAAAGGAGTGTACTAATAAAGATAAGCAGAAAAAATATGGTTTTGATAGTGATACTACCAGTGCGGATGAATCACATATCGCAATGTTGCAAAGATTAACTAATACCGCGAACTCAACTCATACTAACAACGTGGAGGAGTTTATTATTAAAGATATAAATGCGGGTACATCTAATGGGAAGGAAGGGGATGGGAAGCAGATGGAAGTTCAGCTTAATGCCAGTACTGTTGATAATACTGAGGATGTGGTTAGTTTAATAAGTGAGGAGGATAGAGAAGAAAATACAAGTGGTCGTTCGCGTTATAAAAGAGCTTGTAAACGTGGTCTAAATGCTGAAATGGTAAGTGAATTAATAATAGAAAACCAAGAACAAAAACGTCCACGTCGTTCAGTAGAACGTCGCCAAACTTTAGCTGGAATAGCATTAGAAGAATTTAGTAAACGTAAATCTTTAACAAACTTAACAACCAAAAAGAGCGAAGTAAAAATTCATAAATTAAAATCAAACAAAAAGGTTCAACATTTCGAACAACAACCAATAAATATGGAAGCGAGTGTTAAAGATATTCCCGCACAACAAGTAACATCCGTGAATGGATCAACTCCTTTAATTGTAGCTGTTACAGGAAATACTACAAATGTACAAGAATCTGAACAAAACATTGATCAAATGTTGCCTATTGAAACTCCCACAAATATTTTCCATCAACAAACTATTAACCAAATGACATACTATAAACAACCCCAAATGATAGACACTTCCACAATAACTGATTTTGAAACCCGCAACTCTTCTACCCAATATGAATTACAACAACAGGATGCTTTAGATTTTGATGATATATTTATAAACTCAATTAAGCCACAATTACAACTAATGAACGGCAGACAAAAAATGAATTTTAAGCGTAAAGTATTTCAATCATTAATGGAAGTATTTGATGATGCTTCTAACTTTCCCAATACCAATGAATATATAGTATTACCACCATCCGATGCTCCACGTTTTGATAACACAACAAACGGTGAATTACGTCTAATGCGAGAATTAGTGTCCTTGGTACAGGCTGCCAAAACAACACCCGAAATTATAAATGACACTGAAAAGGCAACTACACCAACTAAACCGATTTTGGATAAACCATCTACTCCGCAAATGCCACAAGTCAAACCACTGCCGAAAAATGCTCATGTTATGATGAGCCCAACATTAGATGATGAAGATTTCAGATTTACCACAGAACCAGTTAACGATGATGACGATGATGCATCATTACCACGTTCGTTAGATGAGATCTTATGTAGACGTGATGATGATGATGTCTTAGGATTACCACGTCGTGTTATACATAAAGTAGTAAAAGTTGGTGGACCTAATGGCAGTACTATTGTTGCCGGAGAGGCTGGTAAAAGACGTGTATATCGTATATATCCAAAATCTGCAAATATTGCAAAACCTAATCAAGTTGGTCAATCTAACAGCGCTGGAAATACTGGCACTCTTTATGCTACTGCATCAAAAGGTAATGTTACCACACAACAAATCAATCAACATAATGCGAATAAGTCGAATGGTAGTAATGCAACAAAAACATACAAATCTGTGCACAAAACTGCTAATAATATCTTTATTACTCCAACATCATCAAATGTATACAATAAATCTCAAACCATTACTCCGACATCATCAAATGTGTACAATAAATCTCAAACCATTACTATGTCTGTTAACAAAACTCCTACCTTATCCTCAAATACTATAACACCATATTTGGATCAAGCTACAGGACTTTTTGTACATTCTAATAATGCTGCTTCTAAGACTCCAACCAATAACAACAACAAACCTATCAGTACTCCTAAGATATCACCAAACTCAGGTAATTTACATTCAGCTGCTAAAGGACCTCAGTGTTTAATTGTAAAAGGTGTCGTAGCTGGAAATTTGGTACCAACACAAAGTGCTTTAATGCAAAGACGTTATTCCGTTTGTGGTACTGCACCGTTACGCAGTTCACCCCTACCTTCTGTACCGAAACCAATTATACAGAAACCAACAGTTTCATCCAATGACAACACTGTAAAATCAGCCCCAACACAAATACAGATTTCTCAAGCAGTCAGTCTGAATGCCAATGCTAACAGTCAAATTTTTCCTACAAATATAACTAAATCATTTTCGAATAATATATCAAATTCCACAGTAACATCTAACACAACACCATCTATTAAGTTTAAAGTTACAACATCATCAACTCCTATTAACTCTAATAACAAAACATTTGAACAATCTTCGCCTAAGCCATCTCCATTAAATCAAGTGACAGGTATTGCTGATAAGCCGCAACGACCACGTGAAATACCGGTTATAGAGACAGCTGGTACCATTGCGGCTGATATTTTTGCCGATCCTTTATTAGTGGATCCTTTAATAAAAAATGAACCTTTAGATTAAGCTTTCTTATTTTATTTTGTTTGTTTCGTTAATGCTTGTTTCGTTTAAGTAAAAATAATTTTATTATTTTTGAAAAATCAGCTTTTCTATTATATGTTTTGTTAATAAAAAGCCTTAATTACTTATAAAATAGTTTTGAAATGAGTTTTATTAAGCAGATACGAGGCTTAAACGGATGGTAAGTAAATTTTAAATATATTTAGAACTGTTGGATAATAGAAAATTTGATCTCAATTGAGTACTATTTATATATAAAAATATTGTGCTTTGTTTAAAGTCCCAAATAAAATTTTAATGCTTTAAGAAAGTCACAATTATATTAACCAATTTACACAGAAAAGCTAATCTAGTAAACAGGGTATTAACTTCTTAATCGAGCATTGTACAAGTCGATTAAGCGATATTTTAATCTGGTCGATTAAGAGTTTGGCGCTTAGTTTTTGTGTGTCTACTTGGAATTTTAAGCTGACAAGAGTTAAACTTTTCAAAAGTGTGTAATTATGGCTCTATGCTTCTTAAAAAAATTACTATAATATTTACTTCGATAATTATGTATGTAAACGAGTATAAAGAAAGTGAATTAATCAAGTAGATTAATTTCGTTGTGCAACGATATGGTCTTGCGTATTCAATTTAAGAAAAAACACAATTTTCAAAGAATTCCAAGCCAACAAAAAAAAAAAAACTGTTGATTCTATTCTAAATTTCATACAATAGTACTAAATACAATTTAAACAAATCGAGTACCAAATACATTAAATTGCTTCACTAGTTGCCACTTGAAAAGATAACTAGATTTTTTTAATCAGTGGTTTTTAAACTGTAGTACGTGTATTTTAAATTATGCAACTCTGTTTGATTAACTAGAAAATTTAAATTTTAAATTAAAATAAAAAATAAACAGCCATGTATATATGTATTAAAAAAAACAACAAAAATATTTGTGTGTTGTGAAGAATAAGTATAAAGAAACAGAAAGAAAAAATTATGCAGAACAGTGATGTCAACTTTTATTAATAAATTAACCAATTTAAGAAACCCACATTTGGCTTGAAAATTGTAAAATCAATAAAATATGTGTCACTTAGGGTTGTTATATTAAGTCAGAAAAAATATATTTTGCATAAAAAGTAGGTTGACAACAGAAAAATAAAAAAAAAAATCTAACGATTTTGGTTTTTAAAATAATCGAACATGTTTTGTATTTAATTTTTAGGTATAGTGCAAAATTTTAATTTTTTTCTCAATTCCTTTTAGTTTTATTCAAAAATATAATTATATATATTTCCTTTAATGAAAAAAAAAAATAATTCGAATTCAATAAAAATTTTAATAGTGATAAAATTTAAATTTCAGGGGGATTTTAATTCGCATTAATTTCATACATACTTATAAAGTTTATTTTTGTGATACTAAGGCCCGATTACTTAATGTCCCGCTAAAATTACACCACCCCTTATATTAAAATTTTGTGTGGAAGAAAGCAATTAAAATCCGTCTGTTAAAGTCCCAGTTAACAGCTCGTCAGCTTATTATTTTGTTTGACCCATTGTCCATTTTAAGAAGAAAAAAATTTATGAGGAATGTATTATACATAATGTAAATATCATTTCTCTATTTCGAAAATAGTTTTTCGAAATTTGACATACCGAATTTAAAAAAAAGTAAACATTCTTCATCGTTTTTCTCTATAATGTCTTTTTGGCTTATGGGTTAAAACTATAATAAGCTGATGCCAAAAGAAATGACATGAACTTTAACAAGATATAATTTAGTTTCGCCAATGAAAATTTCTTAAAATAAATTAATTTTTAACTTGACAATTATACTTTAGGTTGGCAATCAAGTCTATTCCAGGCCATTTGATATAAGTAAATTATTGGAAAATTAGAAATTTAAATTATCATTACTTAACCACTTAACGAACGAAATACGATTCCAAGTAAATCTAAAAAGATAATTTAAAAAAAAAATAAAAAAAAATATAAACTTAAAAAAAATATTAATAGAAAAGTATTACGGGAATAAAATTGACTCTGCAGAGTGGAGTTATCCATATTTGTGAATGGCCCTTTAGCTTTCCGATACACATATTTTGGTTTACACGTATTATATTATTCGATCTCTTTGTTTAAATTATATATTTTTTAAGTTTTATCAGGCTCGAGATCATAATTAAATGTTACTTATGCTATATTTTCGGTTATTGTATGATCCGAAATTTTCGGTCATAGTAAATTGTTTCCTAATAAATTTGTTGAAAGTTAAATTTCCATTCACTATTAAAATATATAATTTTCATGAACTTAACGTTAACTGATTAAAAAAATATATATCTTTTTTTTTAATTTATAGGTATTTTAAGTTTAAAAATTAAAATTAATTTTAAATCATCATATTGGAAGACTTTATCTAGAATTAACCATACGTAACGTGCCGTCAATCCATATGGTTGTCATATTTTTGACTCATTCATGTTTGAAGTACACTGATAATAATCCATGCATAAAAATACGAAAAAATGTCAAAATAACAAAAATATTTGTAAAATAAACCAATTTTCGTTTATTTTACAAAAGTTTTTGTTATTTTGACATTAATTTCGTATTTTTATACATGGATTATTATGAGTGTAGTTAGATTCAATTGAATCAAAAAAGATTTGAATGAAATTGATTAATCAATTATGATTTTAAATCTGATTTAATAAATTTATTTATAAAATATTGAACCATCTGTCTGATTTACAAAAAGAATTATTTTTTCGTGAATTAATTCAATAAAGATTTATCCTTCTCAAGGTCTGATTTCAGTAATGTTTAGTTTAAGAATTTTTCAATTAACCTATTAATATTTCACCTCCATATTTTGCACATAGTCAGTGACGTGGTGGTAAATTTTACTCCTTTTTTATTTTACTAAAAGTTTTAATAAAAAAGAATACGTACTATTTGATTTTTAAAAAAGCTACTACATTTTTAATTAAATAAAAAAATAAATACTATTTTTTTTTTCATTTTAATAAAACAGGCACTTAACCTTAAAAACTCATTTTAATTACATCAATAACTTATAAAAATGTCCTCAAACCCCTTTGAGTAGACCGATAACTCAAAAAATATATAAAAAACACTGCACTTGTTATTTTGTGCGAAGGAATATATTTTAGTGGATTGTACCTTTTTTCCGATCAAAAAGCACTAAGTTGGCATCACTGATTGCCACTCTCAATACAATTGATCGTAGTATCTCATTTCTCTTTATATATATATATTCTGCAAGCAATACACAATGTTTATGTTGTTTGCAAGAAATTACATACACACGTGCATATGTAAAAATACAACAAAATGGGATGAACGAACAACAATAACAAGAAAATGTAGTATACAAATTGAGCAATAACAGCTGCTAGTTTAAAAAAGACAATATGTACAGTACGACCTCGCTTAACACACTTTAGTAATACAAAACGAGGCAGTTGCGAAAACAGCGGTGGTTGGGAAAACTGATGAGTAATCTATATACGGGTTAAATAGTTTTACGGGAAAAGTCTGCTTAAAACCGAATAATCATGAATTTAGGGAAAAGTTCAAACCCCACGATTAAATTAAATAGACATTTTTTATTCGTAAATCTGAAATCAAGCCAACAAATGCGCTAGTTGAAAAATATTATTTATTTTTATATGTACAAGAAAATAATTTAGGCTACGTTTTCACTGAACGTGTTTTGAACCATGTATTTCCATATATTTTTTGCCCCCAAAACAACATGATTTGCTCAAAACAACCAAGTGGAAACATAGCATTAGACATGTTTTATATAACAGTAGATTCGAATTCACAAAAACTTACAATTCAAACCACATTTTTCAAAATACGAAAAACCTCAATTATTGCAAAATGTCACATTGCGTTAAGCGAGATGTCACTGTATTAGCAGCAGCAGGTAGTTGCGAGTATAACAAAAAGAAGCGTCTAACATTGAGCTGATTATGACGGTGGTGGTGGGTTTTCTTTTTTGCTATGGTGCTTTACAATTAATTGTTTCATTTTGGGTTTTCCAAAAAAAAAAAAAAATCAAAAAATCATCTTTAGTTGTTGTTGGTGTTTCCGTTAGCAAAATGTTGTTACATCAATGTCTACCCTATTCACTCACTCTTTAAGCTGCTTAATGATGATGCTTAATAGTTGTTGTAGTGGTGACTGAGGTAAAGTGATGCTAAGTGTGTATAATGAAAAAATAGCTTGGTTATTAAAAACAGACATAATAAGCAGATTTTTAATAATTTGGGTTTATATTTTTCCATCTAACTAATTAAAATATTAAATAACGGTCTTCTGATCACTATAGAGATAAGAAGGAAAGAAATTACCAAAAAAAAAAGTTTTATATGGCCAGGTAAGGGTTATTATTAGAGTATTCAAAAACCGAAACCGGAAACCGGTCGGCCGGTTTTGTAAATTCGAAGAAAACCGAAAACCGGTCTTTTTCGTTCGGTTAACCGGTTTTTTTAATTACATCACCAACTGAGTTACTTGGTCTCTTTTATTTTTTCCGAACACTCTTATAATCGTTTGGTTATGAAGATTTAGATGTAAGTCTAATAGATTCCGATGAAGACTTAACTTTGGATATTCCAAATTCAAATAGTTTAATTTCTGATCTAAATAACACAATAAAGAGTATTCAAAATCCTAAATAACAGACTGTACAAAATCATTCATCATTATATGATGATTTCATATATCTTGATATATGCGACAAAAGAACTGAAAAGTTGGAAAATTTATACAATTGTCTTTTGACTATTTGTCCAACATCTACTATTAGTAAAAGAGTATTTTCCACTTCTAGCTTTATCAAAAGCAAACAAAAAAAAAAATCTTCTTCAAACGAAACATTTAAATTTTATATTATTTCTAAAATATTATTTTAGAACTGAAAAATAGATTTTCTTTTTACATATTTAAAATGTAATATTAAAAAAAGGTTGTAAACGTTCAAATTACTAACGTACCTAATTTTACCCAATTTACAAACTTAATGATCTCTATTCATTTGATATGAATGTAGTTTTATAATATTATTTTTTAAGATATTATATTAAAAAAAAATTAAAACCAATAAATAAAATGTTGAAATGAAATACAAATAAAAAAATATTATAAAATATTTTTTTTTTCAAAGAATGTATTTTTTTATTGTTACTTTATATATTAAATTTGTTTGTAATTAAAACAATTAACAAATTATATAAGCTTTTTATTCAAGTTAAAAAAACCGAAAAAACCGGTTGACCGGTTTTTTCTGCAAAAACCGAAACCGGTTTTTTTAAAATTCGATTTTTCGAAGAAAACCGAAACCGGTTTTTCCAAAAAGCCGGTTTTTTGAATACTCTAGTTATTATTCCATATAACATTTACAACCTAAATTTCAACCAAATAGCTAAAGTTTCGTGTGTCTAAATAACATTAAAGCCCTATTCAGAAAAGCCTATGAAAAATATTTAGTCTTTTGGAACTTCAATAATTTGCTTTCTAAGAGCTCTGTCAGAACTTCAATCGTGGAAAGATATCTGTCAGTAGTCTTTAAGGAGGTCTGTATAAACTCCAAACGTGGATCTTTAAAGAACTCTTTTAGTAGTCTATTACAAAATCTTTAAAGAGGCCTATAAGAGCTCCCATCATCTTCAAAGAGCTTTGTTAGTCAGTAGTCTAATAAAAAAATTTTTAAAGATGTCTGCAATAATTCAAATCGTGGATTTTCAAAGAACTCTGTCAGTAGTATAATAAAACATCTTCAAAAAAAGGTCTGTAACAACTACAATCGTGGATCTTAAAAGATCGTATAGGGCTGTCAGATTTATAATATTAATTTTTTAAAGATCTTGTATATTTTAAGCGGTGTGTTAGATCTAAAATAGCGCGTCTTTAAAGAGGTCGTTCAGATCTTAAATACTAGATCTTAAAAGTGATATATAAAAAATCCTATTGCGGATGATTTAAGAGGTCCGACAGATTTTCATTTCTGGTCATAAAAAAAATATTCTATAGCATTTTTATTATACATATATTTTGACAGGTTTTTTAGCAAACCATTCTCATATATTTTGGGATATTTGTCAGATTTCCAATCGTTGCTATTTAAAAATATTTTTTAGATCTTCTTGTGAATATTTTAAAAGATCTGTTTGATCTTAAATCGTAGCTTTTTGGAAGGTCTGCCATGTCTTCGTGTAAGTTAAATATCGAATTGTGGATCTTTTAAGTGATCTATCAAACTTTTAACTTGGATATTTTAGGAGATGTGCAACATATCCAGTCGTGGATATTTTTGGAATTTTGTTAGATCTCCAATCGTAAAGATTTTTGTGGAGTTTTACACTTCCATTAGATCTCCAGTTAAGGATATTTAAAGACATCTGGTAGATTTCCAATAGTTAATCTTTTGGAAATAAATTTTTCGTAGCGTTTTTTTTTTTTGGAAAAACAGCTATATTGTCTTTGCTACTGAGGTGGTTGGTGGTGCTGCTATGGCTGTGTGTATGTACAGCTGCTGTTGTTAGTTGCTTGAAATATTATCGTTGTTGGTTTCGTTAATGTTGTTGCCTGCCATGCCTGCTTGTTGGCTGTGCTTAGTTTAGCGTATTTGCTTGATTGTTTTGCCTGGCTTTTTAACTACTTGAGTACAAAATAATATAAAAATGTTGGCTGCCTGCTGATGATGATGACGATGAGAGGAGTATATTTGGTTGCTTGGTTAGTTGTTTGTGTAATTTGTTTTTTTTTGTGATTTCTCGGTTGTGCACCATCATCATCAGTATAGCAGCATAAGGTTGCTATCGTCGCAACAAAAACAATAACAACAACAAAGCGACGATGACAACGACAATACAATAACAACTATAATAATAAAAACCAACCACATTTTACATGTTTTCTACTTTATGTGCTGCTGTTGCTATTGTTGTTGATGACGACTACTACGATGACATTGTATAGTATGTATTCTGTATTTGTTGTTATTGTATTTCTGCGGTATTAAAAAGAAAAAAAAATAATAACAACAACACAGTACATAGCAGTGTTTGCCTGCCTGGCTGGCTGGCCGACTGCCTGCCTGGCTGGCTGGCCGACTGCCTGCCTGGCTGGCTGGCCGACTGCCTGCCTGCCTGTCTTGACGTTTGGTTGTTACATATTGATGTTGTTTGTATAGTTGTAGGAATGAGCTCTTCAGTCTGTTGTTTGCTGTTCAACGAGAGTGTTTGCAATATTTTTTATCGCGGCAAAAAGAAAATCGAAAAAAAAATAAACAAAAATTTATACTTATACACATATACTAAAACAATAACAACAAAAAACAAAATTGTTGTTGACAAGAAAACTTACAAAATATTGATTTTTTAGTTTGCTCATATACTAACAAGCAATAGTGTTAATTTGTGAAGAGTGTTTTATCAAATAAATTTCAATACTTTATAATAACAACACGCACAAAAAAATGTCAGATTTAAAACCTGATCATTATAATATTAATGCGAAAATCTGTCGTCTAGTGAAACAATATCCCTGCATGTATGATCGTTCACATTCTCACTATTTGAAAAAAGATGTTGTTGATCAAGCCTGGATTAAAATATCAAAAGAAATGAATGATTCAAGTAAGTATTCAACATTTTTATAATAATTAAAAAATTTATTATCATTTTTTATTAATTAATTTAAGTAATTTCAAATACATATTTCTATTTTTTTATTGTTATTTGCTTTTATCGTAAAACAGTACTTTGTAGTTGATACGTTGTAATACGTAGAAAATTGTATAAAGGGGGCAACATTTCGTTTTAAAAATGGTGCGGTAAAGAAGGTTTTTTCTGTGTATGTGTGTGCAAGAGTTTTTTATTAATGTTTGGCTTGCTTGTTATGTGTTTTTATCGTCAATAACAACAACACAAATACTACCCTGCTTAGTATACAGTGATGTCAACTTATCGGTTTTTAACTAACTAAAATACTATTTTTCGTTTAGAGCTTTTTAACTTTTAATGAAGGGAGTTTTTGTGGAATTCTCGTGTAACTTTTTTATTTAACCCTCAACTTTGACTTCTTGTGCCGAAAAAAAACTACCAAATTCAGATTGCTTGCATTTTACTATAAATTGCTTTTCCCGTGGAAAGATTTCACTCGTAAATGCTTCAAATTTCAATTTGTAAATTGTAGAAGAAAAACCCAAAATGTCACTTTTTCACCGGAAAAATATTAGCCTTAAAATCATTATAGTCAAAATTATTTTTTTATACATATATGGAGTAGTTTTTTTCACGTGAAATGGAAACAACATACTATGCTATTAATCGAAAACTTGAAAAAACAAAATTATGTATTTTGGGCCTAGTATAAACAGACCTTTAAAAACATAATTCCTTAAATCAATTTTAAACCCTGATTTAAATTTTGACAAATTAATTCGCGAATTCATTTTTCTGATTGAATTAATTACTACTATCTTATTGATTTAAATAATTATTTTTGCATTAAAACGTAAAAATTCAATTTGAATAATTCAATTTTAAACCAAAAAATCAATTTTGATTTAATTCGCGAATCAAAAAAAGATTTATTTTGATTCTCGAAAATGATTTGATTTGCGAAATAAAATATATATTTTTTTTTAATCGCGATTAATTTAATTTAGAGCCCGAAAGGTTTCAGTTTTTATAAAGTAGCCAGAGTGTGACTATTTTTTTGTATCATTTTATACGATAATAAAAATTCGCGAAGTAAAAAAAGAATTATGTTTGAAATGATTTGAATCAAAAAAGCTTCAAATTAAATTGATTAATTAATTATGACTTTAAATCTGATTTAATAAATTGATTTATAAAATATTGCATCAATTCGCTGATTTACAAGAAGAATTATTTTTTTTTTTTTGAGAATTAATTTAATAAATATTTCTCTTTTTCAAGGACTGAGTGTGAATAATTTGTTTTACAGGATTTGATTCTTTGAAATTGATATTGATAGAAAATTATTGATATTAATAAAAAGAATTTTGCTCATCGATTTGATGAAAATTGAATCAAAAAAATATATTTTTAAAGATCTGTTTGCAATTTGCCATGCAGCACAAAAAAAACTAGTATATAATTTTTGCAAATTTGGTTTTCCTTTTAAGTAATGTTTTTGATGATTTTTTGGCAATCGCTTTTAATTTATTTATTTTACACAGAAAAAAATATCACAAAATTTTATGTAATTAAAAAAAATTGTTGGCTTTGATATAAAATTTCTAACAAATTTTGTTGTTAAACGATTGTAATTTGTAAGAAAATTCATTATTTTTTCAACAAATCAAAGTTAATAAAGTTTTTTGTTAAAAAAATTGTAAATTGTTGAACAAATAATAAAAAAAAAGTAGCCTTAGAGTTTTACAAAAAAAATATATATTATTCAATTCGTATTTTCTTGCTGTAAGAAAAAGAAAATCTGTGAAGAAAATATTAGTTAGTGATACGCGGCAAATAAAAGTAAAAAAGTGAAGTAAAACACGTGTAAGTGAAAAATAACGAAAATGGTATGTTCCATCAACTGTTTTTTATGTAACGAATTGTTTTATTATCCTAATGAATTTTTCGTTCATTTGAGGGATTGTCCATTTGTTGGAGAAAATGAACAATATGTGTGTAATTTTAGTGACTGTTATCAAAAATTTTCATTAAAAAGGTCGTTTAAGAAACACGTTTTTAATCATTTTAAGGAAACAAGTGTTCAAAATGAGTCCCAGTTTGAACTGCCTTCAAGTTCAGGTTCGCTGGAAAATGTGGAGATTGTTAATTATTCGTATAGCTGTCAATCAACTGCTTCAAATATCACATTTAACCATGACTCAAGAAAAAATGCTTCTGGTGTTTTATACAATGAACGTTTAGAAATTCTGCAAAATTCTGCCAGTAAATTTTTATTATCATTACACTCATTTAATAATTTATCTAGATCAGATGTAAATAAAATAAGAGAACATGTAGAAAACCACATTGTTTCTCCTCTGATTGATTTTCTTAAAAAATCCTTTGACCAAATTTGTCCCCAAAGTAGACAAATAAATGAGATTTTTCAAATGCTCAAATGTATAAAATATCAAATTCGCAAACTTCCAATGGCACATTAATGCCGTTAGAGTTTCAGTTTAAAAAATTATTTGAATCTAACAACTATCTTGATGAAGTTTTACTACATATGGAAACTACAACCAAAAACATTCAGTTTACCAATTTTATACAAGGAGATCTATGGCGTCAAAAGTGTAGACTTTATCCTCAAAAAATTATAATCCCATATTTTATTTATGTTGATGATTTTGGTATAAACAATAACATAGGAGCAAAAGCAACTAAACAGGCGATGTGTAATGTTTATTACAGCTTTCCTTGCTTACCTGGTAAATCTTCCAAACGAAATACAGTCTTTTTAGCGTGCTCAGTTAAATCTGCTGATGTAAAAATGTATGGAAGTAATAAGTGTTTTTTGCCGTTGGTAAATGCCTTAAAAAAGCTCGAAGTAGAAGGTATTGAAATAAATACAAAAACTGGATTAAAATCTGTCTACTTTATCGTCGGAATAATTCTAGGAGATAATCTTGGGCTTAATACAATCCTTAATTTCTCAAAATCCTTTTCTGCAAACTATTACTGTAGATTTTGTATGATGAAAAAAGATGTAGCGCAAAAATCATGCGAAGAAAATCCAACTTTAATGAGAAATAGGATTAATTATCGAGAAGCTGTAGGTGCTAACTTGTCATATGAAACTGGAGTAGTCACAGATTGTGTATTCAATACAATACCATCTTTTCACGCCACTGAAAACTTCAGTGTGGACCTTATGCATGATATATATGAAGGAATTTGTCATAATATTTTTAGTGACTGCTTAATTTATTTCATAAAAACTATGAAATATTTTGATATCAATTGTCTTAACAACAGACTTAAAAATTTTTCCTACGTAAATAATGACAAAGGCAGCGAAAAGCCCCAAATATTAATGAAGGAGTTGGATAATCGAAGACTGAAATTAACTGCCAAACAAATGATGGCCTACGAAGAAAATAAACTGTTGCGCGATGAAGTTCGAGTGTTGCTTATAAATACAATAGCAAAATATGTCGAAGAAAAGGGTTACAAATGTACAATAACAGATTGTGCAAATCTTGAACAACAAATATGCTCGATATTTTCAACTGAAACTTTGGTAAATACATTTTTTTTTTGTTTTTTTTTTAATTATTCTAAAGAATTAAATTTTCCGCAAATCTTAATTTTTTGTATATACCTAGTAGAATAATTTGATGAAAATACTTTAAGTTTCCAGTTATTATCTTATTTTTCTTATAGAGTTATTATACAAATGGAAAGAGAGGCAAAATATATAACAAACTCCACAATTTAAAACGCCAAAGTAAACCATTGAAAGAAATAAAATCAAAATTTACAGAGCAAGAAACAGCATCTTTTAGTAAGTTGTTTGTAAAATAATATTTTATTCGTATATAAAATAGATGGTATAATTAAGTTTTTTGCAGCCATAAATAACGTTCTTGTTTGTTTATATACAGATCCCGAACCAGATTCAGAATTTTCGGTGGAGTGTTTAAGAAATAAAACGATAACAACGGATGAGTTTGACCTTTACTGGAGAAAATGTTCAAACTACAGATTTAACCAAATAAAGGAAATGAAATCTATTAAAGAAGTGCTTAAACAGTGGCCAGAATATAACAAACCTTCTGGATATAAACTGGTTCGTACGAATATAAAAATGTTTATTATTAAAATATTTTATGTATTACGAAAATTGTTTAACGAAAATTTGTTTTTGCTTCGCATGTATTTTTAATGAAAGTAATTGATAATTTCTACATTTTAGACTATTTTCGTAATAGATAAAGAAGCCATTAGTAATTCAAATTGTTATTTTGCCCTTCCAGATTGGTATTGATTTTTCTACTAAATTTCCTGACGCGAAAGATTTGTTGGTTAAATGGCCACAGTATGAAAACAAGTTGTTTGATTTAGTTAGAAGAAAAATCGCCAATTCGTCAGTATCATCTATGTTACTAAAAGCAAATGCCTGTAACGAAGGTAAACGTTAAAGCCGTACGTATAGACATTTTGTTGATTTTTATAACACACTTATAAATTGAATTAACATGGAAAACAACAACAAATTTTCGTCATAAGACTGTTAAAAAAACTAACTAAATATCTATGCATACGGCTGTATAAGTACACAGAGAAGACAAATTTGTGCTGACTACCGAATTTATAGCCAATCGAATAAATCCGTTGTGTAATTTGACTGTATTTCGGTAGCTTCAATAACAATTCGATAGTCACATCCAAAAATTTCGGTTGCTGCAACTGAACCATTCGATTGGCAACAATTTCGGTTGTCAGCACAATATTTAGTACACCATTTAAAAAACTTTAGTTATCCTTTTATTACTCCTTATTTTTCTGTTTAAAAAAACTTATTAAATAATTATTGTACATTTTTTTCCAAATTAAAAATAACTGATGTTTTTTAAAATTGCATATTATTGTATTATTTTTATTGTGAAATACTTAAAAACAATTAAAACATGAATTTAAACTAAATTTTTATTTGTTTTATTTAAAATATTTGCAGCAAAATTTTATTAAATTATTTCTGAAGAATACAACATTAAGTAAACAAATTTTTTTAATATCACAAAATCGTTGTTAAAACAAAACAATTAAATAAATTAACAATTACAAAAAAGTTACAAAAAGGTTTTTTGTATTTACAAAATCCATTGTTGAAAAAAATCTATTTTATTTTTAATAAATTACAAAACAGTTACAAAAAGTTTTTTGTATTTACAAAATCCATTGTTGAAAAAAAATCGATTTTATTTTTAATAAATTTCAAAAAAGTTACAAAAACTTGTTTGTATTTAGAAAATCCATTGTTAAAAAAAAATCGATTTTATTTTTAATAAATTACAATAAAGTTACAAAAAGTTGTTTGTATCCACAAATTCCATTGTTGGTGCCTTTTTAAAAAAATTTTTTTTTGAATATACAAAAAAGGTGTTCAATATTACAAACAGAATTTTGTAATTTTTTTGTGTGCAGTTCTCAGTTTAAAATCTTTAAAAAAAAAACTGTTGATTTTTTTTAACCGTTTGGGTTTTGAAAATTAGAAAACACATAAAATTTGTAAAAGTAAAAAAAAAATATTCATTTGTAGCAATAAATGGATGTCATTTACTTTTTAAAGATTATGTAAATATTGCTCTCAGCTATGCCGTAGGTGGTCCATCCGTGAGCTCTAATTGCTCATTTCGGCCTGTATCTCACCAATGGCAGCTGTAATATTGTCTTCCAGTGCTGGAATTGTGGCTGACTTGTCCCTGTACACTAGAGACTTCACGTATCCCCACAAAAAGTCAAGTGGAGTCAAATCGCATAATCTTGGCGGGCAATTGACTGCTCCAATAAGTGAGATTAATTGCTCACCAAACTTGCCTCTCAAATGGTTCATTGTATCGCGTGCCGTATGGCATATGTCACTGTCTTACTTAAACCACATGTCAACCAAGTGCAATTATTCCATTTTCCAAAAAAACAGTCGTTAATCATCGCTTGGTACCTTGCTCCATTGACTGTAACGTCAAAAAGAAGAAGTACGGTCCTATGATGTCCAAACAGTGCATCTTTTAGAGTGCATTGGCAGCTCTTGAACTGCCTCTGGCTGCTCTTCACACCGAATTCGGCAAAAATAGTTTGGCTGAAAAGTTCGTAGGCTAATATAGATTTTGAATTTGATTTTATTATTCAATTTAGTTGCCCTCAAGGGCGATACAATGATTATATAGGTCATACAATATTTTAGTACGATTTATCTGTAGCCTCAAAATAGGCCTCAGTTTCGGCGATTACTTCTTCATCGGTGATAAATTTCTTTCCAGCGAGCATTCTCTTGAGGTCTGAGAACAGGAAAAAGTCGCTGGAGGCCAGATCTGGAGAATACAGTGGATGCGGAAGCAATTCGAATCCCAATTCATATAATTTTGCCATCGTTTTCATTGACTTGTGCCACGGTGCATTGTCTTGAAGAAACATCACATTCTTTTTCTTTCAATGGCGCCATTTTCCGCAATTTCGTCCCCCAAACGCTATTTAATAATCGCTAATGATCCAAAAATACTGACGTCATAACCTTGCCAACCGACTGTTGCGTCTTTCCACGCTTTGGAGTTGGTTCATCACGTGCAGTCCACTCGGCTGACTGTCGATTGGACTCCGGTGTGAAATAATTTGGATTTATTGCGATTAAACAGGTTCAAACATAGCTCAGAATCATCAATTCGTTATTGTTTTTGGTTGATTGTGAGCTCCCGCGGCACCCACTTTGCACAGAGCTTTCGTATAGCTAAATATTCATTCACAATATGTCCAACACGTTCCTTTGACCTCTTTAGAGTCTCAGATATCTCGATCAATTTCACTTTACAATCATTCAAAATTATTTTGTGGAGTTTTTTGATGTTTTCGTCGGCAACAGACTGTTTGGGGCGTTCACTGCGTGCATCGTCCCCGGTGCTTATTTCGCACCGAGAAAGCGAAACGCTTCACCCAAAATATTATATCTCACAAACTAATAGTCCGACAGCTGGCAAATTTATACACGTGTCTTTCGAAGGTTAGGACTAACTAAAAATCAATCATATGGATTTCATACTACCTGCTAATAAATTATATATAGGCTTGTTCGGAAATTCATCACTGCTTTGAGTCTGAACCTAGCAATACTGTTTAGCGAAAACGCGATTTTAAGCTCTGACAATTGTTTTAGCTAAACACGTGCTTAGGATTTAGGTGTGCATGCAGCATAAAAAACACGCATCACAAAACTGGCTGATGCATCAACTGATTCGCATCAGCATCGCAAAATAATCCTCGATGAGCGTCAGATGTATAGCAGTGATGCATTTCCGAACAGACTTTTTACTATTTTTCAAAATATCTACAATTTTAAATTAAATATTTTATTTTTAATCCTAAGTTTCATCCTGCAAAGAACGTTGGCGTAATATACGTACCTCCTACGCTCGCTCTATTAATGTCAACAAAATACCCGCTAGTGCCAATCGTACCAAACCTTATTATCTGCATGAAGAACTACAATTTTTGAAACTACACATAACACCCGGTATACCTGTATCACGTCGTTCAGCTTCTAATTCATTCAGCACTACAAATTCATTTTATACATCACCAATAGGTGAAAAGGGAGAAATGTTTAAAGCGAACTTGGGTGATGAATCAATTGATAGTTATGCAGCTGTAATGCATGACGAAATGGATGAGAAGTCACAATATCAGGAAGAACGTAGCAGTAGTGTGCCGAGTGAGGCCACATCAAAAAATACACTAGAAATCGAACACGACACTGAGCAGCAGCAACAACAAGAGCAACACCAGCAGCAACAACCACAAGAGCCGCCTCAGCATCAACAACAACAACACCAGCCGCTAAATGTGGAACCGGATAGTGAAGAGCTAGATTTCCCTTTGCCCATGGTACGAATAGAAGAAGATATTATTGAAGCGCCAGTCGAAAATCCCAGAAGCTATTCAATTAATTACGCTTGTGCTCCACCCAAAAAGAGATTACGGGTAAAAGAAAATGCATATTCAACAGATAATTTTCCAGAATCTAAGGTAAGTTTATTATTTTTTTTAAAGCTGGCAATGTTTTATTTGTTAAACAACAAATAGAGTAGAAAAACAAGAGAAACCAATTTGGTTTTAAGGGGAAATGTGTTACTACCCATTAATTTTTCCCAACTTATTTTATTTGTAAACTAACACGTGAAATGATACTCCTTGCTTAAGCTACTTTTTGTTTCTCTTTAGAAACCAAAATATTGACCTTATTTTTAAACAATTTCTAATTTCTATAATATTTTCTTTACAGCCTTTAGATATAATACCTCAACATGATTATGATCGCATATTTTTACAAGGTCTACTACCTGAAATGAAAGTTATGGACTTTCGTCAAAAAATAATCTTCAAACGACGTATTTACGAAGTATTAGGGGAAATTTTTGACAACTCCTCACATACTTCATCCACCACAAACACAGTACCTCATTCCGTTAACACCTCTTCATCGATGACTGTTGTTAATCCTTCAGATCTGAATATGCTTAGAAGATTAAATAACATGCTACAAGATCCTACCTCTAGTGTTAATACATCTCCACCACGATCATCTAGTATATCTTCTTCGACTGTACTCTCCCTACCAGCTACACCTTCAACTGGCATAGTTCCTACAGCAAAAATTGGTGCCACTACACGTTCATCCGCCATGACACGTGTTCGTATGGTTAGTGCTAATGCTGTGATACCTTCTCAAAATGTTAAGGAAGAACCTGAAGCCAATTGACTATATTGAAATTTTATTTAAATGTTCTATTTCTTATTCTCATAGTATAAATTTGTGTAAATATGTATATTAAGTTTATGTAGTTTAAACAAACATTTTAATTGAAGTCATTAGTTTTATAATTATTTTTAATAAAACTATATATTTATATATGTATAAAAATAATCAAATATTAAAAAGAGCATTTTAAAAAAGATGGAAATTTGTGCAAAGCATTATAGACATTGAAAGTTCTCCTGGTTTTACGACTACAATTCTCTAACTCTCTCTTTTTAGCACCTTGGACCCAGCAAACAGGAAGCAAGCCATTAAAGAAATACAATTTTTCAGTTTAATGATGAAAAATTCAATTTCCTATTTGCAGACACATTTTATATTGATATTTTTCTCAGTAACCGAGACATTCTCTTTATTTTCCAAACTCTTTGCTGCTACTCGATGTCAAACGTGATCTCAGATTTTATTCATAAAGTTAAGATTAAGAAATTTAACTAATTATTTTTATAATATTTTCAAAGTATTTGGTTAAATTTTTAACGTTTTACCATATTAGTAAAAAATCATATTCAGGCATGTGATGCAAATCAAAAATGATAACGATCGGATTTTTAATGCTCAATATTTTACGATCTGCATTTTTAAAATTATTTTTTTATAATTGAATGCTTTGAGTAATACAAATCAATATATAATAATTTGAAGGCACTAAATATTCTAGATTGAAAAGCTGTTCGATTTTCATCACATACCCTATTATTTTTTTTTGTTTTTCATAAATGTTATTAAAAATTTATTATTGTGGACTTCATTATTTTGTAATCAACAAACTTTATATTTTTTTATATTTCTAATAAAATAATAATAAAGAGAGGAAGTATGAAATGATGCCAGTTTTGACCGAATATCATAAGATTTGCCGTATGTGAAACGTTTTATAACCAGAATTTATTAGATCTAGTGCGACATCTGTTCATATCTAAAGGGTTCTGGAAAATTGGGTGATTTTTATGGTCAAATATAAGCAGATTTGGTAATATTGAATCAGTTCTGTGCAACCCGAAACATATGCTAAATTTCGTAATGATTTGGTTTTATATCTGAGCCCGTTGAGCCGGTTAAAAATTTTCTTTAAAGGATTAGCCTATAAAATATGATTTTATAGTAATATATAGTTTTTTTTTAAATTTTATTTAATCGTGTTTATTTTATCGAGTGTATGTGATAGGCCCATATGATCGGCGATGTATTAATTAGATCTAATCTTTTTTACATGGAAAGAATGATTGCTTTTAAACACCCTTTTAAAGATAACAATTTTTCTATTTTTTATTTCTTTTACAATTTATAAAATTTTATTTCACTTGCTGATCCCCACTCTCATACAACCTTGGACAACTGCTGACATTTTCATATAAATTTAAATATGGCAACAGGACAAATTAACAGGAGGTTAATGTGGTGAATAAATAATCACATATGTTAAGAAAGTCGTCACTGACATAGGCCAGAAAGTTGTCATCACAGCTAAAATATTGATAAGCCGCTAAAAATAATGTTTGTGATTTTATCCTCCCCTATGTAATTAATTTTCTTTTATATAAATTTCACAAATTTTCATATGGTTCGAACCAGAAGTCTTCTGTACATTCCACTCTGCAGCATGGATTAAAATTATTATTCAAATTTTGAAATTTTTTTAATTCGAATTTAGTATATTCAAGTTTTAAATCGATTAAGGTGTGTACGATATATGGACGCCCAGATATCAATGTTTTTAGTTTTGAGGTTCGCTGTGCAAATTGCCGTCACGACAACATTTTTTTTATAGAATAATTAAGAAATTCTATGTTATACTGAAGTTATAAAAAATTCTTTTAAGAGTTTGTTAAAATTTTTTCTCATATTTCTTTATCTCTCCTAAATATCAAGCCACACGCAGAGAAAAAACATAGTTGCAACATGATCACTGCTACTATATTGTGCTTGCTGCAATCGGGTATGGTTGTCACAACCATATTATTGGTTGTCTAACCATCAACATGGTCGCTACCATCATTATTATAGTAAAAATTTCACTATTTTATGATTGCCACCTTCTATTTTATAACATGATTGGCTGTAACCATACTGTGGTAACAAATATTCTGACTATGAAAAAATATGATAATTATGCAACCATAAAATGCTGGCAACAATCAAAGAATAATTATACATAAAATAAAACATGACTTTGACATTTACAGTCATAATTCGGGTATTGTCTTGTTTTCGTAAAAACTAAAATGTCTTAAAAAAACAATCATATATTGTTTTTTAAAACTGGACAAATATCAGATGGGTAGAAAATGTGGCATTAAAACATTTCATCAATTGACCTATTAAGATCCAGTTTATTTTTTTTTTAAACTTTAGAAGATTTTCTTTGAGGGTTTCTTTCGAAAATTCCTCATACATGTAATATTATTTACAATAATCAATTCATTGTCAAAAAGATTCTATATAAAGATTTTATATGGATCATATTATGATAATCCAGAAATCATAATATAGTTATGGGGACCATAATGTAATAACATTTTGAGCATACTATGATTACATGCAATCATATTATGATAAATTCACCAACATAATATGTTTATTTAGAATCATAATATGGTAATTTTTGGATCATAATATAACTGTAGGGTCAGTATTATGGTAAAATTATGGATATTTTATTATCATAATATGATAACTATAATATAGTACGACTATGTTTGGCACAATCATAAACCCAAAAATATATGATGCTCTTCGAATATGATTCTCCCAACCATGTTTTTTCTTTGCGTGCATGGGTCATTTATGAACAAGAAAGAAGGCGATACTGAGCCTTTCGCCAAAATAGCATTATGGTCAATAGTGATTTGTTAAGGAAAAATTTTTTGTTAACAATCGTAACCCGGTAATTTACAGTAACAATATACCGCCCTGGCTTTTATGAAAATAAAAAGTTCAAACTTTAATACCGCCCTACTGTTCATGTAACAAATATTGATAAATTTTGATGAAATTTGAAACACCGACTCATATTGATTGGTACTTGTTACGACCTAGTGCCCACATTAGAGTCCCCCCAAAAAATAGGCTCCTATATTTGTTCTCACGCGACAAGTCGCAATTATAAAGACTATTAACAGAAATTTGGTACAGTGATTTATATGGCACAAAGCCTATTAGTTTTGGCTAAAATCGGTCTAAAATTTAATACATAAATCCAAAAAATAACTAAGCATTATTAGAATAGTATTGGTTTATCCTTGAACATGGGTAGCGCGTTCAAGGATAGACTAAATTCCCGATTTTCTCATAAATATAATTGACATCTGGCAAATGTCAAAATTTCTTATTGATTTTTTGCTTATTTATCCATTAATGTACAAAAATTTACACAAGTACATTTTAACCGATTAAAATTTGTAATTTAAACACCGGCGAGAATGGCGAAGGATATTCTATAGCATCATGATTGACTTTAGCTTAACCTACTCCACTACGTAGCCTGGATATAATAAATTTGTGCTGATGTTTGTAACTATCGCACCAAAAATATCGGTCTTAGGCCCACCTTATAAATGGTGTTGTTTTAAGTCCGATAAAACTTTAAATTGCTAAAAAATAACACGTTCAATTTTGGGTCACTTTTTCGAGCATTGCAATATTTGGCCTCCAAGGCGTCAGTTGTGGCTGATTTATCACGTGACTTCACGTGGCCCCACGGCAAATAATCGAGAAATGTTAAATTGCGCGACCTTGGAGGCCGATTGACAGGTTCATTTCTCGAAATCAACTTATAGCTAAATTTTGATTTCAAAAAGTTAAAACTACATCTCATTCGGATTAATGTCATACATATTTTTTAATAAAAAAATAATAAATAATGGTGCGGTAACGATCTCCATTGACCTTATCGCGTGCTCCGCCTTCATTTTTGAAGAAATAAGGTTCAAAGGGTGTATTTTTCTGTAGGGTCTGTTGTGGATTGTTTCACTTTATATGCGGCAATTTTGTTTACTAACGATTTCGTTAAGCCAAAAATGAGACTCATCGCTGAACACAATTTTGCGTTAAAACATCGTATCAGTTTGGGCGAATTGATGACTGATTTTCAAAGTTAATTTGGTAACGTTGTTCAAGCGTCAATCCATTCAGGATGATTTGCCGGAGTTCGAATGATCATAAATGCCAAAAAGTGAGCCCAATATGACAGTTCATTTGACAGTAGCTTCCCAAAATTTGACATAATTTATATTTGATGTAGGATATCATATAGTTGAGATGCCCGACTTTAATGTTTGTAGTAGTTTTCAAATAAATTTATCGTTTGAGAGCGTCTTTTGATATTTATATTGACCCAATTTGTTTATACGTAAAGAAACTAATCATAGTTAAATCAATTATTTTAACATATTTATAGTAAAATTTTCTTAAGAACATTTTTAAATTAAATATAAATCTTATTGAAGTAATTACAATTTTAAACTTTATTCATATTTAAATTAAAATGTCAACATTTTAAATTTTCTTTTCGCATTTTAAAAATAAGTAAAAGCATATTTTATTAAAAAAAAATACAATTTCTAACGTTTAAATGTTAGATTAGGCCGCTAAAAGGACTTTTCTACAACATATTTAAAGTTCACGGTAAACACACCCACAGATTTTTCTTGTCATATTTTTTAGCATATCCCAAAAGTGTTATGGCAACTCTATTTACCACAACCCGATGATATATTATAATAAGTGAAATACAACACTACAATGCCACGATTATAATTAAAGGAGAGCTGCACTCCCTTAACCAAATACAATATTGTATGAGAATTTTAAATATCTAAACTTTTATGAATTTAAAGAGCAACAGGTATTATATTTCTAAAATAGTTAATAAGAGAACAAAAAAGAGTTAATCAAATTTTCAAAAAAAAAAAAAAAAAAAATGAAATATTCAACTTGTTTACATAATTTTTAAAACAAAAATTTAACAAGTAAACAGAAAAAAGCAATGATAATTAATGTTTTTATGTAAGAAAAAAGCAAAAAAGAGGAAAACAAAATTTTTAAGAAAAATATTAATTGTTTGTATAAAAAAGGGGAGTAGATGAATAAAAGGAATAAGAGTAATAAAGGAAATTAATAATAAGACTTAAGATATTATTTTGGCATTTTAAAAATAATTTAATGTTGTTTTTGCTTGATTTGAAACTATGTTTTTTCGGTGTGCAGGTGTTTTTGCGATAAATTTTAATTACCTATTGTATTTATAAGAAAAACAAATGCTAGGAACTTTTAAAAATTAGTGATAATTTTCAAAACTTTTGCTAGATTAAAGCATTTACCTTTGTTTTATAAGCAATCTAATGATAATTTTTTTTTGGTGTTTTTTTCCCATTAGCTGTTATATAAATTTATTGAATCATTTTCTGTTTTTTTGCTTCTTTATTACATTTCAAAGACAATCACAAAATTGTGAAATACTAATGATCTTGTTTTTTTACCAAAACTCTCACAAGTTTATTTTCAACTCTCATTCTCAATTGATCTAGCCCACTGTCTCTTTGTCTCACTAGTTTCTCTTTTGATCTTTGTCATTTGTTTATTGAAGTTATTGGACTTTTTTGCTACTCATTCCTATACAAATGTGTGGGTTATTTTCGTGTACACCCGAAACTGTCTTCACTTAATAAATATTCAATTCAATTCCATTTATTGAACTAACTAAAGCTAATGATAGAAAAATTTCATCAACGATGAATCTACACAACACACAAAAATGCCAACAACAGCTAGAGAATATGAGCAACAAACAGTGATGCCAGAAGAAATTTAAATCAAAAGCCAGTTAAATTCCCCAAAATATCCTCCCACTTTAATCTAGTGATTTACAAAGCCGTTACAAAGGAGATTTGTCTTCTTGTACGTGTGTCTTGTTATTGTTTACACAAAAAAAAAACTATCCCATCAAAAATTGCCGGTGGTACAAAAATCAAGTACTGGCAAACCACGGTATATACCTGTAATTGAAAATAAATTTCGTAAAGAAAATTTATTTGGCACGCTTTACGCGTTTACAAAAAGCGATATTCGTTTAGCTATGCAAGCAATAATTGCATGCAACAAAGTCACCGTCTAAATTGACACTTAGAGAGGAGAGAAATTTGCTTTGAAATTAAGAAAATTTGATAAATTTTTTCTGACAAAAAATAGCAAAGAAAATATGTTATGTTTACAAAATTTTTTAAATCATTTAAGTAAAATTTAGTTCGATGGAAAATCAACAGAAATACTTGCTAAAAAAATGGTAGACTGATAATATCTAAATAAAAATATAAACAGAAAATATATTTTTGTAATTTTTTAGTCTACTAAGATTCATGACTTTATTTTTTTTTTTGCTAATTTTAGCAGGTTTAATTGTCAATTTAAATATAACCAAAATTTTGTATATTTAACAATTTTATGAAAATGTATTTTTAGTTTGATTCGAGGTCATAGGAAAAGTTTTTTCTATTGAAAAATTTTTCCTTATTTTTTAATTTAAGTAAACATGTAGAATACATAGAAAAAGTTTTTAGACACCAGCCGAATGGAATGCATTTTCTGGTCAGCTACGACTTTCATTAACTTTTTTTGTGCCGAAATACCAATTGTAAATATCTCTATTTAACTCACAAATCAACGGAAAAAGCTATTTATGCTAACATACAGTTGATTTTTATTATCGCCCTGAAATCTCTTTGCTACAGTTTGGCATTCATTCAGTTTCTATCGGATTGAGCCTATCGCAACCCAAATCTCCACTGACTCCAGTTTGACCAAGTTTTTAAAATCTCGAAATTTTTGTTAGTCCCCCGAAAATTAAGGATATTAAAGGTAAAATTTTTTAAAATTTTTTTATAATCTACAAATCTCTTTCTACGGCAAGTTGATCACCCCTGATCAAAGTTAAAACCCCCCGCATTATGGAGCCATTTCTTTTTATCTGGCAACAACACTATAGAAGAATGGAATATATAGAAAACAGTCACTTTTTTTTAGCCTGGCCGTTGTGTCTGGCTGCTGAAAACGTCTAACAAACAGCATTTCATTTATATGTCATACCAATACACCAAAACATACATGAAAACCCCCAACAAATATCAATGAGACTAAAAGAGTAGCAGTGAGATTGCAAAAGATTGTGGCGAAGAGTAATTTATTATTCAAGAGCGTGTTGGTGATTGAAAAAGAGTGTGAATACTTTGGCCTGAGCTAGTGAGCTTTACACGAGGTTTATATAGATATTTGATTTTTTATTAATGCTAACAAAAACAACTTCGATTTTTAGTTAATTCTTGGCTCTCGCATGGAGTAGAAGTGTAGTATTTTACTTGGTTTGGTGATGTATAGTTAAAGTTTATTATTTCACGGTGTTTTTGTTTTCTGTTTTTGCTTTGTATATTGTGAATGAGTGTTTAAAAAAAATCAACCAAAGGGAAAGAAAAATAAAAAATCAGAGCATTCAAAGTATGATCACTGTAGTGTAAAAGGCTTTCGTGTGTTATTTCGAGAACGTATTAAGAAGAAGGGGATTTTGTGTAATAAGAAAAGAAGTATACAAGACAAAAATCTAGCATTTATAAAATCAAAATTGACAACAACAATATTAATAATAACAGCAACAACAAACGACTATGTATGAAACAGTATAGTGACGAAGACGACGACGACAACAACAACAATGAAGAAGTGTAACTAAAGCATAGAGTGTGAGTTAGTATCTTAGCGTACACTTTAGTGTAGTTAGTGTAAAAGTATTGATACAATTTTGTTGTTTCATAAAACCAGCAATTGTTGGAGCTGCTTTATTTCACACACACACACAAAAATACGCACTGTGGTAGATACAATATTTTGTTGTTGTTGTTGTTATAATTGTTGTTGATATATACAGACGCGAAATATAAATGATGATGATGGTGATTATTATGTTTATGATGATGTAGTGTAATAAAGTGAAAAAGTAAAAAAAAAAAAAAAAAACATAATACGTAAAAGAAACGAATCAAAAACATTAAAGAAGTGATAAAAACACGTGTGATATTTTTTATTATTATTGCCACAAAATGTTTAAAAATTAATATATAATTTTAAAATAAAAAGAAAACTGCATATAGCTAAAAATTATCTAAACAAATGAACAAATATATATATATATATATATATATATATATATATATATATATATATATATATATATATATATATTTATATTGTGTTTCGTACTTCGTATTTTTTTATATGCAAAAGAAACTAAAATTGCAAAAAGAGACATTCGCTGTGTGGACAGAAATGGAAATTAAAAAGAGAATATAAGAAGCCGGGACCAACAAATGGCCGTTGTTATCACAGGCTACCATTCAGAATCGTTACCCAGCTCTATTTAATGTGACTTATTTCGCAAAGTCTCATGTGTTAACTTGTTTTGAGTGTAATGGCGCTTTTTTTATTTGTAGAGTTAGCAACACTTACAAAATCACTTTATTGTATGTATGAACAAAGCCTTGCTTGTGATAAAAAAACAAAGCATGAAGAACACTGTTTTTAATTTTATAGATCACACATGTTTTTTCAAACATTTTAAATCACGTGTTTTTAAATACAGTTTTAAAATATTTCATCTTCGAAAATCATTTGGAATCGATATCTAGCGCAAATAGAAAGAATCATAATTGGGTACCAAACCGTGTAAGAATTCACTAATAGAAAAAAGGACAAAACTTTACATTTTCGGGCACCCCTAAAAAAATTAAGCCCCTCTTTGACACACCCTATAGCAATTTGAAAAATTTCCGTCTTGACAATAAGTTAGCTGATTCTCCAAAAAACACATACATATTTTAAATTCCAGGTGGAGACTTTTCACCTTCTTGTCCTTCCCCTTAGGAATTTCCAAAAACTTATTTTGTAGTTAAGCATTATTATTTTTCTATCGCTATCTCCCCAGTACCGTTAGAGAAGACTAGTTCTTGTTGTGCTGTATTGATCAAAAAAATTGTCTAAATAAATAAAAATAAACACTTCGAAGAATAAATAATTTTAAATATCAGGCGAGAGACTTTTTCACTCTTTGCCCCTTCCCGTAGGTATTTGCAAAAATCCCCATTTATTAGTTAGTAAGCCCATACTCCAGGGAACATATATTTCAAATCAAATTTCAGAAGCTTACTCTCACGTATAAATGTGCCTTCATTTTAAATTAAAAAAAATTAAATTTTTGGTAAAAAAAATTTTAAGATATACAATATTTTTTCAAACTAACACAAACATCATAGGAAAATACACACTACACAAACTGTGATAAAAATATAATATAAACTAAAACAAAACAAAAAAACATTTACAAAGATTTAAGTATTTCTTGGCCAAAAAAGTAAAAAAAAAATGCCTCCCAAAAAAGATCCATCAGCTAACAACACTAGCTCGAGCAGCAGCATCAACAACAACAACATCAGTACTACAGAATTAACAACAGCAACAACTTTTGCAACCACCTCGGTCACAGCAGTAACACAATCCACTGACACAACAACATCAGCAGCAACACCACCACCAACAACAACAACAGCTGCAAGTGCTGCCAACACAACATCAACATTAACAACGAATATAAAACCAGTGATTATACCAGATATGGCGGCAGAACAACGTACCATTGCTTATCAGGCCAATGCAAAATTATGTCGCTTAGTGCGAAAATGCCCCTGGATGTATGATCGTAATCATCATAATTATGCTAAAAAGCATATATTAGATAAATCATGGTGTAAAATAGCAAGAGAATGTAATGATTCAGGTAAGTTTGCATCTGTCATTTTTCCCTCCTTCCCATCCTTCCCCTACTCCTACTCTTATTAGTTTTTAATAAAAACATGCAGTCAAATTACTCTTACAATTCTTTGGACAAACTCTTTGTATTTATTTTAACCAACTAAAACAAAAACATCCTTAATGATTCTTTTTAATTTTTTGTTACCTTTAAAGTTAGTATTTGTTTTTGGTTTAAATGTTATTTTTTGTTCTTCTTCTTCCTCCATTATTTGTCTTTTAGTTTACTTATTTTTAATTTTATTGCTTTCTGATGTGATAATGAATCACTTACATTTGAGAATTTCTTGTATTTAGTCTTTATTGCTGTCTTGTTTTTGTTGTTGTAGTTGCTATTAAATATTCCAAAGAAAACGACTTGTTGATTCAAATTAAGAAATTTTCTACTTGGCTTCTCTTATAATTTTTTTTTTATTATTATTATTTTTATTTCAAGAGAGTGATGTTTAGCCAAGAAGTAACAAAGAGTTGCATTTGATTTTAAAATGTCAACAGTTATTAATGTTGCCAGATGTAATTTTGCTTTTAATTCCCATTTGCGAAAATTTGTTTTGTTAAATTATTTTAAAATAATTACGAATAATTGCCTAACAAAAGTTATCAATGTTAAATTTGTATTAAAATATTTGAGGTTATGATTTTGTGCTTTAATAATCATAAATATTAATTTCACTGTAATTTGTAGGAACTTTTCAAAATAAAGTTTAATTATTTTATTTTTTTTTTTTATGAAATCATAAAAATTTATGAAACATTATTCATAAATTTGTTTAAAACACTTTAATGTTTACATAAATGTGTTGCAGAATTGATGACAAACCATTTATGGATTAGTTTCTGCAATATAATACAATGTTTTCCCTAATTGTAGGTGCAAATCATATTTTCTTTTAGAGTTGATTTGGTTAGAATCTTTCTATATTGGTTGATACTACCTGACAATAAAAAAAAAACTATCCCTTAGTTGTATTTATGAGATATAAGTTTTTAAAAGCGTTTCTAATTAAAAACTGTCCCGAATACAAGGGTATAAAAAATCCAAATGAATATTTTTCGCACTAAGAATACAGGTTGGTTGAAAAGTTCCTGCGCTCACCAAGAAATGGCACTGCTAGCTCCAAACTTTTTTTCTCAAGTTGGTATAACTGTCCTGAGAACACATGTAAAGTTGCAAGTCATTCTGTCAATTCTTTCTTTGTTTACAAGCCATTTGAAGTTGACGAGTCATTAATTTTTTTTAATATGGGAAAAATTGAATATCGTGCAGTCATTGGATTCTTTGTTTTAAAGGGTTTAAAAGCAAAGGAAATTTATGAACAATTGTTAGAAGTGTATAAGGAGTCCTCACCTTCAAAACGCACCGTTGAATTTGGGCTGGTGAATTTAAACGTGGTCGTACCAGCCTTAAGACGATCCACGCGAAGGACGACCAAAAACTGCAACCACAGCAGAAATCATTGAGCAGGTACATAATATGGTTAGTGAAGATCCAAGTTTGACTAAGCTAATGCCATAGGCATCTCAGACGAACGAGTACTCCATATTTTACATGAAGAATTACGTATGAAAAAACTGTTTGGAAAGTTAGTGCCGCACACAATAACAATTCAACAAAAACTGGATCGAAAACAAATTTCTCAGCGTAATTTGGAGCGTTTTAAGCCGAATAAAACCGACTTCTTGCGTCGTTTTATAACTATGGATGAGACTTGGATCTACCACCATGATCCTAAATTGAAACATGAACGTTTACAGTGTACTGAAGCTGGTTGTTAAGCTACAAAGCAGGTGAAGTCACAACGATCAGCAAAGAAGGTTATGGCATCAGTTTTTTGGGATGCAAAAGGAATTTTGTTGATTGATTATCTTCAGAAAGGTAAAACAATCAACTCTGAATATTAATGCAGCCTTTTGCATCAGCTGGATGAAAAAATTTGTTAGAAAGAAGAAAAAAATCATTTTTCATCAAGACAATGCACCTGCTCACAAAAGTGTTTTGACGATGGCTAAATTCAAAGAATTAAAGTACCAATTGCTTGAACATCCACCGTATTCATCAGATTGGGCTCCCAGTGACTACTATCTCTTCAGAAATCTCAAACAATTCCTTCGTGGAAAGCATTTTTCGTCGAATGAAGAGGCCATAGCAGCCGTAGACGGTTATTTTGCAGAGCTTCCGGATGGGATAAAATTATTGGAAGATCATTGGAACAAGTGTATTGAGCTTCTAGGAGATTATATTGAATAAAAAAATATATTTCTTTCCTTTCGAGCGCAGGAACTTTTTAACCAAACTGTATAATTTTGATCGTATGCAAAATCGTGTATCGCGCTCACAAGCGTTGGGGTTATTTTAAAAGTTTTTTTTTCGGAATAATATTTCTTATTAAAGTGGGAAATATGATCGACCAAACAGGCTTCTGCATATTTTCAACAGCAACTACTATACGTTCGGACTGAATCAATGATTTTAAGGCAATTTTAAGTAACGAAAAGGAATGTTGTGATGAGTTTAATATTTTTCCAGAACTTTATTTGGATATATTGTTTTTCGACAATTAACTTTGATGCCCCTGCAAATAACTGAATTGTACAACAGCCACGCAGAGAAAAATCATGGTTGCAACATTATCACTGCTACTAAATTGTGCTTGCCTCAATCTAGTATGATTGTCACAACCATGTTATTGGTTTTTTAACCATCGACATGGTCGCTACCATCATTATTATAGTAAATATTTTACTATTTTATGATTGACACCTTCTATTTTATAACATGATTGGCTGTAACCATACTCTGGTAACAAAAATTTTTACTATGAAAAAAATATGATAATTTTGCAACCATAAAATGCTGGCAAGAATCAATAAATAATTATACATCAAATAAAACATGACTTTGACATTTAAGGTCATAATATTTTCTTGTTTTCATAAAAACCAAAGTTTAATCAGTTCAGTCAGTTTGTTTTGACTACAAAATGTTTTAAAAAAATAATCATATATTGTTTACTAAAACTGGACAAATGTCAGATGTCACCTGGCATTAAAAAATTTCATCAATTGACCCATTAAGATCCAGTTAACTTTAGATTTTTTTAATAGGTTTTTTTCGAAAATTTCTTATACATATAAAATTATTTACACTAATCAATTCATTGTCAAAAAGATTTTGTATTTTTTAATTCGTTTCAACAAAAACAATAAGAAATATTTCTTAAAAAATATATTTATTAATTTATTTCTTGAAAAAGTTCTTATAATATTAATAAAATATTTTTTATAAGTAAAAGTCTGTAGAACTCAAGAATTTTTTGTACGAAAAGATTTTTCTTACACAAAATACTAGATATTTAGAAATTTATCTGATAAAAACATTTTTAGATTCTATGGACTTTTACTTAAACTAAAATTCAATATCATAATATGTTTATTATAGAATCATAATATGGTAATTTTTGAATCATAATATAACTGAAGGGACCATATTATGGTAAAATTATGGTTATTTTATTATCATAATATGATAACCATATTATAGTACGACTATAGTTGGCACAATCATAAACCCACAAATATATGATGCTCTTTCGAAAATGATTGTCCCAACCATGTTTTTTCTCTGCGTGAGTTTTTTTTGCTAAAGCACGTCTCTTAGTTAGCTTTTACACCTTAATACAGGAAGATTGTCTCCTAAATTTTTAAAAAGGGTGTATCAAATAAAAAACATGTTCTAAGCTCTGGAAAATTAATTACCATATTTCTAACTATTTTGATTCCAACTCTCTACCCATCGCAAGTATGGCTTTTATATCAGTTTTTCTACTAGAATACTTTTCACGTTCCTTTCGGGCGAATGAAATGAAAGTTTTTGTTCTAGTTATTTCTTAAGATTTTATCGTACCCTAAGAAGTCTTTTACCCATTCCATCTCATTAGAATTACTTATAATGTAAAGGAAATTTGAGTATTCATAAACACTATTTTTTCCTTCCTATAACTTTTTTTGGTAAAAATTAACCCATAAAAAGGTTCCTCGAAATTAGGCTTAAATATATGAAGATATGAATAAACATTTGGTTTGTTTTTTTTTTATTTTTTTATCCTTTTTATTTCCCTTAAATTTACCTGATCCTAGGTCACTTCTTAAAATTGCTTCGCATCCCGAAAAAAAATCAACTTATCTCATGTTATGGAGCATCAAATTATCTGCCTTGACTGACTGAAACATTCTTATTTGCTTATATTGTAAGACTAATTAAAATTAATCGCGATTCCGGGAATTATTGCCAGCTACAATAATCTATATACCTGATTTCAATTAGGTGCTCGCCAATATTCGCTTTTGGGGTTTGTTTCCGAAAAACTCTTGTTTAAGCGATTATTACCCGAAGGAGAAAACCACTAAGTACCACGAAAGCTTTAAATAGCAAAGAAGTCGGTCGGTAAGCATAATACAGAGCTTTGTCTCAAATTTCTTCTGGGGATTATGTCAAAAACAAGACCGCCCCCTTTTTAATTACATGTAGTTTTTTCTCTTTACCTTTCTTCCTAGCTTTCTTTCTAATTATAATTTGGCATACATTTTTACTTTCTATTCTTTCTTTTAATATTATTTCACTCATCTCTTTGCAGTTGCATCATGTAAAGAACGCTGGCGTAATATCCGAGCAGCTTTTGCTCGTTCCATTAATATCTATAAAACACACAGTGGTCCAAATCGGGTTAAACCGTATTATCTACACAAAGAACTTTCCTTTCTGGTTAAACCAATGATGGAAGGACGTGATAAAAAAGATGACTTTGATGATACACAAGAGGGTGTTAAGGATGAAGAAGGTGGCGGTGGCGGCGGCGGCGGTGGTGACGAGGAGGATGAAGAAGCCGAAGAGGAAGAAGATCAAGCCGACGAAGAAGAAGATTTTCCAGATGATACAGCCGAAATAAAATCTGCATTTGAAGCTTTAAATCCCGATATACGCATACACACCGAAACCATTTATCAAAAAATGTTAAGAAATAACAGTAGCAATCTTAATAACAATGATTTTGAATCAAGTGGTATATTTGAGCCTCATACAGAATTTACCACCAGTGATGCTGAAAATGAATTTAACTTTCCCGATGATACACTATCACAAGCAGAGGCAGAACGTCGAGTGGCTCATATGATGATAAATAATCACAATAATAATGGTGTTAAAAGGCCACCTGTGCATTTAGAGACAGAAACATTTGAACCAAAACGTTTAAAATTAACACACAATTCCACTACGGCTACCGAAAATGATATAAGATTTTTAGAAGCCTTATTGCCGGATATGGCTTTAATGAATACCAGACAGAAAATAATATTCAAACGTAAAATTTATCAAACTTTAGAAGAAGTATTTGAAAATTCTCATGATTTTCCAAATATTGAACATACAACTAAAACGGAACATAATACTTCTCCTAGTAATATAAATTCATTGTTGAATATTAATAATAGTAGTACTAATCATAGCTGTAGTAATAGTACAAGTTTTACAACAAATACTATAACTGGAGGAGGAGGAGGAGGAGGGGGAGGAGCAACAGGAGCAGGAGGTGGAGCAGCTCAAGTTAGACAAACCGTTTTAACTGTTAACTCTTCTACGGCACGTACATTAATTAATAATATTGCCAATTTAAATGAATCAGAATTACAAAAAGTTAATGGTTTTTTACAGAATTCCTTAAGAAATCCTAATCCAACAACACGTTTGCTTAATGGTTCCACCGCACCCAGCAGTGCAGCGGCTAAATTAATGTCTTCAACTCCTAAAATTACCATAACTAAAGTATCATGTCCACCACCAGCTTCATTGCGGCATTTAACCTTAACTAAACCTCCCTCACCCAGTCCGGCTACAGTATCAACTACTATACATAATCCATCAGCAGCTGTTATATCCTCAAATGTACATTCTACTACTTGCAGTAATTCAGTAAAGGTTAATTCCACTCAAAATAATAACAAGACCTCCTCTACTACTGGTAATGCTTCCGTTTGGAATCAACTATTACCCATTACCATTAAAGATGAAATTGAAGATGTTGATGTAGATTAGCATATAATACGATCCTTCCATATATACACTTAAAATAGGTTGTAAGTTAAAATAACAGAAAACCGGTCTGCATACTTTTCATTTATTTATTTTTAACTGTTGTTTAAACAACTGACACGTCGGTAAGAGGCAAATGATTAATCAGTTCCTTAAACAAATGATTTATTCATTTATTTGAAATTGTTTCCGTTTTCGTAGTTTTTGTTTGTTTTTAATCTACAAAATGTATATATGTCTATAGACACTTTGCGTCAATGTGTTTGTGTAGGCATGTGTGTTTATGAAGTTCTTGTAATTTGAGTTTTGAATTTTGTATATAAGCAAACAATTTACATAAAAATCAAACTGGAATTTTTTGAATATATTATATTACGAACTGTTACGGTCATAAATAAACCACAAAATTCCGTTTTATGATTAAATTTTTATAAAATTTCAAACAAATGAAAAAAAAAATAAATAAACATGAAAAAAATCGGTAAATGATAGTAAATCATTTCGAACAAATGTTTAAAAAAAGTAACTAGAGATATTTCTTTCAAAAATAAATGTAAATTCCTTTATATTTGAATGGAACGGAAAACTTTTTTGTATTAAACTACACACAGTTAACTACATAATATTTTGAGTGCATACAAAAGCTTTTAAAAAGTTTAAAATTTTGTGTAAAAATAGTACTTCTGAAAGATTTTTTTTATAGCATTAACATAATTTTTTAAACCAGTTACTTAAAAAATATTTAATTTTTTATATATTTTTTTTTTTTACATTTAAATGTTTGTTTAAGGCAAACCTTTTTATGAAAAAGGTTTCTCCTTGAAAACTCCCCCTGTGCGGGACGCACAGGGGGAGTTTTATAAGCAGGCACCCGAAAACGTTTTATTGTTCGTTTTTTTTTTAGATATTAAAATCAAAGTTGAAAAATAAATCGTTTTAAGGTTTATTCACAATTCTGGAGTAATTAACACTGCAGTATGGAGTCTATGAAAATAAAAAAATTTCCAACCGAAAACAAAAAAAAAAAAATCTTGTACTTGTATTTTAAAATCAAGCTGGAAACAACATTAAATTAAATAAAAACAGCTTTGAAATTAAATTAAGTTTGTTTTGATGTTAATTTAAATCTGTTGCAACTTATTTTTAAAATGCATCAACAAAATCTTAAATGTTAACATATTAATTTAAAGATAAAAATGATTATTTTAACTAGAAACATATTTACTTAAAAAAGATTCATATTTAATTTGAAAATACTAATCGATTAAACTACGGGTTTTCCTCTCTGTGCAAGTGTTTGTTTTTTTATTGAGAAAAAAGTTTTAAAAGTATTAATATCGGGTGCCTGATTTAAAGTTTTTTTTTTATTAAGAAAATGTAGTTATGCATTATTTATAAAGGGTGTCCCAAGAAGAACGCAATTTTTAAATCTGGCAACATTCGAAGTGTCATTGTTTGACATTTGAACAATTGTTATTGTTTGCTAGTAGAAGGTACGAGGTTAGTAAAAATGGAGCGCTACACGAATGAACAACGCATTCTCATTGTGAAATTGTTTTACCAAAATGGTGAAAGTTTTGCGGCTACAGTTCGCAAATTGCGATCAATTTGGGGTCACAATAATGCTCCAAAAGAGTCAACTGTAAAGAGATTAATGGATAAATTTGCCGAAACTGGGTCTGTTAGTGATGTAAAGACAACAACGCGCCATCGACCAGGTCGATCGACCGAAAATGTCGCAGCTGTACGTGATGATGTCGCTCAAACTCCATCCACCTCAATTCGACACCGAGCTCAGCAAATTGGTGTCTCCAAATCCACTTTGCAGCGAATTTTGACGAAAGATTTGCATCTTCATGCATACAAAGTTCAATTGACTCAGGAACTGAAGCCAGCTGACCATGGACAGCGAAGGGAGTTCGTTAATTGGGTATTGGAGAGACAACATGAAAATGCTGATTTTGCCGATAAAATCATCTTCAGTGACGAGGCCCATTTTCATCTTGATGGCTTCGTCAATAGGCAGAATTGTCGCATTTGGGGTGAGGAAAATCCTCGAGTGATTCACGAGAAGCAAATGCATCCTCAACGTGTCACTGTGTGGTGTGGTTTTTGGGCTGGAGGAATCATTGGACCTTTTTTTATGAAAATGAGGCAGGTCAAGCGCAAACAGTCAATGGTGTTCGGTATCGTGAAATTATAACCAGTTTTTTCTTGCCTAGAATTGAAGAAATGAATGTGGAGAGCATGTGGTTCCAAGAAGACGGCGCCACATGTCATACAGCCAGAGAAACAATTCAATTGCTGCATCAGTCATTTCCCGGTCGTGTTATTTCGCGTTTTGGAGATCAGAATTGGCCGCCTAGATCGTGCGATTTAACACCATTAGATTTTTTTCTTTGGGGTTTTTTGAAGTCGATGGTTTACCCGAATAAGCCGACGACGACTCAAGCCTTAAAAGAGGAAATTGGACGCTGCATTAATGAAATACCGCAGCATTCATGCAAAACGGTCATTGAAAATTTCATTAAAAGATCGCGTGCATGCCAGCAAAGCCGCGGCGGCCATCTGCACGATATATTGTTCCATACATAACCTCATTCTTTCTACTTTACGATATAATAAAGTTTCACAATTTTTTTTTAAATATCTGTTTTATTTAAAATTTAAAAATTGCGTTCTTCTTGGGACACCCTTTATTTTACTTTATAAAATGTCCACTTGTTAAGTACTTAATTTAAGTATATTTAATATATTAACAACATTTGTTATGTTTTTTTTAATGAATTCTATGTAAATTTCATACTTTTTTTGTGTATTACATTCAATAAAATGTAAATTCTTTTTAATAGAAATATATATTTTTATCTAAATTGATCTTAATTTGAATTTGCCAGTTTCATTAGCAGATTTTAAAAAAATGAAAAAAAAAAAATCAGTTCAGAAGTAGATTTTAAGTACAGTTAGTGAGATACAACACTGTGCTTTCCCAGTATTTTGCAAAACAAAAAAAGTTAAGAAATTCGCAACGTATGGCATCACCTGGTGAAAAATATATGTGAAAGGTCAACCCTATAAAATGTTGTAAAAAAAAACTAAAAATTCAGTAGTTTTTACTATTTTTAGTAGTAAAAATTTGTCAGTTATTTTTACGATATTTTTAGTTATTTTTACTGATTTTTATAGTTTCTTTTTTGCAGTTACAAATATTTAAGTTTTTAGTTTTTTAAAGAGTTAAGTTTGTTTTGACTTTTTAACTGTATATACCTTTTGTTTTTATTATTTATTTTTCTTGAAATTTTAGAATTTTGTTTTCAATATATATTTTTTTTTAAATACCTACAAACTTTCATCATACAATAATTTTTTTCTGATATTTTTTAAATATTATTTTTAGAATTATTTAAAAAATACAATAAAACGTAGTGTGTCACCAAAATCTACATACACTCTCAAGTGCTATTAGTTAGAAAATTCTTAAAAGAAAATCCCTTTACAAGGATCCTTTCCAAGCCTACAAAAATTGACAATAAACTGATATTTTTAAAACAAAAAAACTTAAATTTTATTAGATCTACTTTAACTTCTCAAACCGAAGTAAAATTTAGTCTTAAATTTGTAAAAACAAACTGATATGTTGTCAAATTTCCCATTTTGGTGACAAATCTTATTATAAGGTAAACATAGAAACCCTAAATTTTGGCTAATAAAATATCGCAAATGTCATTTTAAAAATTAAGTTTATTTCAAAAAATTAATTCTAAGATTTTTTTAATAGGATTTTTTTTGCAGCCTTTGATAGCAAAGTAAAAAATTTGCACAGATTTAAATATTTTCTCTTTCTAGCAAAAATAAAAATTTCCTTACTTTAAAATTTATTCTTATATTTTTTTAGTGGAAACCTAAAAAAACTAAAAGGAAATTTTCTATTAAAAAGTGACCTTGTTTTACGACTAAATATGTCTTTAATTTATCTTATGACTTTAATTTGTTTTAAACTTACCATGATAACATACAATCTTTTTAAAACTCCTTTTAAAACTACTATTATTTTTAAAGGCTTCACCAAAATTTGAATAAAGACATTTTCCAAATGCTTTTTATTTCACTCTTCTATTTAATTAAACTTTAATTTATTTTATTTTTCACTATATTTCTATTATATTTTATTTCACATTTTCTACAGGACTTTTTATTGTAAACCTATATTTTTCTAATTGGCCCCTTAAAAACAAAATGTCGCTTTTTTTTGCATTTTTTTTCTTTTAAAACACATAATTTCATTTAGATTTTAAATTGTACATTATTACAAGAACTAGTTTTATTAGTTTAACATAATTTTTTTAAGTATTAAACACTATTAAACTGTTTAAAATGTTAACAAAAAATAAAAGAACACAATCTTGCCAAGAAAATTTTAAAACGTCAACTATATTTAGTCACCACTGCACTGTTTGTTTATCTTTAAGTGTGGTGAGAATAGTCATTGCCTATCAAGTGAGCGTATAATCAGAATTGGGTCGGTAACGACAACGGAAAATGCATTTTTATACATTTTGTATGGACATACAATATCGACATGTCTTCAAGCGATTTGTCGTCATAATAGAATTTATTTTAATGTTATAATAAAAGTCAAGGTTGGCAACCGCAACGATGATTATTTTAAAAGCGCTATTTTAAGGGTAACAATATTTCATTTATTTCGGCGTCATTATTTTAAGGATAACGATATTTCTGTTATTACGACAACGGTATTTTAAGGATAACGGTATTTCACTTATACTGGGTGGCGCAAAAATAACCTTCCGATGTTTTTTGGCTGTAATTTAAAAAAAAAATGAAAAACTTTGATTCTTCTTGTGGATTATTTTTATTTGGTCTTTTAATTTTTTTTACATCAAGTCGAGAACATGATGTCATGTAAATGGCCGCCGCCACAGTTGATTGTCATTTGAGCCCTTTTTATGGCATTTTTCATCACTTTGGCCAAAACTTCCGGCGATAGGTCCTCAGATTCTTGACGGATATTGTCTTTAAGAGCTGCAAGAGTCTGAGGCTTGTTGACATAAACCCGCGACTTCAAAAAGCCCCACAAAAAAAAGTCTGGAGCGGTCAAATCAGGCGATCTTGCTGGCCAGTGCAAATCTCCAAAACGGGAGATTAGGCGCCCGGGAAATGCATCCTTCAGCATATCGGTTGTGGCACGTGCAGTGTGTGGCGTTGCACCGTCCTGTTGGAACCACATGTTTTCCAATCCCAATTTATCAAGTTGCGGCAAAAAGAACTCGTTGATCATTGCTCTGTAGCGCTCACCATTCACAGTAACCGTTTGGCCTGCGACGTCTTCGAAGAATAAGGTCCGATGGCTCCTCCAGCGAAAACAGCACACCATACAGTGACTTTGAGCGAGTGTAATGGCTCTTTGTGGGTTACACGCGGATTTTCAGTGCCCCAGAAGCGTAAATTTTGCTTATTTACGTATCCACTAAGATGGAAATGGGCCTTATCACTCATGATTATTTTTGATGAAAAATCACCTTCATTATTGCTCAAATAAATTGTCACCAATATTCCGCGTTCTGGAGCAGTGTAGCGTAACATTGTTTATTAACGTGTATTTTGCATGTGTTTACTACACAAATGTCAAAACAGAACTGACATTAGGGGCCAATCGCAAAATTTATAGCATTTTCTGATAGGAGGATTACTTTTGCACCACCTTGTATTAATGATATTTCAGTTATTTCGGTAGCTGTATTTTAATTACATTAGTTGCACGTAAAAGCAGAAAATTAAAAACAACGGCAGAGCTATATTAAAGATAATGATATTTTATTTATTTCGGTAACGGTATTATAAGGATAGCGATATTTCATTTATTTCAGTAACGGTATTTTAGGCATAACGGTATTTAAACAGTAGTGCCTGCTAACTCTGGACGACAAACCAAATAGATTAAGTGCCTGTCAAACTCTGTTCTTGAATTTAGTGATAACTATTTGTTTGAAGAATTTTTATTGCATATTGTTTGAGGGCAACTTTTGTGTCTCGTAAAGAGTAAAGAAAATAAAAAGCCAAACTACTGCCACATTGCGGTGAAAAACTTACGAATTTATCTGGTTTGTGCTTCTTTTGCTATGCTTTTTCCTATACTACAAAAAATATTGACAATGAATTGTCGCTTAATTTTTATTAATCGTGACGACTTTTGTTTTGGTAAGTTGACAGTCGGCGGAATTGTGATACATCTTTGAACGGTGGGTCAGCCCTAAACTGTCGCAGATCTCTTGACGAGATGGCTCAGCAGTTCAGCATCCATGTTATTTGGGTGCCGGGCCACAGGGACATACCAGGGAACTGTAGGGCAGACGAGCTTGCAAGACTTGTGACTACCTTACACATTCCACACGAAATGGAGTCTGTGGGCATGCCTCTGGCCACTTGCAAGTTTCGGCTGCGGGAGAGCGCTTATGGGTTGGCAAGAGATAGGTGGGCCGTGGTTGTATTCGTTCCAGACAAATGTGGCCCCGTCTGGATAGGAAGCGCACGCTCAGGTTGCTGTCACTGTCAAGGCCCGATATATCCCTACTTGTGTCCGTCATAACGGAACACTGTCTGATTGGAAGGCACGCAGTTAGGTTGAGGGTTGCGGCTAGTGACTGTTGCAGAAGCTGTGGTGACGAGGAGGAGGAGTCTGTGGAGCACCTTCTCTGCACTTGTCCTCCTCGCAGGAGGGGATTGCATTTGGGCTCATATTTCTTTGACGACCTGGGCGATTGGGCTGACTTATATATATATTTAGTATAGGTAACGATTTGGCATGGTTTTATCACAACTATGTAATAAACATTGTCATTTGTTATCATTGATTTTAAATGAGTGACGAGAAAGTTTTTATCAATTCTCACTTCGAAAAGAAAATCTTATAAATTAAGTGGAACAGAATATTAAAAATTTCTACACAGAGAAATCAGGTTTTTTGTGGCAAAAGAAATTTAAATGGCTTGTTTTCTGCAACCAAGTTATTATATTTTTCACAATCAAATATGTTACTGAGTGCATAGAAATAGAATTGTCAAAATTAATCGTTTTTCCGGGGTAATATAATTTAGATTATTCAGGGCGATTAACACAAATTTTAAAATTTCTTTTATATCTCCAATACTCAATAATCAATTTTTGCCACTATGAAACATTCTTAATGCTATGAAATGTGTTTTTTAGTGTAGTAATAATTTAAGTACAGTTTTTACATTTTTCTTTCGCTGAAAGCAATATTTAATTAGATTTGCTGCATCCAATACTTCGTTTTAACTGCAATTTACATAAATTTCGTAAATATTGTGCAACTATTAATTTTTTATCTTTTTGTGATAACTTTTTCCGATAACATTAACCGGCATGTGTTTAACTAGATGTTGAGATTTTGAATATGATAATATTAAGTATTTAAGGCCAGACAAATGTTCTTTAAAACATGTCACTAAAACACTGTAATGTTGAATTCCGCATTACATTACAAATTCTAGATTTGCAATATGTTTTCTAGTCTAACACACAAAAAATATTTTTTAAATTTCTCAAATTTAAAATTTTCTTAAACAACAGATTGTTGAACTCCATTAACGTTGTAATTGATTCAATTGAAAAACGTGTAAAAGTTTTAATTTTATTCATATTTTAGTTAAATTAATTACAAAATTAATTGATTATAACAAAAGTTTGAGTTGGCAAATTTCTCTAATTAAAAAAAAGAGACATAATTTTTTGTGTGTAAACGAGATATATCAATGGATGTAACAAAAATTGCTGCCCTTAAAATATGATAACGAAAATTTTAAAAATTGGATAGCTAAGTTTGCCAAATAATTATAATTTTATTTAGAAAATAATTGAGTGATTGCTTTTTAGAAAACCATATTTAAGTATTTAAGTTTTTTTTTTTCATAAATTATTAGATATTCATGAGTAATTCATATTTGTGAATACATTTGGTTAACCATATAAATGCAATAAAAGTGTTTTTAATTCATTTTTAAATATTTTAGAAAATAATAGATATGATAAAAATTTACCTTAATATATACATGTTTTCTAAACAACTGACGACAGTCTTCAATTCTCTCAGATTGTAAAACAAATACTATTCACATATTATGCTAATTCATATTTTTTTAATTATTTAAATCACCATTTTTTATTGAAAGTGATTTAAATTATTTTTTTAAGCATTTAATTTAATTTTTTCTTTTTTATATATAATTTGTATAAATTTTGATTTTTTAACTTTAAATTTTCTACTGGCACATTTGCTAGATCTTTTTTCAATTGGCTCTTTAAAACATAACAAACAAGTGAAATTTTTTCCAACTAATATGCACAAACTTTACCTTAAGAAAAACACTACTAAAACATTGATTTCGAATAAGATTTTTTAACTTTCTGAAATTACAACAATGCATTTTATTAAATTCACTACAATTATTAATTTTTTTGCACTTTAAATACTTTAATTTGTTAATAATAAAACTTGTCAAAAGAGCAAGATCTTGTTGCGGCCACTGTTAAATGTTAACTGTGTATAAAGTGTGGTGAAAATCGCCATTTAATAAGCAACTTGGTGGTGTGTGTGTATTAACTAAATATATGTAGTCAGATTTGTGTGAAATGAGTGGTAAGGTAGGTATTCGTTTTCAAATAAGAATTTTCAAATAGAGCGGACAAATCAAATGTTTTACTAACATTAATATATAAAAGGCTTACGAGTGGGATGAAACTTTTAATGGGCTGCAGCCTCAACATTGGCGACTTTAACTGTGTTTATGCAGCAAGCTATCAAAGTTGGTTTATATTCAAATTTTACATAAGACGTTACTTATGCCGAATTTGTATGGAAATGGCAGAAGCCAATATTGATAGCTTCCCGGATAAGTTTAATTATGTTTTGCCTGCAATAAAAAAATAATAGCAAGCAATTGATAAATCGATTAAAAAAATAACCTCAAAATGTTTGTTAATTGCACTGTAGAGAAGAATTTCTTGGCTTATAACCCTTTTTAATTTACCAAAATTTGTGTTTGTTTTGTTGTTGAATTAAAACAAAAATTCTAAAAGCGATATTTGATGGCAGACATCATGGTAAGAACCGATTGCATCACTTCGATATCATGATATTACAATAACATTGAAATAAAGTGTCTTCACTTAAATATAATTAACTTAAATATAATTAACTTACATTCTATTAAAGTCAGTTTTCACTAAAAAAAGAAAACTAATTGTCTTGTGTATTAAATTTGCGTAAAAACAAATTGTACAAATAGTTCTCTACAATGAAGAGTTCTCGCGAAATATTTTTCAAATTTTAACGATTTTTTTTTTTTTAAATCTATGGATTTCTTAAATTTTAGCATTTTATCTGATTGCATTTTTGCAATTCTTCAATTTTGGTTTTTTTTTATTTTAGTGATTATTTGCCAATTTGGCTTTATAGTTTTTAGTGATTTGTCAAATTTTTTAGCGATTTTTTCAAGTTGAACGAATTTTTTCAAGTTGAACGAATTTTTTCAGTTTTAGCAACATTTTTTACTTCTGGTATTCTTTAATTTTGGTGTTTTTTTCCAATTTTTGCCATATTTTTAAATTTCAGCGATTTATTCGATATAAATGATTTTAAATTTTTGAATCGAATAAAGAAAGTCTAATATAATTCCCAAATCATTCAATCAAATGACCAATAATTGAAAAATTTGCAAACCGATTGAGTTCCTATTGATTGAATTTCCATAAATTTAATTCCCAACGATTGGATTCAATGATTGACAAATCGAATGAAGTCTTTTAGAATTAAATCGATTGAATAAATTCTTATTATTAAATAATTGTAGTTTAAGAATTCAATCATTCCATAGTCAATCAGAATTGTTGAATTGTTTAGAAACTATAATCATACCTTTGACTTCACGGACCTTCACAAATACCATTATTTGATATTTTGACATTTAAATTTTAAAAAGATTAACTGTGCCTCTTTTTTTGCTCTAATATTTATTATAAGTACAAATCTAATGAATTAACAAAATACATCATATTATTATGAAATTTTTTAAAGAAAATATAAAATATGTTGATTTTTGGGTATCAGAAAAAACAATTTTGACATAAGCCAACGTGTAGTGTTTATGCTTAACGTTAGTCATGTCAAATTTATATGGGAATTACATAAGACAAGTTCAAAGGAAAATTTATGAAAATTGCTGCAAGAAAAATAAACAAAAATGCTTTATGGAAAAAATAATATTTTTAAAGAATTTTATTGACTTTGTGTAGCTTTGACTTCGAATATTTCTTTAAATTTGTTCAAAATATCAATTAAAACCGACAAAAAACTAAACGTTGAATTGAACTATATATTCCAAACATTTTAGTGATGACTTCAATTGAACTAGTTTGTTAATGAACGGCACTACTAAAAAAAAGTCACAAAACGGCCGCAAAAATATCTCCTTTTAATTTAACAAGTTTTGTTATTAACAAATTAAAGTATTTCAAGTGTTTGAATATTAATAATTTAAGTGAATCTTATAAAATTTATTGTTGTGGTTTAAAAATTAAAAAATTTTACTTCAAATCAGTGTTTTTAAAGTATTTTTCTAAGTGCATATTAGTTGCAATAAATTCCACCAAATTGTGCTAAAGAACCAATTGGAAAAAGGCTTTTGCAACAGAAAAAATAAGAAATAAATTTAAAATAGTTTCATCGAAAGTAATGGTGACTTAATTAATTAAGCATTTAATAAAATAAATTAACATATGTGAATAATTTCTGAGAGTTTTGAAATATCTATAAAGTGGTAACAGAATACCAAAAAATTTTTAAGTTGAAGTTTTAATCTTATCCTATTTTTATAACAAATGCCATAAAATTTATAAAATAATATTTAATTTTACTTATTTGTTCAATCAAAGAAAAAACTTAAAGTACTTTTTGTAAAATTTTTAAAAATCCCCTTATTTGGGAAAAAATCGTGATTATTACAATTATTACTAAAATTTTTTAATAATTTTGTTAGCATATTTTAAGGTTTACAGTATTTCATATTTATACCCTACACCACTAGGTGGCCAGGGTAATTTTAGTTGGTGGTGATTTTTGTAACTACCAAAACCATCGGACCCATCTTCGCATACTCTCTTTAGTGCTGATGCACTTTTCACCACACTTTACACACTGAACTTTAATGACATTAATAGTCTGTGACCTTTCTAGTTCGGTTCGGTTAATTTTTTGTTTGTTAAGGCCTAGTTTGCTTTTTTAGTTCTAGATAAATAATCTTTTAAAAATTTCGGTCAATCAAACGATTGGTCATTTTATTAGTATTTTATAAATTAATAAAGATAAGAAATGTCAGAAAATAAAAAATAAAATAAAGAAAAATATTTTTTAAGGATTTTATTTACTCTATGTAACATTTAATTCGAACATTTCTTTAAATTTATTAAAAATATCAGGAAACCGATTCCGAATATGGAAAGCTGTGAAATGATTAAAGTTTTCGATAATTCGTAAAGAATCCGATTTTTGATTTAATCGGAGTTAAATCTATTTGTCAAAATTTTATCATATGAATTATTTGTTCTTCGCTACTATTTTACAAATATTGATAGCCACTTTTTTATACGAATTTTAAAATTTATATTCAAAATATCATTTTATATCCCCAATAACTGGGAATTTTTGTCAAACATTATTAATGTTAAGAAATGTATTTTTTCATTGTGCACTTTAGTTGGAAAACTTTAGTGTAGGAATAATTTAATTACTTATTTTACATTTTTATTTCGCCGAAAGCAATATTTAATTAAATTTGCTGCATCCAATACTTCGTTTTAACTGAGATTTACTTAAATTTAGTAAATATTGTGCAATTATTAATGTACTCTAAAACATGTCACTAAAACAATGTTATATTGAATTCCACATTACATTACAAATTCTAGATTTGCAATATGTTTAAATATGTTTTCTAGTCTAACTAGAGTATTCAAAAAACCGGCTTTGTGGAAAACCCGGTTTCGATTTTCTTGGAAAAATCGAATTTAAAAAAAACCGGTTTCGGTTTCGGTTTTTGCAGAAAAAACCGGTCAACCGGTTTTTTCGTTTTTTTTTTAATTTGAATAAAAAGCTTATATATTTTGTTAATCGTTTTAATTACAAACAAAAAAAAAAAAAGAAATTTAATATATAACGTAATAAAAATAAAGAAATACATTCTTTGAAAAAATAAAAATATTTTATAATATTTTTTTATTGTATTTCATTTCAACATTTTATTTATTGGCTTTAACATTTTTTTAATATAATATCTAAAAAATTAATATTAAAAAACTATATTCATATCAAATGAATAGAGATCATTAAGTTTGTAAATTGGTAAAATTAGGTACGTTAGTATTTTTAACGTTTAAAACGTTTGGCATTAAATAATTTCTTTTAATATTGCATTTTAAATATGTAAAAAGAAAATCTATTTTTCACTTCTAAAATTATATTTTAGAAATAATATGCAATTTAAATGTTTCGTTTTAAGTCGATTTTTTTGTTTGCTTTTGATAAAGCTAGAAGTGGAAAATACTCTTTCACTAATAGTAGATGTTGGACAAATAGCCAAAAGACAATTCTATAAATTTTCTAACTTTTCAGTTCTTTTGTATTTATCAAGATATATGAAATCATCATAAAATGATGAATGATTTTGTACAGTCTCTTTTTTAGGATTTTGAATACTGTTTGTTGTGTTATTTAGATCAGAAATTAAACTATTTGAATTTGGAATATCCAAAGTTAAGTCTTCATCGGAATATATCGGACTTACATCCAAATCTTCATAACCAAACGATTATAAAAGTGTTCGAAAAAAAAAGAGACCAAGTAACCCAGTTGGTGATGTAATTGAAAAAACCAGTTAACCGAACAAAAAAGACCGGTTTTCGGTTTTCTTCAAATTTACAAAATATTCGAAACCGATCGGTTTTTAAAAAAAAAAGAAACCGGTTGACCGGTTTTCGGTTTCGGTTTTTGAATACTCTAAGTCTAACACAAAATTTTTTTTAAATTTCTCAAATTTAAAATTTTCTTTAACAACAATCTGATATTCCATTTATTTTAAGTTGAATAAATTACAAAATTAATTGATTATAATCTTGTTATTCCACAAAAGTTTGAATTGGCAAATTTAATTAAAAAAGAGAGATATTTTTTTGTGTGTAAACGAGATATATCAATGGATGTAACAAAAACTGCTGCCCTTAAAATATAATAACGAAAATTATCACAATTAGATAGCAAAGTTTGCCAAGTAATTAAAATTTTATTTAGAAAATAATTGAGTGTTTGCTTTTTAGAAAACCATATTTAAGTATTTAGGTTTTTTTTTCATAAATTATTTGATACTTATGAGCAATTCTAAATTGTGTATACATAAATGCAATTTAAGTCTTTTTAAATAATTTTTAAATATTTTGGAAAATAATAGATATGATTACAACTTACCTTTATATATACATGTTTTTTAAATAACTGACACCAGTCTTCAATTCTCCCAGATTGAAAAAAAATACTATTCACATTTTATGCTAATATATTTTATTATTATTTTTTTTTAATTATTTAAATCACCATTTTTTTATTGAAACTGATTTAAATTTATTTTTTAACATTTAATTGCATTTTTTCTATTTTATATATAAATTTGTATAAATTTTGATTTTTAACTTTAAATTTTCTACTGGCACATTTGCTAGATCTTTTTCCAATTGGCTCTTTAAAACATAACAAACAAGTGGAATTTTTTCCAACTAATATGCACAAACTTTACTTCAAGAAAAACACTATTGAAACATTGATTTCGAATAAGATTTTTTAACTTTCTGAAATAACAACAATGCATTTTATTAAATTCACTTCAATTATTAATTTTTTTGCACTTTAAATACTTTAATTTGTTAATAATAAAACTTGTCAAAAGAGCAAGATCTTGCAAAAAGTATATAATTTTCTATAGAGTATTTTTCCCGCTCTACCAGAAATTCAACATGGTACAGAGTTCAGCGGCAACATTTTTAAATGAGAGGGCAACATTTTCAAAGTTGCTAAAGTGTTGAAAAACATTTAATTTGGTGTATGCAGTGCTGCCACATAAACAGTGTAATTTTTTATCCCAGTTTTTGGGATTCTTAACTGTTTACCAGTTTTTTCATGAAAACAATTTTTTTTTTCAAATTATTGCATTTTTATAGGTTTTAAGTTATATGTTGCAACAATTAATAGCATATTTATTCTCTTTATTATATATTTTTACCATAGAAATGGGAAATAATGGATATGAATAGACATAGTTGGTCAATGTGTGTGTACACACTTTAATACTTTTAATGTCACAATGTTATGTTTGAATTCGTAACTATTTTTTAACACAATTGCAAATTTTTGTTGTATTTTTTTACTTTATTAGACATGTCTAATTTTAGTAAATATAAATGGTTTATTGAACAAATATTATATTTTTATATGAAAAATCTGAAAAAATACATAAATAAAAAAAAAAAAAAATTTTTATGAAATAATCTGAAAAATCTCTAGCATCCCAAAAAACGGCAAAAAAATAGTTAAAATTGGTTATATGGCAGCACCGCTAAATACTACTAAAAGTTGCCGACCATAACTCACCTTTGTTGCCGCCAAACTATGTTCGTGTTCTAAGAGAGTACTAAAAAGTTCGTGAGAGAGAAACATACTCTATAGAAAATTATATACTTTTTGGATCTTGTTGCGGCCACTGTTAAATGTCAACTGTGTATAAAGTGTGGTGAAAATCGCCATTTAATAAGCAACTTGGTGGTGTGTGTGTCTTAACTAAATATATGTAGTCAGATTTGTGTGAAATGAGTGGTAAGGTAGGTATTCGTTTTCAAGTAAGAATTTTCAAATAGAGCAGACAAATCAAATGTTTTACTATTGCCTTAAACATTAATATATAAAAGGCTTACGAGTGGGATGAAACTATTGAGCTGCAGCCTCAACCTTGGCGACTTTAGCTGTGCTTATGCAGCAAGCTATCAAAGTTGGCTTATCTATATAAATTTGACATAAGACGTTACCTATGTCGAATCCCAAAATTTGCAAATCGATTGAGTTTCCATCGATTGACTTTCCATCAATTTAATTCCCAACGATTGAATTTAGTGATTGACAAATCGAATGATGAAAAGCGAATGAAGTCTTTTAGAATTAAATTGATTGAGGCCAACTAAAAATCGTTCCCATTCAAAAATTGTAGTTTAAGAATTCAAGCATTCCATAGTCAATCAGAATTATTAAATTGTTTAGATACTATGAGCATACTTTTGACAAATCCACGGACCGTGACTGATAAATACCATTATTTGTTATTTTGACATTTAAATTTTAAAGAGATTAACTTTGCCTGTTTTTTGCTCCATTATTTATTATAAGTACAAATCTAATGACCTTGTAAGTTACCGAACAGATGAATTAACTAAGTACGTCATATTATTATAAAGTTTTTTGATGAAAATATCAAATATGATAATTTTTGGGGAAAAAAAAAAACAATTGGGTGATTTTTGTATGACGATCCGAAAATTGGGTATAAGGTCTATAACAAAATCCAACTGCACATGGTTATTAGCAGTGTTTATGTGGCAAGTTATCAAAGTTAGCTAATGTCATTGCTATATAAATCTGACAAAAGCCAATGTGTACTGTTTACATACGTTAGTCATGTCAAATTTATATAGGAATGACATAAGCCAAGTTCAAAGGAAAATTTAACAAAATTGCTGGAAAAAAATAGCGAATTATTCAGTTTGTTCGCCTTTTTCATTGCTTTAAATTAAGAAAGATCAAAAATGTCAAAAAATCAGAGTAATAAAAATAAAAAAATGCTTTATGTAAAAAACAATTTTAAGGATTTTATTTGCTTTGTGTAACTTTTAATTCAATTTTTTTTAGTTTGTAAAAAATATGAATTGAACTCAAATAAAATTGTCCGCGACAAAAAACTAAACGTTGAATTAAACTATATATTACAAATATTAAAGTGATGACTTCAATTGAACTAGTTCGTTAATGAACGGCACAACTAAAAAAAAGTAACAAAACGGCCGCAAAAATATCTTCTTTTAATTTAACAAGTTTTGTTATTGATAAATTAAAGTATTTAAAGTGTTAAAATATTAAAAATTTAAGCGAATCTCATAGATTTTATTGTCTTAATTCAAATCAGTGTTTTTAAAGTGTTTTTCTAAAAGTAAAGTTTGTGAATATTAGTTGCAATAAAATTGGACATGTTTTTGGTTCTGAAGAGCCAATTGGAAAAAGGCTTTTGCAAATGAAAAAATAAGAAATAAATTTAAAATAGTTTCATTAAAAGAAATGGTGATATAATTAATTAAGAATTTAATACAAATAAATTAGCAGGTATAAATATATTTTTTTCTATACTGAGAGATCTCTTTAAAGTGGTATCAGATATTTAGAACACCTGAAGGTAAAGTTTTAATCTTATACTATTATTATAACAAATTTCATGACATTTATTTTACAACATTTATTTTAAATTTATTTGTGCAATCAAAGGGTTTATATAAAATTTGGGATTCCTTGTGAAATTATTGAAAGAACTTAAATTTTCCCAGTTGTTACACATTTTCACAAAGTTCAGCTAGCACTTAGCTGGGACTTTGACTGGCTCATTTGTTGTTACCCGAAATATATGGGTAAAATCTTTAACGTGTCGTAAAATCCCCAAAATGTTTTCTTAAAATCAAAATCCCCTTATTTGGGAAAAATCGCTGGTTATTACTAAAAATTTTAATTATTTTGCTGGTATATTTTTAGGTTTACAGTATTTCAGGTAGCCAGGGTACTTTTAATTTGTGCTGATTTTTGTAACTATCAAAACTATCAGACTTAGAGACCCATCTTCTCTCACTCTCTTTGTTGCAGCAGATTGACTTTTCACCACACTTTAAACACCAACTTTTTTGACGTTTAATAAGCTGTGACCTTTCTAGTTCGTTTCGGTGACCTATTTTCTAATTTAATTTTTTAAAGGCCTAGTTCGCTCTTCTAGTTCTATTGCTCTGTAAAATTTTCTTTCAATCGTTTGTTTATAAAACGGTTCTCAATCATTCGCTTGGTCAGTTTGTTAGTAAGCTGATCAGCCAGTTTGTTTTTTCATTGCTTTTAATTAATAAAGGTAAAAGTTTCAGAAAATCAGGGTAATAAAATTAAAATAAAGAAAAATGCTTAATGGAAAAAATATTTTTTTAAGGACTTTTTTACTTTGTGTAACTTTGAATATTTCTTTAAATATGTTAAAAATATCACATGTACCCATAAAAATGTAAAAATTAAAAAATTGTGCCGACAAAAAAAAAAAAAAAGAAAAAAAGATCATTTGAAATAACGGTTACTATAATTCATAATTATTTTAAAAATTAGTTGCGTGAATTGAACTAGTTCGTTCATGAACGACACAGGCATAAAAAGAAACAAAACGGCCGCAAAAAAGATCTAATTTAAAAGGAACATTAAACTTTAAAGGGTTAAAATATTAATAATTTATTGAGAATCTCTTAAAATTTATTGTTGTAAAATCTTTAACGTGTAAAATTCCCAAATACTCTCCCTAAAAAATTAAAAATATGTTTTAGAGATTTTCTTTACTTTGTATAACTGAATTTAAATATTTCTTCATATTAGTGAAAAATATCAGGCACCTGCTGTTGATCAATTAAAAATTAAATTTGATACCGACCAAAATGAAAAGAAAAAAGGAAGGGTTAATTTGAACTAACGGATATTATAGTTCACGAGCCGTTGATATTTTAGTTCCGTGACTTGAACTAGTTCGTTGACGAACGACACAACTCAAAAAATAAAAAAGACGCAAAATTGCCGCAAAATTTTCTTTTAATTTAACAAGTTATGTTTTTGATAATTTAAAGTATATAAAGTGTTAAAATATCAATAATACAAGTGAATCTCATAAAATTTATTGTTGTATTTTGAAAAATAAAAAAATCTAATTTCAAAACAGTGTTTTTAAAGTAGTTTTTTAAAAGTAAAGTTTGTGCATATTAGTTGCACTGGATTTTTGTTCTGAAGAGCCAATTGGAAAAAGGCTTTTGCAAAAGAAAAAAAAAAAGAAATAAATTTAGAGTAGTTTAATTAAAAGAAATGGTGATATAATTAATTAAGCATTTTATAGAAATAAATTAGCACGTGTAAATATTTTTTTTTTCTATACTAAGGGACATGGTATCAGATTTTCAGAACACCTGAAGATATTAAGGTAAAGTTTTAATCTTATCCTATTATTTTAACATGTTCTATGAAATTTATTAAAAAAACATTTTATTTGATTTCTTTATTCAGTCAAACGGTTTTATATAAAATTTGGGATTACTTGTGAAATTAGTGAAATGACTTGAAATTTTTTCTGTTTTTGTAAAGCCAACGGAATAATTCTGAGTCAAAAACTGGGTATATTTTCCAATTGTAACAAAAACAAAACATATAATTCCTCCAGAGGTGCTAATCCCTTTCCTTTTTTGAAAACAGGGGGTTATTTTAATCTGAGCCTCATTTTCACAATGTTCAGCTAGCTCTTAACTGGGACATTGACAAATTTGTTTCCCATATAGAATTTAAATTTAACTTCTAATGCATTACTATTGAATTCCACAAACAGAGATCTTAGAACAATTTTAATTGTTTTTATTGAACAATTTCAAATTTCAAAGTAAATTATTCGATTTAATGTAAAAAATGAAAAAAAAGATCAGGGGTCGAATTACGGCATTCGTGATCGTAATTTTTCGATCAAAATTAGTTTTTTATTTCTAAAAATCAAACATTAGAACGGAATATTTTCCATCAGGGATGTTGTAGTTTGGCCCCAGATTGGAAATAAAAGTTAAAGTTGGTGTTATCATTATTAGTATTATTGTGGTAACTTTTTTAAAAAACAGTTTTCGAACAATTTCGTTCGATCACGAATGCCGTAATTCGGCACCAGTTGTTTAATTCTATGAAAGTACAAAACGTTAAATTTAATTTCCAACACGCCTCCTCAATGACAATCGTTTTTGGAAATCATGTCCATTCCCTTAATACAGAACTGATGCTTTACCTTTGATAATGGTTTTGTAAGTAAATCGGCAAATATTTGATCTGTTGGCAAGTACTTAATATTAACCACACCATTTTCCATAGCATCACGTACCTATGAAGTGGTAGCGATAATGAATTTGCTTTGAAATACAATAATGATCACCAAAATTTGCCATATTTTGGGCACATTGAGAGTCGCACATAATTGTAATAAGACCCTCAGGGGTTAAGCCAAATTTTTCTAACAAATATCTTAAATACATAGCTTTTGTTTGCCGATTCAGTTAAAGCACTTGATGTTGCAACAACATGTTGTTAAGGTTATTTGCAGGATATGACCGCATCTGCGAAAATAAAAAAAAATTTCAAATTGAGATTTACGATCATTAGTATCCTGAGCCCAATTTGCGTTTACAAAACCAAATAAATGTTTACAACTTTTCCTATACATAAGCAAAAAATCCTTTGTTTCTTCGAAATACCCAATAATAGGTAACGCTTTTGTTTTCTTGGGTCCCGATAAAATTTATTTATTTATTTTAGCCAGTCAAGTTTTCAAATTAAATTCGGGTTCGGTTTAGGGTTCGGGTTCAACATTTATAAAAAGTACAAATGTTTTATTTATAGGAAATTTATTTATTTTTCAAAGAAATTTTCTTTTAATTTTATTATTAATATATTTTTAAGTTTTCGTCTTTTAAATTTGTTCTTTGAGGAGACAAAATGAATTTCAAGGCTGAAAAGGTCCTTATTTAAGCAATTTAATATAGAAAATCGTTCCTTCTTTTTTTAGAACTTCTTCGAGTATATCTTCATTATCTTCTGAAGAACAAGATATTGATTCTCTCATAAAAATTCTTTTCTTCTCTTTTCTTTGCAAATTTTTGAAAATTTCAATTGTTGTTAAAATATGTTTTTTAGCATTTTCAAAATATTTATTTACTTAAATCTGCTATCATTTACTTAAATCTGCTATCTAGATGTTTTATTGCATTGAAAAGTCTTTTATTAATAATGTGGTTTTCTCTTTTTACAATATTTAAATATAATTCTTGTAAAAATGCTTTTGTTTTGTCATCTTTTGTTAGCTCTAATTTAAAACTTAGTTAGATTCTATATAAAACCTAAAATCATCTGTTCTTTTTGTAGTTTCAGCATTAATATTTTAATTGTTGCAAAAATTTTTACGAATTCTTAACAAATATTCCAAATATTATAATTCATAGCTAATGCAGCATCCAGTAATTCCAAATAAAAACTTTTGTATGCCAGTAAGGCAGGAACCATGTCATAACTGGAATTCCATCGCGTTTGACTGTCTAGTACGGCTTTTTTCAAGCTTAGCTTTTTAGTTAAAGAAGAAATTTTTGGTGTTCACAATTTTTTGGCAAATAGCTCTGCATTGATCAAGTATTTGCTTAAAAGAAGAAGGGCTAGATATAGTGTCAAGCACTGCAAACTGGAATGCGAGAAATGTAATATGTTTTATGATTTTTATATCGAAACATTTCTTATGCAAAAATATTTTTTTTATATATTTGAACCCAAACCTGGTTAAATTTTTGGTTTCAGTGGGTTCAGGTTCAAAGATTTTATAAACAGCGAACCTGAACTCGTTTGGGTTCAATTTCAGCCCCTGCAAAATTCTTATTTGGGTGCGAAATTCGCACGGTTTCTTAATTCAGAAGAATAGGGGTAAAGTGAAGATACCTAAAATCTTTGTTATTTTTTTTTATAGAATTTTTACAGGCGTTTTATCAAATATGAATAAAATCTACTTTCCCTAAAAATCCCTTTATCTGGGAACATTGCTGGTTATTGCAGTTAATGCTAAAACTTAAAATTATTTTTTTAACATATTTTTGGGTTTACAGTATTTCATATTTTTACTCTACTTGGTTGATTTTTGTAACTACCAAATCTATCGGACTTTTACCCGACTTCTAGTACACTCATCAGCTCAGAATCTCTTGCTAATTCGATTTGACGATGTCAATCCATCTTTCCTTGTAAACCTTGTAATTAAACTGCAGACCGCAACTATAAAATTATTTAAATGAAACTCGCTAGAAAAGTTTGTATTTGCCTTAGAACAAATCTTATTGTAATTGGTTAGAATCGGTCTATATCTAGGCCGATAGAAGCGTCCTATCTGAATTGGGCTTAAATGGTATTTAAACAAAAAAAAAAAAGAACCGTAGAGATATATGGTTGAAATTTGCGACTATAAATCATGGCTCCAAATTATAACAAAATCGGACCATATGAACTGCCTTCCCGATATTTGCTTAAATTCCTTTTTTAGAACATTTAGTTTTAGATTTATATTTTGTGTCCTGGTCATAATATAAAAATCAGGCTTTACTGAAATTTGAGGGGGGTTTTAATTCTAAACGCTATTTTAAGAATATCGCTACCTACATTTTTTTTAAAGAGAAATTAAGATTCCATAGTTCGGAAAGTTAAAATCTTCAATTATATCGTTGTATGTATTTACAAGATTTCTTTTTGATCTGGCTTTTTAATTAATCATTTTATGACTCACACTGGCATTCATTGTAAAATAAATCTTTAATTTTATTGTTTATTATATATTTATATGATTATATAATCAATTTTTATTAATATATTTCATATGTTTTGTTTAATTAAGTAAATTATAAATATATAATTGTAAGCATATATTTGTTTAAATGATTATTTAATAATAATGTTATAGTATACAAAGTAGTTAAAAAAAAAACTTCATAAAAAAATTAATGAAAAAAATATACACATTTTTGTTGTTGTTATATAATAAATGCAAATTTAAAGCACTTTTTTTTATAAAATTTAATTAAAGAATATTAAAAACATAAATAATTATGGCGCTTAAACAAATAAAATTAATAATTTTACGAAATAATAATTAAAAAAAAACCAACAAAATTAAAAGAAATTAAGTACTTGTGAATTTTTTAAAAATTTAAATATTATAGAAAGAATCAAGAAAAATTTACAAAAAATTGCACGTTATTTTTTTTAAGAAAATATAAAAATTATGAAAAAATCATTATTAAATTAATTTTAAACCATTAAATGCTTTTAAAAATTTTAAATTTAAATTTTTGTTTAATTCAACAAGCCATTATGTTTATATATAAATACAAAACTAAGTTTTGTTTATAAATAAAACCATTTTAACAAATTTTCTTAAATGGCAAGATTTTTAATTTTTATAATTTACAATTTATATATATTTTGTTTTTTAATTTACTTTCTAAGTAAATGTGTATTAAAAACAAAAAAAAAAAAAATAAACTTAAAAACAATTACTTAATATATTAAAATTATTTTTTTTTTAAGTAAAATAAAAACTTAAGCAAATTTTATTTTAACCGGTCCTAACGGCAATTGTTTCATATAATTCCAAGCATCCACTCTGGTCATTTTGGCCGTAGAGCTGCCATTAATGCTTAAAATTTCATCACCATTACGTACTTGGCCAGTTTTTTGAGCGGCACCGCCTTTTAAATGGAAAAGAGAGAAGAAGTTAAAGTTTATTATAGTTTTGTAGAAATTTTAAATAATTTTAACGCTACTTACCCATGAATACCTTTTTAACAATTAAAGGTCTATTACCTAGAGGAGAATCAAATCCTCCTTCTATGGAAAATCCTAAACCACAGCTATCTTTAATAATTTCAACATTACGGGTACCATTAGGGTTGGATTCTTCTGAAAATATTTATAAAAAAAATATATTAAAAAATACATGAAACACCACCTATAATAAACTTTTTTAAAATTTTAAATATTATTGAGGCAACAGTACGTATTTGAGGCTGCAGTACCTATTAAAAAAAAATTTAAACAATTTTTATTATTTTTTATTTTAAAGTTTATGTGGATTGAATATTTTTATGAAATAGTTTCTGATTTTTTTTTTCGGAACAAAACTTAAGATGTAACTGAATACTCCAGTACTATGCAGTTTTATATTTACCATAATTGCCAGCTATTTATTAATTTTTAAGTAACTTTTTTAAAATCAGTTATTTTTAATATTATAACAAATGACTACCAAAACAGTAATTTTTCTAGTAAAAAGTTAATTTTTGTTAATTATTTAAAAACTACAAAATTTTGTTCAGTTTTTGATAATTTTTTTTATTGTTTTTTTTAACTGTATTTACAGTTAATTTCCTATGGATAAAATATAAAATAACTATTATTATAGTTATTTATTCATTTTTTACTAACATTTTTAAAATCAGTAATTTTTCTAGTAAACAGGTAATTTTTGTTAAATATTTAAAAACTGAAAAAATTTCATTCAGTTTTCATTCTTTTTTAATATTGTTTTTAACTGTAATTACAGTTAATAATATAAAATAACTATTATCACAGTTATTTCAAAGGTAATTACTGTATCCCTTAACATTTTTAAAAGCAGTTATTTTTCCAGATTCGTAATCAATGACCAAAAGTCATTTCCAAATGTGACTTTTTAGATTCAAAATATAAACTTTTAGAATTCATGACCGTTTATTTGGGATCCGTCATTTGAATTTTGATCTCAGATTTGGGATTAGAAGGCTTTTTCTGTTTTTCATATGAACTTGAGTCAATTTTACAACTCTACCCAGGAAAAAAGACCCTACCAAATAATGGGTTTTAAAACGAGCAGTAACTGGTTGAAGTTTGAGTAGGGAGTAAAATAACTAGTTTTAGGTAAGGTAAAAATAACTAATTACAATTCATATAAAAAACTAGATTTTTGTTAACAATTTGAAAAAAAAAAATAAATATCAAAACCAAAAATCGATTTTAACTGGCAAATACGTAGTTAAAATACATTACTGGTTACTTATTATTTTCATTTTGAAAGTAATACAGTATGCAAGGAGCTGTATAGCATATTATTAATAGCTCATTATACTCACTTTATAAGTAATGCAGTGGGCATTATTGGTAATACAAAAATGAGAGAGCTGTTTTTACTAAATTTTTCCTGGGTACTCACTGTGTAGCGGCCCAAGTTCATATTTAAGAGGATATTTTTTTTCAGAGTTTTTTTTTTTAATATTTGTATTATTCTACTCTTTTTTATTTAAAACACAATTTTTTATAGTTTCTTTTAAACCTATCTTAAAAAAAGCACAAACATGAAAACCGGTGTCATTTTTGACCACTTCCACGTGTGATTGGGCTGCTTATTTTTATGTTCTATCGCTTTTTCAAAATCCATCTTAATCAGTGTGAAGCACCTCGCAAATAGTTCTTCTTAGTCTTAAAGTAGACTGAGCCTAACGAATTTTCGCCCAAGGCAGGTCTAAGATTTATCACCGTGAGTAGACGAGCAAAAACTAGTAGGTGTTTAAGAGATGTGATCTCTAAGACAGTGCACGCAAACATGGTTGGGAGAATCATATTCGAAGAGCATCATATATTATTGGGTTTATGATTGTGCCAACCATAGTCGTACTATATTATGGTTATCATATTATGATAATAAAATAACCATATTTTTACCATAATATGGTCCCTACAGTTATATTATGATTCAAAATTTACCATATTATTGTCCTAAATAAACATGTTATAATGAATTTATCACAATATGTTCGCATGTAATCATAGTATACTTAAAATGTTATTACATCATGGTCTCCATAACTATATTATGATTTCTGGATTATCATAATATGATCGATATAAAATTTTATATATAATCTTTTTGACAATGAATTGATTATTGTAAATAATATTACATGTATAAGGAATTTTCGAAAAAAACCCTCAAAAATAATCTTCTAAAGTTTAAAAAAAATAAACTGGATCTGAATACGTCAATGTTTTAATGCCACATGAAAGGTATTTTCTACCCATCTGATATATGTCCAGTTTTAGTAAACAAAATATGATTGTTTTTTTAAGATATTTTGGTTTTTATGAAATCAAGACAATACTCGTATTAGGACTGTAAATGTCAAAGTCATGTTTTATTTTATGTATAATTATTCATTGATTGTTGCCAGCATTTTATGGTTGCATAATTATCATATTTTTTTCAGTCAGAATTTTTGTTACCACAGTATGGTTACAGCCAATCATGTTATAAAATAGAAGGTGGCAATCATAAAATAGTGAGATATTTACTATAATAATGATGGTAGCGACCATGTTGATGGTTAGACAACCAATAATATGGTTGTAACAACCATACCCGATTGCAGCAAGCACAATATAGTAGCAGTGATCATTTTGCAACCATGTTTTTTCTCTGCGTGTGCTCTTAAAGCACAGTGCCCTACTGAAGTTAATGGGAACTACATGCCTCAATTATCTGTTGTCTCAATTGTATTTTGATATTGTTTGAATTTTTAAACTTACCTTGTGCTCTTATTTCTGCTTGCAAAGCAATACGTGTTTCTTGTGCTCTCTCCAACAGCTCGCTGGTGGAAATTTTACTAACATCCGGTCTAGACAGTTGTCGCCTAGCTCTAATACTGGCCAAAGTAGCAGCTTCCGTTGCTGATGGCTGTGGGCTACTGCGACTACTGGAACTTGTGCTTGATGGTGTATTAACTACATTGGATTTAGTGCTAGTAGTTGTACCATCTTCATTGGAAATAACATCTAAATCAAGATCTAAAGATCTGGAAGCTTTATGATAATTACGTTTCTTTTCGTAGTCAATTTCTAAGGGTTTTTCATTTAAACTTGACAAAGAACCCAAAGAAGAACGTTTCTTGCTTAAAGGTTTAACCACCACAGATTCGGAACGTGTTACCACCAAGACTACCTCGGGTCTAGGAGTCTACAAAGAAAAGAAAATAATTAAAAATAAAAATTAACAATTCTCAAACTCCAGTTCTATTAAAACAACGAACTTGTGTTGCTACAACTAAATTTTCTATTGCAAATTTTAAATTGCTTGTTGGGGTTCTTCTTTCAGTGTATTTTTAAATATTTGCTTACCTTTAGCACAGTTATTGACTCTCGGTGAGTTAAACCACGCATACTCATGCCATTAACGGCCAATATACGATCACCCTTCTTTAACCGACCATCTTTAGCCGCTGGGGTATTTGATAAAATTTTATGAATCTAAAGGTGAGAAAAGAGAATTTATGTTAATATCTCTCTCTCTCTCTAACTTCATCTCATTAATTTCAAAGGCTCTGTTCATACTCACCGTTATTTCCTTGGCTTCATAATCAGATCCTCCGGCCAAAGTTATCCCAATGCTAGATTCTGGTGTATCTCTTTGCAAGACTATGATGAAAGCTTCAGGCGTTTTTAAAGGAGGATCTGCTTCTTCTATTATCTGTTGTATATCTTGAGCAGTAATCAAACTCTGATTGCTGCCAAGCGAAGAAAAACTACCAAACTCTGTGGTATTCTCCTGGGTCGATGATATATTTTGGGTTGTTGAGCTAACACCGGACGACGATGAGGCTATGGAGTCTAATGAAGAAAACCTTTCATGATAATTGCCCTTCAATTGTGACTTGACATTTAGCAAACTGGATTGAGAGGCAGCTGGTGAGACTGGATTATTAGCAGCTGCGGTACGTTCAAATTTCTCTCTTATCTCGGCAGTACTAATTTTGGCAGTAGTCTTACTGTTTAAGCTAGTGTAAGTGGTTTTTGTGCTAGTGTTATAGGATGTAGACTCAAATTTCTCCATTACTGGTTTAAGGGATCTTTCGGGGGTTTTACTTAATACTTTCGATTTAGCTACTTCTACATGCATCCATTGTGATAATTCATTAGCTTCAGAAACCTTTTTACTTAAAGGTGATACCGCTTCTACTGCTCTTTGGGGACTTATGGGTTGAACAGGTTGTGAGCTTATGGGTGCCACTACTTTGGCAGGTATGATATTTTGTAGTTTAGGTTTTGTTGAAGCTTTCTGAGTTGGGTCAGCTTTAAAACTTTGCTTACGTTCTTCATCGATAAACATGGCACTAAGTTTTAGAGGCGAGCTACTATCAGCCGATTTACGGCTACTATCATCAGTATCAGAAGTAATTTCCACATAAGCGGCCACATTGATGACTTTATCTACCAAATTATGTTCATTTTTAGTAACCAATTTATAATTTATGGGAGCTGTGGGTGAAGCGGCCTTAGAAGGTAAAGTGATTATAGAACTACTGCTGGATACCATGGATCTAGGTTTTGATTTATGATGCCTTCTTACCTCATCCTCATCATAGCCATCGGTACTGTCTTCATCGTCATAAGGGCGATTACGCATTAGAGCCGAAGTATCTCCTCGACCATTACGACATTTGGCAGAAGCCAATATATTTTTACGATTTGTAGCTGAATCATTAGAACCAGATTTCAATACTCGACGACTTAGGTCTACAGTAGGAGTACTACCTATAGAAGAACAACTAGCTTGTGAGCCACTACCCGAGGTTAAGGTGGAGGTTGTGGATGAGGCTATGGAAGTATTGGTTTCCGAAGATAATGTGCGTGTCAGGGCGAATTTTTCTGGTACTTGAGATACACAAGGTGACATAGGGGGAGAGGAGATACGTGAGGAAAATACTGAATCACATGAATCACTTTCATCATGCAAAAATTGTCTTGTGGGTGTAGTAGCTAAAGAAGTGCGTGGTGGTTTTGCGGGCGGCACTGTATTCAAAGCTTCTAATCTTCTTTGAGCCACTAAAGGAACTTGTTGCATTAAATATCGGGGATTTGAGGTTTGATTAAGAAATCCCCGATTATTGGCTATATTTATGGTGTTACTGTGTGTTGCAATATTTAAAGGCCTTAAAGCCGAATTTAAAGTAGTTGAAGTAGTGGTAGAACAACTAAGTTCCGATCTTTTAGCAGGCCTGGGTACCAATAAGATTGAACCATTTACCGAACCAACACCAGAATCAGTAGAATCTGTTGAGGATGAACTACCCGATCCCTTCACCTGTTCACTATCACGACTTTTTATTTCTGGCAGATCCAGAATTGGCTCCAAGGTGGATATGGGTATATGAGGCCTTTCTGGTATTACTAAGCCTCTAAGTTTTGATAAACTACGACGTCTTTGTTCTAAAATATTAGTTATAGCTGCCTTACGTGAGGCCTCATCGGGTACATAAGCAGGCGGTTGCCCCGAAAAACTTATGCGACGATCTAAATGTTGTGTTGATGCATGGCGCCTGGGCAGAGATGCATAATTTTGGTTATAGTCTGTATTTAATGTATTCAAGGAATGCATAGAATCGGAATAGCCCTGTGAGGCAATAGGTAATTGTTTGGATAGCTGATAATGACGAGCCACTTCATTCAGATTCTCTACACTCATGGCACGAGTTTTATGCAAATTTGTGGAGTTTGAATATCTAGGCGTGGCTGTGGAATCCAATAGATTTTCTGTGCTTAAATTTAAAGGCTTTGAAGAACTATTACATCTAGAAAATGTTAAGGGTTTAACAATGGATTCTGCGGGGGATTGTGCTTCCTCATTAGAAAACATGGCAATTTTATCACGTACACTTTTTTCGGATTTCTCATCTTTACGCCAATCACTTGAACGCCGTGGAGCACTTAAGGAACGTTTATAGTCGTTAGATGGAACATCATAAGAAGGAGCTTCTAGTTTTTGTGTGGTGGGAGTAGAGCTACCACTACTATTACCGCTGGATAGATTTTGTGTCGAGCGACTATTTCTAGTGTCAATAATAATTTTAGAGGGGGTATGGGGTTGTATAATTGCTGTCGTTGTTGCAGGACGTGAATCTTCTACATTAACTACCAAATCTTGTCGATAAACCTTACGGGGTACTGTCAGTGGTGGAGTAGATTTAGGCAAAGGTGGCGCCGCATCCGAATCCATTGTAATTGGAGATGATTTTTGTTTTTCTACTTCTACTACTGTCTGGGTAACACCATTATTTGTGGTACTAGTGACATGAGTAGTCCTAGTACTAGCCACCATTGTTTGACCCACTGCCGAAGCAGCATATAGCTTCTCTGTGTATACGGTATTACTTTTATTTTCTCCCGCTGCTTGTGTTGTAGTGGTAACACTTTGTAATAAACTAGTAGTTTTCATCATATTGCTGGAAGGCATTATTAAAGGTTCAGAGAAATTGGGTGGAAATTCATGACCATCCGGCGGTAAACGTGAATATGTTGGTGGAGATGTTAGTGTTAGATAATCACTGACAATTATGGGTGTTTGTGGCACTACATGCAGGCCGTTCTCCATTTTGTTTAAATGTCTTTGTTCAAGATCTGTAATGAAAAATCCACACACACAAGGAGGAATAGAGAGAGAGAACATAAAACATACATGGTTAGTTTTAAGGGAGTAACATTTTAATTGTAGGATTTGCATTAATTTTTCTAGGTTAACAGGTATTCTTTTACAAATTACAAATAATAGGAATTATGGAAATAATCTAAAGAAAAAGAGAAAAAGAAAATAAAGATAATATAAGAGATAAGTTCTTTTGTATAAGATAATGTAGGAGACTTAAAAAGAGAATAAAATATAAGATAAATATTTAAATAAATAAAGGGAATAGAAATAGCAAGAAATATATTATAGATATATAAGAATAGTATACGTATAAGAGTTTTTTAGGAGTTATATAAGTGTTAAGCATGACATTTATAGAGATATTAAAATAAAAAAAGAAGTAGTTTTTCACTGTAAAGTAAAAGAATATCAAAAAAGACTTTTTTAACAGTAAATTTTTTAGAAGTATACGTATAGGTTTTATCTCTGGCATATGGCATACATATGAAAGTAGTATATAAACAATAATGAATTTTAATGAGTTATAAATGTTAAGTATAAGGGATTAAAAATAATAGTAAATAAATCCAATAAAATATATTAATAAAATTAATTAAGATTCGTAGGATTGGGTACATAGAAAAAGAGAGCTAAAATTGATCGCAGAGTTGTATAAGAAAGGTATTAGAGATATAGGAATGATATTCGCTAATTTTTATAAGAGTCTTATAATTTAAATTAACATGTAAAATAACAATAAATTTGATTTATAAGACTGTTGTAAGAATCAACAAAATATGTATGCATTAGGCTGTAAATCTTTGTGCAATATATTAGATTGATATAAGAGTTGTATAAGAGTCTCGTAGGATTGTAAATTTATCTATGTATTGAAAGCATTTAAGTAAGCTGTACTTGGTATAAGAGATTTATAAGTCTATCATATGCTGACTAAACAAATAGTCGTATAAGAGATGGGTAATATAATACATAAGAGTGTTTAAAACACTCAAGATATTACATCTCAAATCATATAACGAATACGTTTTAATAAATCGACCTAGTTTCCCTACAAAAAACTACAACAAAATTTACTTATAATTTTAAATAACCTTTTTTTATCTTATACGTCTTAATTAGCGAAACAAACTATGTCAAATTTTCCAAAAACTAAATTCTCTACTCTATTATTATCATTAAATACACTTATTAATTTCCATTTTTGTCATTTTTATTATTGAAATTAAGTTACGTTTCATTTTCAATCCACCAAAAAAAAGCCACTATAATTAATAAAACTAATTTGTTGCCAAAAATAATGATGTGTTTGGCTGGTTTTACAAATAAGTAAAACTTAAGAAATTATTCGCAGACATTAAATAACAGAAAATTTACAAAATGCTATAATAATATAGAAGAAAACAGATTTTGCAAATAAATTGCCACAGTCTTCTTTTTTGTTAAAGCAAATGTTTTGAAACAAAAATACATACACTTAAAAAAGTTTGTAAGTTAAAATAACTGAAAATGTCATTTAAAAGAAATGATATTTCATTTAAAAACCGGTCTACTTAATTTTCATTTAAATTAAATGCCATTTGTTATTTATTTTTAAATGTTGATTAATTAACTGACACATCCGTAAGAAACAAATGATATAATCAGTTAAAATAAATGTAAAAATTTTACCTACCAATCCTTAAAAAATAAATGTTTTTTTCATTTATTTGAAATTACTTCCGTTTTTATATTTTTTGTTTTTGTTTTTTTAATATACTCGTACAATACAAAATGTATGTATGCATATGAAGCTATAAACACTTTTTGTGTGAATGTATTTGTGTATGTATGGGTTTTTATGAAGTTCTTGTAATTTGTATTGAAAAATTTTGTATATATGAAGTTCTTGTAATTTGTATTGAAAAATTTTGTATATATACAACCAATTTAAATAAAAAAACAAATTGAAATTTTTTGAATATTTTGTTTTGAAACAGACAGCAGACAAAATTTAAATTTGTAATAACTGTTACGGACACAAATAAACCACAAGTTTCCGTTTTGTGGGTAATTTTTTATTAAATTTCAAACAAATGAAAAAAATAAATGAAACTGAAAAAAATCGGTAAATGATAGTAAATTATTTCAAATAAATGTATAAAAAAGTTAATATAGATATTTCTTTGAAAAATAAATGTATCTTCCTTTATTTTTAAATGGAACGGAAAACTTTTTTATTAAACTACAAACAGTTAACTACATAATATTCTGAGTGTACATACTATATACATCACAAAAACAATGAATATTATTAAAACAAAAAGGCGAAAGTATTTCTTAAGTAAATAAAAGAAAAACATACTGTTTTTAAAATAAAGTTGTTTTTATTATTGACAAGAATTTTATTATACAATGAAGATACAATAAAATGAAAGTAAAATGACTGAGGATTTTTCAAAAGATCAAGGGTGTATAAATAGGTAATAGCTGGAAGTTTGTAGATAACATTGTTTTTTTTTTTAATGAACTGAAAATCTCTGATAACTGTGAAGGGAACAATTTATGGCCAAAATATTGTTGCTTACCTTGTTTACATGATGTAAACACTGCCAAAATGTATTTGTTAACATTTTTATTGCGTTATAAATTGTTTGTATGACATTTAAACATTATTTACAAATTGTTGACATGATGTAAACAATTAAATTATAACATTTTTCATATATTATTTTATTTTATAGATATTTTCCAATATTTATAAATTGTTTACATATTGTTGACATCATGTAAATAATGTAAACAATTGACATTTTTTAATTCTCTTAAATACATTTGGTTTCAAAATTATTTTTATAACTTTTTTTTACAATGCACACATATTATTGACATGGTGTAAAATATATAAACAATTACATGTATGATAGTTTTCATATACTTCCTTCAAAATCATCTTAATTTATGTTTTATATTGCTTTCGAATGTAAAATATTGTATTCATACATTATTTACATATTGTTGACATGATGTAAACAATTGAATTATAACATTTTGCATACATTATTTTGTTTTATAGATACTTTACTATATTTTGGCATACACATAACGTAAACAAATGTAAAATTTTTAAATTTTTTATAATCAATTTTGTTTTACAATGTACAAATATTATTGACATAGTTTAAAATATGTAAACAATTAAATTTATGGTATTTTTCATGCAAACAAAAATTTATTAAAGTTTTACATTGCTTTAGAATTTTTTTATATGGCTTTTTAATAATTGTCTACTATTTTATTTGTTTATTTATTTATTTATTTATTTATTTATTTATTTATTTATTTATTTATTTATTTATTTATTTATTTATTTATTTATTATTTATTCATTTATTTATTTATTTATTTATTTATTTATTTATTTATTTATTTATTTATTTGTTTATTTATTTATTTATTTATATTAATATTAATATTAATCATATAACTACAAATTATATCCTAATACCCTAACTGAGCACTAGCAACAAAGGCCATCGGCTCGTTGTAGCAAAAGCAGACCAGAGCCTCTGGTGGGAATCGAACCCACGACCCCCGCACTGACAAGCTAGCACGCTACCAACTAGCCTACCGGGGCGCTCTCTACATATTGTTGACATGATGTATATAAGCCAATTGTAACATTTTTTGGTTTATATATATTTTCTTTTAAATTTATATTGTTTACATGTTGCTGATATTTTGTGAATAAAGTAAGCAATTGCATTATTTTTATATAAATTTTGTTTAATAATGTTCACATATTATTGACATGGTATTTTTCATATTAAACTGTATGTTTCACTATTTAATATTGGCAATCTTATGTAAACAATTGAAATTAAAAAAATTTTTTAGTGGTTTTATAATATTATTACATTATTTACATACTTTTGGCAATATGTAAAAAATGTTAACAATTTAAATTATTAGATTTGATCAATGATCTTTATTTACGAGTTATTTTAAGAGATTTTTACAATTTTTTACACATTTATGACACTATGTAAATTATGTAAACAATTGAAATTAAGCCAATTTTTGTATTACCTTTTGCTTTAAAGGTGTTTAAGCACGTTTTTACTTATTGTTGACATGGTGTAAAATATGTAAATAATTAATATAATGGACATTTTTATTTTCTCGATTGTTTTATACATTTGGCATGATGTAAATAATGTAAACAATTGATATTATAAACTATTTTATATAACACCTTGATTTCCAACTGTTTTATGTAACTCTTACATTTTTTTTACTTATTGTTGACGTTGAAAATTATGTAGTTTCTTATATGGTAATTATGATATTATTTACGTTTTATTGACATTATATAAACAATGTTAAAATCAACAGAAATTCCTTCGAATTATAACAAAAATTTCGGCTGGGTTATATTAATAAAAATAGCAGGTAAATTCTTTCCAAAAAATTACCACGATTTTAATGATATTTCTAATGAAACTTTTTATGTAAAAAATTAATTAATTTAATAGTTTTTAATTCTTTGAAAATTATAAAGCAAAAAAAATTGTTGCTATAGCTGTTAAAGTGTTTTACATATCATAACTTAGACATCTAAAAAGTCATAAAAAAAAATTGTTAGCATATAAAATTTGTCCCATATCCTTTCATTTTTGTTGTTTTTCAAATTCCCATCCACTGAACAGCTTTTAAATAGTGAATAATATGAGTCATATTTACCATTTATCATAACATTTAATTTCACTTTATTTCAATGTTTATTTTTTTTTTGTGATTCACAGGCTTTAAGCCTGTTCATTTTAGAACTCCAGTGAACATGGGATCACATTTTAACTGCATGTATTAACTACTTTTTTAAAAGCCTTGTTTTCTTGTTCATTTACAAGTGATTTAAGTAGTGATTGACTGGACGGACAGACAGTCTTATAAACTAGTCTTTTTACCGTCATTTTATAAAGCTTTTAAAGACTTCATATTTTAAATGAGAAGTAAAAGTGTAAGGCAATGTTTGATTTTTTTCCCAGGCAAATTCTTTTTAAAATCTGTAGTTGACTTTTTTTTACTCTTTCTGTTTTATTTTATTTCTTTTTTATTTGAACTATGTAAACAATTTCCGCTAAACAGCTAAAATGCATCTTCCCAAAGATCTTAGTAATAGTAGAGTGTATATAAAAAGTAACGGAAGTGTTTTGTCCAGGATTTTTTTTTTTGCTTTCAAAGAATAAGTTATTTTTAATATTGAAAAATTAACTCGCTTTTAAATGGAAAACGAATAAAAAATACTTTCTGTTAAAGAACAGTAGAACCTCGTTTGAAATTATACATAAAATGCTAATAAAAGTCTTATTTTAAATCTTTAAATATTAAGGGACATTTATAATATTTTTTAGGTTTTTAATTTATAAATACAAGGTTTTATTTAACTACTCCAGCAAAAACACACCTTACCAAATAATGAGTCTAGTAATCCAAAATTTTCACGTATTACCCTTTATATTATAATTCTAACTTTTTTTACTTTACGTGCAAGCTTACGAAAAAATAAAGAATAATGGGTTACACGTATGCATATTAATAATTGGTTAATAATAAAAAATTATTATTTAATTTACTGTAAGAAATTGAGTAAGGCATTATTTTTTAACTCCTAGTAACCAATTATTATTTAACTTTGAGTAAGCGACAATGTAATGCGATGCAATTCTAATCCGCTTTTCTTCTAAAAGGAATTATAGAGAAATTAACCCTTTGACAGCCAATGGTTGATAAATGTCCCATTTTTAGTTTTTGTCGTATTTGGACCATTTTTTAACAGATTTGCTTAAATGTGGCTTGTATCGATAGATGATAGTTGTTGCTTTCACACAAAACTATTTAATATGCTCTAAGACCCAATAGGATCACCACAAATTCGTAACAAATATATATTTTTGCATAATTTTTAAAACACATTTTCTCGAATCCTATTGGGCATCACAAGGGATCAATATCTTGGCAGGACATGGTCCATTCCTTTAATTTTTAGAAACATCGATATATTTGGAATTGGTTCACTTCATTTATTACAGGATACTGATATAATTTGAGACATACATATGTATCCCATGGGTTGTCAAAGGCCAAAAAGTGGAAGTATTTGTTCAGTTTTAAAAATTTTTTTATTCGCATGAAAATTTAAGTAATTTTTTTTTGTTTTGATTTTTATAGATTTTTTCTGCAGATTCCAAATTTGGTCTCCAAAATTTTCAATCTCTTTACAATTTTGAAAAATTTTATGAAAAGGATATTTCGGAACTACAGTTAAACTCGATTTTTGCCCCAAGATATTTAAATTTTTTTGTTATATTCGTGATCTGAATTACAAACACAAATAAGTTCAAATAAATTAATTCGACACTACTCTAAACTAATTAGTAGGTTTTTTCCTGTTCACCCATAAGATTATTTGTTTTATTAAACACTTTTAATTCATAAATTGATAAAATACACATTAATAAATAAAGTTATTTAAACAATTAACAATGACTCATTATTATTTATATTAAAATAATAAAAAAGGTAAGCCATTACAGGTAACTTATTATTATTTAATTCAAAATAATAAAATAAGTAACATATTATAGGTAATACATTATTTTTATTTTGAAAATAATGCTGAATGTAAGACGACTCATTAATTACCATGTTTTTGCTGGGTAGTATTAATGATAAACAGAGTTGTTTTTTAGTACGCGAAATCTTCAGACAATTTTTTTTAACAACTATAAGCAAACATTTTCTCTATTATTGATTAAAGTTTGTTAAACAGTGTTGTATTTTATTACTATTAATATTATTATGCAGAGTTGTATTACACCATTTCTACTTACACACAAGGTTGTATTTTAATAGTACAAATCTAGCAGCTAAAAAATAAATTTTATTAAAGATTTAATGATCTGTTACTTTTTAAAGCGAACGGAATAATTCCGTCAGAGAAATTTTGTGAATTTTGTTATCATAAGGAATTATTCCCTTTGCCTTATAAAAACAGGGGAAAAGTTTCACAAATTTATAATTTTCTTCCTACAAATTTTTTTATATATACTTCCACCGTTAATCGAATTCTTTAAATTTATTTTTAGTCATTTTTATTCAATAACGATCATATAATTGTATAACAAATGTTATCCATTTCGCATCCATACAGTATTTTTAAAATTTTACAATACTCCGCTCTATCATTTCGCTCTGCTTATTTTGCCATGCTGTGAATTTTTTTCTGGGCCATATAAAATATGGAAATTATTAGTTTTTCACTTTAGGAACACAGTTATAAAATATATATGTATTTTTTTCTTTACAATATTTATGAGTGCTTAAGTTAAAATAAAAAAAGTTTCTCATAAAGATTTTGATATAAACTATACATTAATTACACACGAAACTGCGTGAAAGAGTGTTTAGACTTGTTGTAATAAAATTTCTTTTATTTTTAATAAGCCAGGCGATGTTTACATAGTGTTAAAAATGTTAAATATTTCAAATAATTGTAAGCTTAATTTATGATCTTGGTGGTTTTGTATTTTTTACATATTGTTGACATAATGCAAAAAAAAATTGTAATCTTATAAAAGCAGTCGCTAAGATACCTTGAAATTTTTCTTAAAAAAAACTGGTACTTTTTTGTATAGAAATATCCTTTCATTTTGAGGAACTTTTTTGAAAAGATTCTAAGGGCCAGTCAGCATCTAAAAGGGAATCAGATTTACCTCATAAAAATGAGTAAAAAATATTTTTTAGTATTTTTAAAATTCAAAAAAAAATTAACATAAAAATTATGTACTAGAAATTTTGATATGCATTTTGGCCATGTTTTAAAACAGACTTGTCAAGATGTTGAAATCAAGTAGCAAAAAGGGGTGTCGGCAAAAGTTCGTTATAATCCGAGAAACCACGAATACCCTAGATCGCAACACGATTGAAGTTATATTTCGGTAAGCGGATCAAATTTTGGGAAGAAATTTCAATTATAGTAAATTATATAATAATACACTCAGAATATTATGTAGTTAACTGTTTGTAGTTTAATAAAAAAAGTTTTCCGTTCCATTTAAAAATAAAGGAATATCTATATTAACTTTTTTATACATTTATTCGATATAATTTACTATCATTTACCGATTTTTTTCAGTTTCATTTATTTTTTTCATTTGTTTGAAATTTAATAAAAAATTACCCACAAAACGGAAACTTGTGGTCTATTTGTGTCCGTAACAGTTATTACAAATTTAAATTTTGTTTGTTGTCTGTTTTAAAAAAAAAAATATTTAAAAAATTTCAATTTGTTTTTTTTTATTTAAATTGGTTGTATATATACAAAATTTGTCAATACAAATTACAAGAACTTCATAAACACACATACATACACAAATACATTGACACAAAAAGTGTTTATAGCTTCATATGCATACATACATTTTGTATTGTACGTGTATATTAAAAAAAATTCAAAAACGGAAATAATTTCAAATAAATGAAAAAAACATTTATTTTTTAAGGATTGGTAGGTAAAATTTTGACATATATTTTAACTGATTATAACATTTGTTTCTTACGGATGTGTCAGTTGATTAATCAACATTTAAAAATAAATAACAAATGGCATTTAATTTAAATGAAAATTAAGTAGACCGGTTTTTTAAATTAAATATCATTTCTTTTAAATGATATTTTGAGTTATTTTAACTTACAAACTTTTTTAAGTGTAGGTGTAATACTAATTGGGGTTGGAGTAATATATTTTTGGTAGTAACAAATATTGGCACAAAGTCCATAGCGTGGGGGTATAGTTTCGTTAAAAAACATTTTAAAAGTTCCAGTCCCGATTTCTCTAGTGCTGGCTCCTGAAAAACATTTTGTCAGGCTCAAGAGATTCTGATATAATTTTTAAAATATCGATTGTCAATTTCTCGGGTTTTTCGATTTTTTTTTGGGGGTTCCTGAAAAAAATTCAGATCTGAACAGAACTCATTACATCTAAATGTACCAAAACTAATTAAATCTCAAAGTTAAGGACAAATTTGAGACCTAATAAGATTTGATTAAATCTAGGCAGACCTGGCGCACCATATATAATCAGATCCAATTTTCTCTGATCATATAGTATCTAATCAAATTCAATAAAAAATTTAAAGATACTTATCTTCATTTTTGTACACATTTTTAGTTTGGTGTCTTTGAAAATGGCCCAAATGGCTAAGAAATGGTAGCATATGAACATATCTGCTCATATCTGGCCACAAAATTCACCAAATTTTCCAAATCTCTTTAGATATGAACAGATTTGACATTAGATCCGGCCATAAAGTTTATCACATATACCATATCTTATATGATTAGATCTGCTACCAGATCTAATTATATTTAATCATATCTAATTAGATCTAAGCAGATCTGATAAAGTCTTATCTTTTTTACACTTCAGTCTAGAAATTTTATAACTCTGCCTGTTTAGTCAGTTCAGATATCCAAAAGATAGTCTCACAGTCGACCATCGATATTTTGTGACGTTTCGAAAAAAGGAAAGCAAAACAAAAATTTAGTTGTAATTGTTTAGTCATACGAATTTTTGCAACTGTGTTTTCATGGGTATTCCTTATATCTATATATATAAAAAATTGTTGCAAGTGTGTTGTGACTTTATAGCTCACGAATGGTCAAACCGGATTTGATTAAAATTTGGGGTTTGTTCGTATGGTCTTGTAGATGGTTTATCTAAAGTTAGCACGAAATCCATGAATGAATCCATGAATTTGATTCAAAGTTAATATTCATGCGTAGCGAAGCACGCCGGGATCCGCTAGTTTCATATAAAAATATGGCAACAGTTTAACAAATTTGACTTTAAATTTTACAATATAATAGTCTTCATTTAAACCATTTTACACTGCCATCACTTTAAAGAGCGATGTAATAACAAAGCAGAAAGCATGTGAAAGTCTGAAGCCTTAGCACGGGAAAAAATTTAAGCAAATTATAAAAATTATGGTTCAAGGGTTGCCCTACCGCGCTTAAAATTCAAAACAGTTTAGGAAAAACTTATAAAGTAACCTGTACATCTTTCTATCGAATTTTGTTAAAAAATTTCCATGGCATCGATCAACAGTGTAAAATAGGTTAAAAACATTGTTAATAAAAATTGACATTTAAATATTAAAGTCTATTTAATCTGATAAGGTATATATTGTACTTATTAGTCATAAATGAAATTAATACATATATTAATATATTTTTTTAAATGAAATCATAAATTAAATACGAGTACTCAAGATAAGAACAAATTATGAGAACATCTCTGACAATATTAAAAATGAAATCATTTTAGTACCTATTAATAAAACAAGCGTAAAGTTTAAAAATATTTGTAATAAATAGGTGATTAGGATTTTTTTTATACTCATAAAAGTTTCTCTGTCACTTCTTGACAAATGATTGTTTTTACTTACAAGGAAAATACAACCCATCTAAAATCTCCTATTTTAATGAAAATTGGATATGAGATATAAAAGCAAAATCTAAGAACAACTTTTGGTATGTAGGGAAAAGAGCCAGGGACATTTTCGGGTACTTTTTTTTGTTTGGGAGCATGTCGGAAATGTACAAAAATCTATATAAAACTGCGTTTAAATAATTTTTATTCCTCAAATCAGCAAGTTTGATTATATAATTCCTATGTTTTAGCATATTGTTGCCAATATGTTGCAAAAAGTACCAAGAAGGGGACTAGCAAACATTTTTTTAATATCAAAAATACCTTTAATATCAAGAAAAAATACGTGCCCGCTGAAAGTACATAACAAATAAAATATGTGAAATGGCAGCCATACATATAAATTTAACGAATTTTTTGATATTTTTAAAAAAGTACCAAAAAAAAAGCACCAGTAAAAAACCCCCTCAAAAATTTCTGCCCAACAATACCTTACTTGCATATGGTTTCTTTAGTTTAAATACCTTAAAAGCTAAAAAAACGAAAAATACCCTTTTTGAGCCCTTAAAATTCAGCGGTAGTCCAAAGGCCGAGACAGGCGAATTTAAGATTTATTTCTATCATATATTCCAATTTCATCAAAATCAGCGTGTTTAGGTTAGGTTACTTTCTTTGTCAGTAGTTGCCATTTTCAGTTATAAATAAAACAACTATTATCACAACTATTTATTGGTTTGACCCATATGCCAAAAAATCAAGAAGAAGATTTACATTTTCCAATTTTTGGTATGCAAAAATTGCTAGGTAGATTAAAGTCAGTTCAAGATATCTCAGATGTGCTACGGAATATCGATAAACGGGTTTCGGAATCCATTCCTAATTAATTATTTTTTTTTAAATGGCCAGTGGGTCACACCAATAATAATGAAGAACTAACAGGAGGTACTGTATTTGGTTATACTTGTTAAAGTAATTATTTTTAATACTAACAAATAATTAAAAAAAAACTATCAATAGTTTTTTAATATTTTGTGTTAAAATATATTTGTACAATATGAAAACAATTAACTGTAAAAATGTAGTTATTTTTAACTGTTAAATATCAACTAGCAAATGCAGCAAAAATGTCGTAATAATAATCGGAAAATTATAATTTCAAAAATTTTCAAACAACTGGACAAAATTGGTAAAAAAAATATTTGTCAGTTGTTAAAATGATTTTGTAGTTAATATTTGTCTGTTTTTTATAAAGATAGTTTTAGATATTTATGCTGCTATTTAACATTTAAAAATGTAACTAAATTTTGTAATATTTTAAATGTAAATAAATACCTTTTTCGTCTTTTTAACTGCATATACCTTTGTTTTAACTGACAATTTTCAGTCGATTTTACCGACAATGTTATGTTGGAATTTTTACTTTTAATTTTTAATTGTTAAATTTTTAACTGTTGAATATCAACTAGCAAATGCAGCAAAAATATCGTAACAATGCCGTAAAAATAACTAAAAAATTTTGATTTAAAAATTTTTCAAATAACTGGACAAAATTGGTAAAAAAAAGATTTGTCAGTTGTTTAAATGATTTTGTAGTTCAACATTTTTTAGTTATTTTTACGACAGTATTAGTTATTTAAACTGCATTTATTAGTTGGTGTTTAACAGGTAAAAATTACTACATTATTTAGTATTTTAAATATAAAAAAAAATCCTTTGTCCTGTTTTTTTTTTAACTGCATATTCCTTTGTTTTAACTGGCAAATTTACAGCAGATTCTACCAACACACATTTTTGAGTGCAGTATATTGTTATTAATGTTTCAAATAGAAAAAGATTAATTTGGCTAGATAATTATAACTGTTTTTTTTTCATATTATTTGTATTAGTTTCAAGTACATGAAACTTTAAGTATTCAGACCATGAACTTGACACTTTTTTTTTTTGGTTTAAAATTAAACCAAAAAAAAAAAAGAAAACGTTAAGAATTTCGGTAGTAAAAACCATTAAAACAAAACATGGTAATTTAATATTATCTTTTTACTATCTTAAAAACTACTGCTGGCATTTCAACTAAATTTTACTACCATAAACTACTGTTTTGGTTTATGCCTATGATTTTTATGACTTGTGCTTTTTTTGGTGGTTAAAAAAAGGTCTTTTTTTTTGGCGTTCGCTTTAATTAATAAATATTTTTCAACAAAAAAGCCAAAAGTCAAAAAGTGTATAATAATCATAAAAATCAGACCATCATTTAATTTTAGAAGTAACGCTTCAGCTGCATAATTACATTTAGTTTTAAAATACTTACTTGAAATATGTTTTCTTTGTTGGATTCTTTTGAGCTAAAGATAATCAACAAAAAAAAAAATAAAGGTTTTCAAATTGTATGACAAAACGTAAAAATATTACATGTAGAAGAAGTTCAAGCAGTCTTTTAGAAATAAAACAAATTAACCCCAAAAAGTCATTAAGTGTAATGAATAAATATAAATGGACGTATACAGGGGCAGGTGCACTAAAACTACCATCATAAAACAATAAAAGTACCAAAGAAAAAAACTTTTGCATATAATGTAGTTAAACCTATAAAATGAATTCAGTTGAATTTTCTTAATCTTAATAAATAAAATTTTGAAGGAAAAAAAAAAAGAATATTTAATTACTATTTGTACTATTCGAAATTAAAGCTTATGCATGAAAAATGGTAGAAAAATTGTATAATTTGAATTTTAAAATTAAATCAAATTTAGAATCTACACTCAGAAAATATTTATAAATGCTACCTGTTAGCTTTTCCGAAATTACAAAAAATAGTGATTTAAACTGTATTTTACTATGGAAAAACTAACTATAATTTGTATGACAGTTTTTTAAAAAGTAATCTAGTATTCTTTGTAACAGTTGAAAAATGCAGAGTTTTAAAGAAATTACCGCAATCACGCAGAGAAATAACATGGTTGCAATATGATCCCTGCAACTATATTGTGCTTGCTGCAATCGGGTATGGTTGTCACAACCAAGTTATTGGTTTTCTAACCATAAACATAGTCGCTACCATAATTATTAAATATTTTACTATTTTTATTTTATATCATAACAAAAATTCTGACTATGAAAAAAATATGAATGATGCAACGACAAAATGCTGGCAACGACCAATAAATAATTATACAATCAAAAAAAAAGAAAAATTCTTAAAGTCTATGATTTTTTCCTTAATAATTTTTCTTCAAAAAGTCCTTAATATTAATTTTTTTAGAAAAAACATTTCTAAAGGAAATATTCTTAAATTTAAAGAGTTTTTTCATGTTTTCTAAGAACTTTTCCTTTAAGAAATTTTCTTAGATTATGGATCATATAATGATAATCCAGGAATCATTATATAGTTATGAGGGAGAATTATATGATAACATTTTGAGTATACTATTATTACGTGCGATCATATAATGATAAATTCATTATAAAATGTTTATTTAGGACCATAATATGGTAAAAATATGGTTATTTTATTATAATAATATGATAACCATAATATAGTACGACTATGGTTGGCACAACCATAAACCCAAAAATATATGATGCTCTTCGAATATGATTGAGCCAACCATGTTTTTTCTTTGCGTGATAATATAAACTTGACAAAAATAGTAAAAAGTATATAAATAGTAAAAAGTAACTAACTAATGATGTATTAATTAGTAGTTTTTTAATCAGTGTCTTCATTTACTCGAAATTCTTGCTATTTTTGCTACAATTGGAAAAAAATTGTCTACTTTGAATTTTTTCAGCTGCAGTAAATCTTAAAATTAAATAAAATTCTCAAATTTAAAAAAAATCAAATTTAAAACTTAACTTAAAAGTTCTTTAAAAAAATAACTTCTTTAAAAAAAAATTAAAAATCCATTAAATAAACATTAAAAAATACCAAAGTCAATTAAAATTTTTTATTGTTTAATAAAATATACTGCAGTATAGATAAAAAATAAAACAAAATTTAATTTTTAACTATTTTTTTGTTTGTTTTTTAATTTATACATTTTATTTGTTTTTTTTTAACAAATATTTTTAACTGTCACTTGATTTGACATTAACAAATTTGTCTTTAAACTTATACACATACATGCAAATAAACTTGAGTTTCTAATCAAGATTGGTTTTAGGACAACACTTAAATGTTAAACAAATTGTATTTAAAATTATTGTCATATAAGAACTTTTTTACTTTTTTTTTTGGTATTGTCTGGTCATTTGTTAACTGAAAAATAATACTTCAAAATATTGTTCTGACCATTCATTAAGATTTTTTTTTTAAATTGTCTGTGGAGTTTAAAAAAAATATGTTTTAGGTTTCAATTCTTAGTTATATATATGTATATATATATATTTTGTAGAGTTGCAATTTACTATTTGTCAAATGTGATTTGTTTATTTATCTATGCTCGCCTAAGCATAATCTACAACCTGTCAAAATTTCAAAATTGTTTGTATTTAATTCTTAACAAAGAATTGACCTAACAAAAACAGTGGTTGGTAATTGACATTTTTGTAAGTTGACTTGGACAAAAGAAGGATAAGATTGAGTATAATTTTTGTGAATTTATTTTGTTATATAATAGCAAAAGAACACAGAAAAACAAAGATTGATTGTTGACAATTAAAAATTACAATTTTTTTGGTTGTTAAATATTAATTTAATTTAAAGTACAAATAGTACATTTTTTTTTTCAAATTCAATAAGAAATACCTTTTAAGGTAAATATCATTATTTACATCATAACAACAATCGAAAATCATGTTAATCTATAATTAAACTCTATAAAAATTTATAAATTGACATTAATTTGAATTATTTACATTATTTACATTATGTCAACAATACGAAAGTGATGTCAACAATGTGTAAATAATGTAAGTAGATTAGAAAATTTATGTTAAACCACAAATATTACAAAAACATGCAATAATTTAAATTGTTTACATTATTTACATTATGTCAAAAATATATAATAAAAACTTATAAAAATGAATAAAATGCCATAATTTGAATTATTTACATTATTTACATCATGTCAACAATTAGCAATTAATGAAAATATTTGTAAAAGTAATTTTTAAAGTGAAATTTTTTAATTGTTTACTATTTATACAATGTCAACAATGTGTAAATAATGTTAGTACATTAGAAAATTTATGTTAAACCAGAAATATTACAAAAAATGCAGTAATTTAAATTGTTTACATTATTTACATTTTGTCAACAATTGGTAAAAAAGGCAAGAACTTGTATAAAATTACAAAATATTTACATAGAAATAGTTTTTGATTTAAAGTTATTAATATGTATGGCATAATTTGAATTATTTACATTATTTACATCATGTCAATAATTGGTAATTGATGAAAAATATTTTCTCGAAACGACCTATGTATTTGTTAAAGTAATTTTTAAAGCGAAATCATTTAATTTTTATTGTTTACATTGTGTCAACATTGTGTCAACAATGGGTAAATAATGTTATAATATTACAGAATTTATGTTAAACCATAAGTATTACATAAATTGCTAAAATTTAAATTATTTACAATTTTTACATTATGTCAAAAATTGGTAAATAAGGCAATAACTTGTATCAATTTATAAAATTTCTACATAAAATATATTAACAAAAGCAGTTTTTGATTGTCAACTATTTAAATTTTTCTTTGTTTACATTATTGACACCATGTCATTTATGTGTAAATTATGTAAACATAATATGAAACATATGTATATTGAATAACTTAAGAAAAACTGTAATTTTGTGAATTATTTACATTATATACATCATGTCAATAATAAGAAAATAATGTTAAAACATATATAAAAACACAATTTATAAGTATTGTAAAATTATTCAACATTCATTGTTTATATTATTTACATCATGTAAACAATTACTTAATAATGGGGGATTGTTAAAAAAATGGTAGAAGTATCTACAAACCAGTTAAAATATTAATTTCTATTCTTTACACCCTGTCAACAATAGCAAATATATGTTAAAAAATTGCAGAAATTTTTAAAAATATTTTTGTTGGTTTATTATTTGAACTTGATAAATTTAACTGTTAACAATTATCTTGCATCATTCTTGTGACCATCTAAGTCTCATAAATTTCTGTTTATTTAAACAAGTTGTAGTTCAGCAGCTCCCCTCTTCAACAAAACCCTATTGTTTTAAGTACTTGTTACACTTAAAAATGTCAGTTATTTTTTTTTTACAACAAATAAAAAAATATTTAGTAAATGTTAACATACCTAAAAGAGGTTCGCTATTAAACATATAAAAAAAATAAAACATATTGGCGGCATTTCAGTATTTGATCTTAGTTTTTTTTTGTATTTCATTGTTCTAAAAAAAAGACCGCTCATGTATCATTCTTCATTAATTGTCAATAGTTTGTGCGAAAAAGTATAAACATTTTTTCTTTTATTGCATTTGAAATATATTTTTCTACCAGGTTGTACATAATGAAAATAATGACAATATTTAAGATGATTATCATGGATGTTACTGTTGCAAAAAGGGTTATTAAATGTTACGCACTTTGCAATTTTATTTTGTTGTTATTAACACATTTCTTTTTGAAGCTGCTGTATTCTTTCTGTATTTTTGAAGCTGCTGTATTCTTTCTGTATTTAGTGAGAAGAAAAATTAAATATTTAAACAATTTATTTAATAACTACATAACTTAATTTTTTTTTTATAGTTTTCAAATTACTTTCCAGAAAAATTATAAATACTACTTGGTTAATAAGATTCGCAGAAGTTTTAGATGGGAACAACATAAAGAATTTGCGTTAAATTACATGGTAATTTAAGTTAGTAAAACAAATAAAGAGAAAGGAAATGTTTGTTTTATAATTTAATTTTACCTCGAGTCTACATAGTTATTTGTGTAGTTTTACTTTAATTATTTTCATGGATAGGTGTAAAATATATTAACTAACAAATGAGATATTTAAGGTTAAGAAAATTTTTAAGATAGGGTCCATTTGTAATTTGAAACTATTAAACTTTTTGTGTTAAGTTTTATTTAAAACATTTCGAAACTGTTAGATTGGGCGCAATTCACTTTCAGTGCTAAAAAAAATCAAAGGACTTTCTAAAAACTATTTTAGTTTCCTTCAATTAGAAGACATTAAGTTGGGCGCCATTTAAAACTAGTATATGAAGTTTTGTGGCTAAATATCAATTGAAGACATTTTTTGATTATTTACATTATGTAAAGAATGTGTAAATAATATAAAACTACTAATATTTGAGAAAAAATAAAATCATTACCATAAAAAAAAACATACAAAATTACAGTAATTTAATTATTTACATTATTTATACAATGTCAAATATGGGTAAATAATAGAATAACTTCTGAAAACATATTTGAAGTAATAGATTATCATAGGAAATGGTATAAATTAATTAAATTTAAATTCTTTACATGAGGTCAACAATGTAAATAATAAAATATAATATATTTTTATAGATTTTTTTTACACTTGGCAACAAAAAAGTGTTAATTATATAAACTTTTGAATAAAATCTATAAATAATTCTTTTAGTTTTCTTCGATCTTCTTGAATTGTGTAATATTTCTCATCGAGCTAAAGATCTTTTATTTAAAAAAAATTAATTATAAATATTTATTTATTCTAATATTTCGTCACCACATTGGGTGACTTCTTCAGGGGAAATTGTTTTTTTTATAATTAATAAATTAAAATTATAATTTAAAAACTTATATATTATAAATTGAAAACTTTTGTATAAGTTTTCAATTTATAATTTTAATTTATTAATTATAAAAAAAAAACAATTTCTCCTGAAGAAGTCAATATTTCGTCACCACATTGGGTGACGAAATATTGGGATGAATAAAAATTTATAATTAGTTTTTTATAAATAAAAGAACTTTAGCTCGATGAGAAATATTACAAAAAATCTATAAAAATATATTATTTTTCAATATTTACCTATTGTTGACATCGTGTAAACAATGTAAACAATTGAATTAATGCTTGGGAAATCATTTCAATATTTATCCATATTTTACATTGTGTAAATAATGAAAATAATTAAATATTTGTGAGTTTTTATGATTTATTTGATTTTAGTTAATAATTTTATTGTTTCTCAATTATTTAAAGCAGTTTTGTATTATTTACACATTATTTACATGATGTATTAAATGTAAACAATAAAAAAAAATTATAATTATTGCAATATTTTATTTTTATTTATTATTATTATATTATTTAAATATGTTTTGATAGCTTTTCGATTATTTATTCTATGTGTAAACAATGTAAATATTATGTAAATAATGTAAATAATTTAATAGATGGTATTTTTTGTGTTTTGCTATTTTGTAACTATTTTACATAGTTTTATATTATTTATACATTTTTGACATAATGTAATAATAATGTAAATAATCAAATTGTTGTTTTATTTTAAAATAATTTTCTTTTTCTTTTATTTTAGATTTATTTAACATCATTCTCACTATTTCCTCTTGCTGAGGTAAGTAATCAATAATCATTTTGTATTTTAAAGAATTATGTTTTATGAAAACTCAGAGAAAAAATATTACAATATTAAGAATTTTTCCAATTTAATCATATTTATGAATTTTAAAGAGGTATTTCCACTAAAAAAGTTCTGCTTTATTTACAATGTAAATAATTCACAAATATTGCTTCACACTTTTAATATCTTTTATCTAAAGCCTCAAAGTCTGTGAGTTAGTTTAATTGAAGCAAAAATATTATTAATTTTATTTTATTTATTTATATTAATCATATTATTACAAATTATATCTTAATATCCTAACCGAGCACTAGGCCATCGGCTCGTTGTAGCCAAAACAGACAATAGCCTCTGGTGGGAATTGAACCCACGACCCCCGCACTGATAAGCTAGCACGCTACCAACTAGCCTGCCGGGGCGCTCAAGCAAAAATATATCTCAGAATCTGTTCTCATTTATTTTAATATCATAACCTCAGTTATAAAAATATTTGGCAACACCTTTCTTAACAGCTATTTTCTATTAATCTATTAAATTTAATAATTATATAAATTTCTCATACAATTTAAAAATTCAATTAAAAAAATTCTCATGAATATTTTAATAGAGAAAATTACGCGTTTTTTCAAACAACAAAAACAAAAATCTCATTAATTGTAAAAAGCAATATACAGAAATTTCTCTAATTTACAGAATTACAAACCAAAACGTTTTACTTACTTAATAGACTTTTAAATTTCGATTACAATCAAAAATTTGACTTTTGTTTTATCAATATTTTATGGTAAAACCCTTAAGCAATTATCTGGTTAAAGCTTCTTTAAATATCATGTTTATATGCAAAACAAAATAGTATAAACGATTAAAAAAAAAAAACTAAACAATTAATCAAACTACCAGATATTTTGTTAAAGTTTAGAAAAAGACTACCAAAATAATAATAAAAAAAACCTAAATGTGATATTAAAAACCATAAAAAATATGATTTAAAAGACAAGTAATTAATCTTAAACTTAAAAGGTTAACAAATTATGAAAATTTAAAAAAAAATTTATATATATATAAAATATTTTAAAACCCCCCCACCCAAAAAAAAAAATATATATATCTGTATTCAGTTATAGATAATAAATATCAATTTAATATGTATTTAATAAATTTTTGCCTACAAATATCAACATTTGTGTTTCTAGATTCTTATTTTAATTTCTTTTAATCAAAAGTTAATGAACTTTTTTGTTCTTGTTGGCAAAAATGTAATTTTTTTATTATTAATTCTTGCCAAGTTTGCACATCTTCACTGTTGGATATAAATTGTTATTCTTTTTTTTATTTTTGCCAATTTTTCTAGATTTTTTTTTGCAAAACTATATTTTGTAAATTTTTGGTACCATTACTCTTTTTTTATGAAAGTTGTTAATATATAAACTGTAGGGGTTCTGCAATTTTTTTATTAAATAATTTTTTGTCCAAATACAATTAATTTTAGATTCTTAAATTAAGCGAAGATTAATTGTATAGTACACATAAAATATATTTTTAAAAATAAGTTAAACTAAGAAATAATGATCAATGTTTGGAAAATATATTTAGAAAGTTTTAAAAGAATTAAAACTTTATTAAAGAAATTAACTAACAATTAGATTATTATCAACAATAATTGGTCGACTTTATAAAAAAAGAGCTTGGTAATTTTTATATAGTTTTAAAAAAAAATAAAACTCAACCAAACATTTAAAATTTCAAACAATTAAAATTTCAAGATTTTATTTCAATTAAAAGACACCTTTACTAACAAGGAAACTCTGGGGTTCCTCTAAATTTCTATAAAATTTGAATGTAGTTGGAACAGACAAAATTAATAAATATTTGGGTCGCTATTTAGGGTCAAAAAATGGGTTTCACAGATGTTCAGATTTCATTTGTTTTAAAACTTTTTTAAACTAAGAGGTTTTTTAAATACCTTTCATTTGATATAAAATTTGTATATCATTTCTTAGAAACAAACATTAAAAATATTAAATGTAATAATTTCGACCCCTTATTTTGACCCGCTAAAACGGTTCCCATGTCTACTTATATTGCGAATACGTGAAAAAAAATTTATCGTATCTCATGTATTTTCGATTATTTTTTAGGTAAAAAAAATTTCTAAAATATTTCATACACATGGCGGGGCAAAAAGCATCATCTAATTTTCTTTTGCTATAAATTTTGTGTGCAGTGAAAACTCCATTGATTTTTAACTGATTACGTTTATTTGCATTTATAAATTGTATTTCAATTAATTGTGACAAATTATGTCCGACAAATGGCAGCCGCCGACGTTGATGCAAATTTTGGGTGCATAATTTAAAAAATGCGAAATTTTTTGGAAAATTTTGCGGCTTTATTGTGAAACATTGCTACAATATAAATTTATTTAAAGTATTGGCCATCGTTAGCTATGACCTTTTCCCATCTTTCTGGCAACATATAAATTCTGCGCCAAAAGAACTTCTCTTTTTTTTTTTTTGAAGGCCAAGAACGAATTATGTCAATTTTAGATAACCTATTGTGAAGTGAAGCCTATTCCAGTGAGAGCGTTCTGCATCGATCGAAATAAAAAGTAGCCGGCAAAACTTTCCAACCACTATTTTCTTAATAGTTTTTAACCGGGATATTGCGGCTTCATGTCTGGTCGCCTATTCCGGTCAATGCTCGCTTCAAACGAATCAAATGTGTTCGGTACAGGCCCCCTGTTATCGTCTGGCTCTCGATATTAGCAGCTCATAATAGATGGGGCCCTTGTGGTCCCTCCAAATACAGAGCATTACCTTTGGCGTTGATTTGGCTGCTTGGCTGGGCTTCACGTACGATATCTTGCGATTCGGGTTGTTTTAATAGTTCCATTTTTTATCCACAGTAATGATTCGATGCAAAACTGACTTCTTTTTATATGGGGTTCCAGCAGCATTTCGGACATGCAAAATCGTCTTTCAATGTCTTTCGGCTTCAACTCGTGTGGTACCCAATTTCCTTGCTTTTGGGTGAATCCTGTTGCTTGCAAACCTTATGAAATTGCTGCATGAGTTACTCTGAATGACATTAAAAGTTCTTCTTGAGTTTGATAATGAATCTTCACCAAGCAATGTTTCCAATTCACCATCTTTGATTTTTTTGGCAGACCTGGGCGGTCTTTGTGTTCCACGTCAAAATTACAAACCATTTCTCGCGAGTTCAAATCGTTTGAACATATTTAGGACAAGCGTCGGTGAACAATCGATTTGATTCAACTGAGTGAGAATAAATGACAGATGTTTATCCTTAAAAATGCCATATAAGTTATTAAAGACACCAACCATGTGTAAAAGATATGCCATCTGTTGTGAATCCCGCATTTTTTAGTTATACACTGTCATTTTTATGTAAATTTTTCTCATGGTTAGGGTAAAAGATCAACCCACCCTTAACCAAGAGTAAAATTAACATAAAAATAACGCCTAATTTTAGATAAGTCAGCCGACCTTAGGTGTTTAGCGATTCATTGTTATTGTCTATAAATTTCACATGTGTCTAATGTCAAAACCAAACTGATATACGATGCCATTTGCAAAAATGGCAGTCCTTTCCAATAGGGTGATACTTATTGCGCCAACCTTGGTTTTATGATTTTGACACAAGTATTATTTTAAGTGTAATGCAACATTGTGAAAAACAACAAAAATTCTTATCTTGTACTTTAAAATGTCCCAACAATGAGTTTCTAATTACAACACAGTTGCTGAAATTGAATTTTAAATACTTGGTAAATATACCTAAGTATAAGTTTTGGCCTGATAGAGCTGTATAAAACATTTGAAAGTTTATATTTTCGACCTGATGTTAATATTTACATACAAAAAATTTATTTAAAAATATATTTATGGAGATTTCACTAAAATTTTTAATATGTAAAAGGAAAGCCACATACAAAATGGGTCATCTTGTCGGCAAAAATGTTGTGTTTAATTATTTTTTTTGTTTAAATCTTGTTAAATTTACCAATGTTTTTCCTTAAAAAAACTTTCAATTTATTTAAAAAATTAAAAAAAAAAATCATTAATCAAAATATATAACAAGCCATTCTCATTTCCTAATTTTCATATATAACATATTATATAATAAACTGTAGCATGTTTTTTTTTTTTTGGTATAACCAAATCAAAATTGTTTAATGTCATGCATTAGTGATTCTTTGGTTTATATAATGCATATCATAATGAAGAATATGCATTTAATGCATAATAAACCAAAGAGATACAAACAAACAAAAAAATCGATATTTTTTTTATTTTTATAAAATATGAATACAAAAATTTCATACTTTACAATGGAAACAATGGTGGTGTTACTTTATAAAAAAAATATATATAAAAATCGACCATGTACAATAAAATAGCATTACCAACCAACTGCACTTGCAAAGTGAGTAATCAACCACACACGATGAGTAAAGTGCAACAAAGTTTATTTTCTGTGTTGCCAAAAAGATTAAAATTTTAAGATAGTGTTGTATAGTAGGTGTTAACGAGAGGTAGTACAGTGTAAAAAAGTAATTGTTATAAAAATTTTTAAAATTTGAATTTCTGGCTAGTTTTTTTTTGCTTTTGCTTTAAAAACTTAGCCTTCTTTTTTTAATGCTCTAAATTTATTTGGATTTTTCTATGGAATTTCCCTTGATATGTTAATATTTTATTTTTATATTGTTATTTAATGTAGTGTTGACATTTGTAAATTCTTGTCACATATCGAGACATTTTGCTTAGCGTTTTTTTGTTGTTTTTTTTTTTTTATTTATCAATATTTGCTTGTATAGCATTTTAAATTAGTACAAAACTTTTTTTTTTTTCTTCATTTTTCAACCAAATGTAAATTTTGCAATTTTTATGAATTTTTTGTGAAAATCACAATTTTTTTTTTTGGCTGACCAAGAAGTTATTTAAAATTCTAAAAAGGTTTTGAAAATGACAGAATTGCAGAAAAACAAAACTGTAATGATTATTATCATTAAAATTGACACAAATGTTTGGTTTGCATAAAAATTGGTTGGTTTGTTGTTTTTTTTTTTTATAAATGAGAAAGGAATTTAATGCAAATTTAGAAGAAAGTAGTTGATGGATTTTTAAGATGGATTTCTTTTAAATTACATACATATATTGAATATAGAGTATTTTTTATTTGTAGAAATGTAAATCAATAAAAAAAAAAGTAAAAGTCATAAAAGTGAAAATAATAAATTAAATCAAAATGAAAAAAAAAATCAAGAAAAATTGTAAATATCAAAAGTTGTTGAGAATGCTAATATGTGCATTATAAAAGGGTTTTAAATTTTATTTTAAAACCCAATTTATGCTACAAAAGAAAACTGCAAGGGAAAATTTCATAACTTACATATACGAAATTTTTCGTACATAGGACGAAACATTTCGTTATTTTGCAATAAGAAATTCTTTCGCAAAATTATATGAAATTTTTTTCGTTATTTTTATTTACTATATTAATTTTAATTATTGAAGTTATTTTTTAATAAAAATAATTTCATTAAAATAATTTCATAAAAATAATTTCATAAAAATAATTTAATAAAAATAATTTAATAAAAATAATTTAATAAAAATAATTTAATAAAATTAATTTATTAAAAATAATTTAATATAAAAAAAATTATGAAAAATATTTTAATAAAAATAATTTAATAAAAATAAATTAAATAAAAATAATTTGAAAAAAAAAAATAATTTTAATGATAAAAGGCTTCAAAAAGTTAATTTTTTTTTTACCAAAAAAGCTATTTTAATAATTTTTTTTTAATTTTTGTGCATCTAAAGAATTTTTTATTTCTTTCGCAATTTCAAAAATCATTTTATATTTAAAAGATAATTTAAAAATATTTCAGTTTTTTTTCGACTCAAAAAATCTAAAAATAATTCAAATATCCTTTAAAAATATAAATAACCGTAAAAAATATAATATAAATATATATAACGAAAAAAATTACGAAAGTTGTTTGATAGTTTGTCAATTCTTGACTTTAACTGATTTTCGTAAAATAAACGAAAGTTTTGTACATTCTTTCAAAAAAACAATAACTAAGAAAGTTTTTGCTTGTTAAATTTTATATAAGTTTAGAAACAAATACTGTTAATTTTTCCAAACTAGTAGTCTGTGGTTGTAGTGTAAATAGGGCCAAGTTTTTGGGATGTGAGTTAATTTTGGCTTATTTAAATCGAAAATTAATTTTATTGAAATAAATTTTTTCGTAAAGAAATTTGTTCTTTATTGCAATAAAACAAAATAAATTTCATTTCAAAAGTAGTATTACAAATGCAAACTGCGTTAAACTAAGTTTAGACATAATCTAAATCCTAAAAACTCGGCCTAAGTGGCTTTTTTTGTATAAAATTAAGCGGTTAATTTAAAAAAAAACCAATTTCGAAAGTTATCAAATCAAATCTCATTTTGAAACTAAGTTTTTGTGCTTTGGTATCTGCAATTTTTCCTAAGGAATTGTGTAAGTTGCGTTTAGTCCTAGTATTCTGTTTACTACAGCGTGCCATGTTTAAAGCCCTTTAAATATAAAAATGATCAACTTTCAAACTATAAAAATAAATAAAATAAGAACTATAAAAATAAGTAAATGAAATTTTTACCGTAATTTCACGACAATTCCACGCTGGCGCAAACTTATCAGTTTTTAATGGAGTTTAACTGATATATTTTCACTATGCGTTTTTTTATAATAGTTTAACTATTACTTAGATTTTATAGGGAAATTTTAGAAAGAGGTTCCTTAAATTATTAAAGACCTATAAATCGCGGGTGATTTTTTCTACAGCAAAATATGTAGATTCTGAGAATTTTTCCCATCGAAAACTCTTTAACATTCCAAAAGTTTTTCTCTGAAATGTTTTTAATTTTAATTGAGTAAATAATGGAAGAATTTGTAAAAATTTACCAAGTTTTTTGCTAAAAACAACTAAAAACTTGGTAAATTTTACCAAGTTTTTTCATAATTTATAAAAAAGAAAAAATTCGTTGAGTCGTCTTTTACTAAACTTTTTTACATTTTGTAGGAATTACTGTTCAGTCAGCAGCCTTACAAATATTTTTTAGAATTTCAATAAAAAAAATTAAATAAAAAGTTCACAATTTCAAAGATTTTAAATAAAAAACAAAATCGTTTAAAGGATTGAGTATTATCGAGTATCCAAATAAAAAATATCTAGTAGTTAGTATCGAGTATAAAAAATTAATCGAATTTACCTGCACTACTTTGTTAGCCCTCTCAAAAGTCTTAAATTTAAGATTGAAGGTTTCAAAATTCCCTTTATTTGTGTCCTTAAAACTAAGTAATTGATCTTCAGTTGACCTTGTGAAAAATACATAATAAATAAAATATTAAACAACAATTACCCGTTACATTTATAAGTAACCATGTTAATGTATAGGGATATGCGATTTTTCAAAGATATAAAATCTTTTAAAAACAATTTTTAAAAGCAATTCAAAATAATTAAAAAAAACCTGAGACTTTTTTTTTACAGCCTTTTGTTTTTAATGAATAACCGGTTACTTCTTTAAATCTATCATAATGTAAAAGTTTTGACAAAGAATTATTTTAGCATTTTTAAATATAATTTATGATCTGTTTTAATAATTAAAAACATAAAGAGAATTAAAAAAATTAATATTTATTAAAAAGTAACCGGTTACTTTTTTTGAAATAATTTATTATAAAATACAGTCCATACAAAGTAGTTTTTTGTAATTTGGTTTTTTTCCGCCGAAAAACCGGCTACTTAGTAACCACTCATAACATGATTAGGTACATTTTTATTCAAAACGGCAATACATTTATTCTGGCTGTTATTATTTTAATTAAAATGTATAAAAACTAAAAAAAAATTCCGTAAAGTAACCGATTATTTCTTTATAAAAACCTGGTCCAAAATATATCGAATTAAAAATTTGATTAAATGTTCCTTATATTCAATCATTTAAAATATCTTATACCTACATAGTTAAATATATTCCTCAATTTCTAAATAGAGTAATCGTTACAATTTCTGTGTTTTTTGTATTTAAGATTATAAAAATGTAAATTTGTTTTTAAAGTTTTGTTTGGGTAGTTATTTTTTCCTGCAGTTGATACGCCTGAGTAAGTACAATGTTGCACACAAGACCACTTAAAGTGGTTAAAATAAAAGAATAACAAAAAGTAAAAAAAAAAAAATCAGACAGCATAAAAACTATACAAAAATGACCGGTATATTACCGGAGAAGAGCTACTACTGTTTACTAAACCATAACCGAAATTGAAAAAATAAAAAAAATTATTTCAAAAAAGCAACATCTTCCTACTGCAGTTAAACAAAAAACAACAGGCAAAAACCAAAACAGACAAAACAAAAACTACTTCACAAAGTGTTAATAGTGAAATTGTTATTTCTTAAAAGAATGTGATTTTTTATTTAACATTTTTTAGTTGCTACTTTTTGTTTAACAACAACAAAAAATGAGTACCCACAATCATCAGCAACATCATCATATTGAAATGCATTCATACTTTATTTCTTGTTAAAACAAAAAAAAAACTTAAAAACACTTTATGGTTTTTTTGTTCAGTATATATTTTTTTTAAATTCTTGCTTTATTTTCATATCTTGTTGATTTTTCCATTTACTGTTTTGTAGTCTGAGAATTCTGAATGAATTTCTGTTTTATTATTCGCCTTGCTCATTTTTATACATTTTTTTTCTGCATTTATTTAAAAAAAAAATCATCCCGTTTTTTTAGTCACACTCGCATTCCTGAGAATCTGTAAAACTCCAATAAAATTAAAAAAAAAAAACGGCAACAGCAAAAAAAAAAAAAAATTAACTCCATATATGGCACTTCTTCGGTCATAACATTTTGCATATGGTTTTAATAGTAAAATATTTATGTCTACATGTTCATTTTAGGTTTTTTTCTTCTTTTCAGAATTATAGAGATGTAGAATTAAAAATAATAATGGTAAAAATAAGAGTAAAATTCTTAGAACTGATAAACAAGACCAAAGAATGGTTAATTATCAAAAAAAAACTTTGAAATCAGTGATAACTAGTAATACCTAAGTGACCTTAGTCAAAATTTGCATTTGTCTTTAAATAACAGCTGATAGCTATAATGGAGATTACTAAACACAGCTAAAGTTTATCTTAACTCCATTTAAGATGCTAAATAAAAGATATTAACAATTAACACTAAAAGATGCAAGAAATTGTTGGTAACATAACTTTTTTTTGTAAATTTCAAGAAATTTTCAGTTAAATTCAATTAACTTTTAATTGTTAGTAAGTTAAATGTATTTTTCAAAAGAGTTTTTCGGTGTATTAAAATTATGAGATTTTTTAGAAATAGTCCTAAATTCTGGATAATTTTTCTTATAGAAAAACATTCCGACTAAGAAGTATTTTCTATAAAAGCCCTGTAGAAAATGTCGATAGTGAAACTGTGCTAATTCACTATTGACTTTGTCACCCAGCCAACGCTTTCTGCTGTAAACATTTAACATGTGCGTGTCATTGTGAATCTACACAACTATTGACTTGGTGTTGACATTGGAACCAGAGATTCAGTAGTACATTTGATTAATTCTAGTCTACACTTTTGGAACTCTTTACTTGATTTCCACACTAGGAAGGAAAGAAGATTAATCATTTGCATTTATTTTGTTAAATTAGATATTTTGTTAATAAAATTTAGTTTTGGAGTAGACAAATCTTCAAAAGACACAAAATCATCCACAGGCTCCGTATAGAGTTGCAATTTTCACTAATGATTGTGCCACTTTTTTGTTATTTTTATTTTTATACAAAATTTATTGTTTTTTTCAAAGTTTTTTGTAATTTCTTTTGCTCCATATATATTTTGTTCAAATTTGTATATTTAACTTTTAAATTAATTTTTCTTTATATTTTTATTAAAAACTTTAATTTTGCATGCAGCCATGCACATGTATTTTCAACAAAATAAAACAATAAAAAAATCAAGAACAAGCATAGCTTTGCAGCTGCAAAAAAGAAATGTAAAAAGAATAGACGCTTTGTGAACATGTCACTAAAAAGTCACCAGAAATAAACGACAAAAGTGCTGACTTGTAGACACTTGACTCCAGGCTTCCTACAGGGAGTATTTTCTATAAAAAAGTAGCGAAACAGTCGCATTTCACTTTCGTATGATTGTGAATTTTTAATGAATGTAAAAATTTGATGATTTTCATAGATTTTATTACTATTTTAGGGCCCTAGACGAAGCGCGGAGTTGTTTCGCTGTTGTGAACAGAATACTAAACTTTTCAAGATAACATTTTGCTGATCTTTTTAGAAAAGGTTCTGTAGAGATCTTTTGCCAGATCATAATACATGTGTCAGCCTCAGCTATGAACAGTTAATTTGCTTTATTTCGTTGTAAATAAACAAAAATAACAAAAAAATCTCGTTTGTAAGATTTTTAATAGTTCAGCGATCAATTCTTGAAATTCTATTGTACTTAACTTTTTTTCCTTTGATTTAAAAACATTTTTGATTTTATTTTTTTTTAGTAATTTTCGCCAATTCCTGTGATATAACTAGAAAACTTAAACCTTTACTTCATGAAAAGGTGTTTTGTAAATTTTCACTTCTAAAGATTTTTTTAGCGAAAAATTAAAAAGGGTTAAAATTGCAGATCACACAATAACCGACAATATATCGATAGAAAGCTTGTAGTTTTAACTTAATTTCGGATCAAGTGCATTATGTAGTTGCATTTAACTGGTAAACCGACAAATGTGGTAAAAAAATAAATAATTTCAAATGTAGTTAAAAACAACTACAAATGTAGTTAAAAACTTTATACAAATGGAGTTGAAAACAACTACAAATGTAGGTGAAACTATTTACAAGTGTAGGTAAAAATAACTACAAATGCAGGTAAAAACAACGGTAAATATAGTTTAAAACAACTACAAGTGTAGTTAAAACAACTATGAATTCAGTTAAAAACAACTAAAAAAGTAGTTAAAACAACTGCAAGTCTAGTAAAAAAACAACTAAAAATGTAATTAAAAACAAAAATAGTTTAAAATAACTACAAATGTAGTTAAAAATAAATTTAAATGTAGTTAAAACAACTGAAAACGTAGTTAAAAACAACTGAAAACGTAGTTAAAACCAACTATAATGGTAGTTATAAACATGTACAAATGCAGTTAAAAATTAAAAACAAGTGAAGAAACAACTTAAAATGCAGTTAAAAATAACTACAAACGCAGTTAATAAAAGCAAATACAGTTAAATTATCTTACATTTTAATTTCATCATTTAGAATTTTTCACTTTTTCAGCTTTAAATTCTTATAGATCTTCTTGTTTGTTATTTTTGTTTTTTTTTTTTGTATTTCCGTATTTTTATAAAAATCAAATTATTTATTTTTAGCTAGGCTGGTACATGTGGCAAAAGATATCATCAAAACTCGAAGATTTTAAAGAGCTAAATAACAATGAAAACATTTTCACTATGTTCTGGTCTTCTTAGTAATCAAACACGTGGTGAAGTTGTTTTTCTAACAGGCACTATAATGTTTCCAAACATTTTTGGACCAAAAATGTTCTAAGGATTAATACTCTGGCTGGAGTATAATAAATTGTTTACACTTTTCTTTTTTTTAATATACTTTGGCAATATTTTCTAAAAAAGAAAACAAGAATTGTAAAGCAATAAAAATTAAAAAAAAATAATTATTTAAAAATGTTTAAAAGCTACATATTTTAAAAGTTACTAAAATGCAATAATTTTTATAGGTTGTAAAAACGGGCATTAAAAATATTTTTCCCTAAAAAAACCTGCAACTGCAGTTAACTGCAAAACTTGTAATTTAGTTTTTTTCTTCTTGAGAGTTAAAGAAATAAACTTAATAAAATCTAAAAAAAAACTTTGAACATAACATTTCTTAGCATTCAATTTTTTATTTTATTGTTGCCAGTGGTGTTTAAAAATTGCAAAATTTTTATATCCCAAGTTTTTTTTCCCCCCGATTTCACTGAGTTCTTTACCTCTACCTTAAGCCATCGATATGTATTTTTGGCAAAAGTAGGGCTTTTGTTAGGAAATTTTTTGCAAATGTAACTACACATGTTTGAAGCCCAGAACAGTTTTTGGGTTTAAAATATAAAAAAAAAATTAATTTAAAAAAATTTCATAATTCTGAAAAAAATTCCAACGCAATTTTGCCACAAATAAAAATATTTTTTTTTATGGAGGTTTATCGGTTTTTTTTCTCTTTTTTTTGCAAAAGTACGAACAAAATACTAGGCTTAAATATGGAATGGTATTAATATGTTTTAATATTAAAAAAAAAAATTCTAAGAAAAGAATCAAAATTCTGTAAAGATATAGTAACAGAACAGAATTAAAAAAATGTATTTCAGTTGCTACAATCAATAAATTCGATTAATACAACCATGTTTAAATATAATTCCCGCATATTTTTGCAGTAATCGATTTTTAATTAGAAACTAACAAAAGTTTTCTATGTTTGTGTTTAGAGATATTGCAAAAAATAAATGTGGTTATTGAATTTATTGCAAATATTTTACAGTTAACAAATTATTATTCTAATGAGAAGAAAGTATAAAATTGGCAACGCTGTTTATTAATTATACAAATTAATTATACGGTAGCAATGTATTATTTACGCGAATTTCCATTAGCAAACTCCAAAAAAAAAAAACTATTGCATAAATTTACATAAAATGTCAATAACCCAGTAAACTAATATTTATAATACAAAAATGAAAAAAATACACTATAATTATTAAAGAGTTTACCTTAAAATTTAAATATTTGCAAAAATTAATCCACATCAAGGTAAACAGTAGAAAATAACGATTATAAAAAAACAAAAACACAAACGAAGAAATTTCACTTTTTTAAAAGAAATTTTTTGTTTATAAATTTATTACTTTTATTGTGCACAAAAAACGGAGATTTTTAAACAATTTGCATAATTTTAATATAAATGATTATTTAAAAGTGATTTAATATTTATTTTTAAAGCGAAAAAGAAACACCTTTTTTTGTTTTATTGTTAAATATTTTAATCGGCACTTGATTTTGTTTAAATTAAAAAGATATTTAATGATTTTTTTTAAGACGTTACTGGCATTTTCTGACTTTAGGGAAGTAATTTTTTAAGATTTTGTTCAATATAATTTTAAATTTATTGATATTTATTTAAAAAAAAAACAACTGATTTTTATTTTATAAACGTGTGGAAAATAGGAATTTTTTTTAGCTGCCTTTTATGGTGAACAACACTTGGCAAATATTTTTTACAAGTCAAGTCCATATGGTGGTAGTTAAGTTTTTTTTTTAATAAAGTTCGTTTTTTTTTGTGTGATGAAATTTCAAAACGCACTACACATAGCGGCGCAAGAGCCCAACAACCTTATAACGCGATCACTAAAATAAGACTGACTGCTTGAATGGCCATAAAGAAACAGAAATTAATTTTTCAAGCAGGTTTTTACAAAATGATCACAAGATAGAGATTGTTTACTTCATCACACCAATAGAGAGAGAGAGAGAGAGAGCGTAACAATGTGTAAATAATCAACAAATTGAGCTTAAAGGGAATGAAATGGTAAAAAAAACAATTAATTATTTATTAATAAATGAGTAATTAATAAGAAAAAAAAATTAAAATAATTTAAATAGATTTTGTAACTTTAAAATATAGAATTTTATTTAAACAAATTGCCAACTACTATTATGGTAGTTTGTGTTGCTTTGTTATTGCAAATATGTTTCATTGCCATGTGGTTCCTTTTTTGGTGTTTAAAATTTTACTGGAAAAATTAAGTAATTATGTTTGTTTATGCTCATTTTTTTTGTGTTTGGTTTGGTTTCTTTGTTTAAAAATGAGTAAATGTATAATTTATTGTGCTTTTGTATTTATTTTTTAAGCGGCATATGTTTAAGGTTTGAAGTGTTTTTTCCAAAAATTAATATGCATTTTTATTTTTGTTATATCCCGCAAGTTCATCATTTCTAGCTAACACATAGTTTGGCTAACTCCATATGTCTTTTGTTTACATTTTCTGTTACCACATGTAAACAATTTTGTAAAAAAAAAAAAAAACTAAACTGCATTCAAAAGACATTTTTTTTGTTGATAACAATCTTGCCCCACAAATGATGGAGAATAATAATAAAATTGGTTGGGTTTTTATTTTTTTTTTTTGTTATTTTATCGTATAATTTTTTTACTATGGGAAATTTTATAAAGTGTCAATAAAAGTGACAATATTTATAAATTTGTTTTTATGAGGTGTTTTAGTTGTTAGGAAATTATGCTAATTAAATTATACTCCAAATTGGTCATAAAACTAATAACAGTAGGGTGCACAAAAAAATACTTAAAATATGGTTATTATAAATTATATAAATAATTTTTGAAAAATAATATAAATATTTTGATATAATAAAAATCAAAAGTTATGAGTGCAGGGCTAGGAATGTTATGCACTTAAAAAGTAGTAGCAAAAAAAAATAATAAAAATATGATTTAAAAAACCTAAAAAATATGCACTAAAATTAATTATCAAAAATTATATAAGTGCTAAATATTTTTCCTATAGGAACATATTCAACGCTTTTTCTTAACACAAAAAGATTTTTAAAAATACAAACAATAATTAAGAAAAAATTATTTATTTATTAACATTAATCATATAATTACAAATTATATACTAATGGCCGTATGCATAGACATTTTGTTGAATTTTATAACACACTTATAAATTAAATTAACATGCAAAACAACAACAAATTGTTCTTATAGGACTGTTTTAAGAACCAACTAAGTGTCTATGCATAAGGCTGTAATACCCTAACCGAGCATTATTAACAGATCAGAGCCTCTATTGGGAATCGAACCCACGACCCTCGTGTGGATAAGCTAGCACGTTACCAACTAGCCTACTCTTAAAAAAAAAATAATGCTAATTAGATATAAAAAATATGCCTTTAAAAAGCACAACATTTAAATCATAATATGCAAAAATGTGCAACTACAAATCGATGTAATTTTCTAAATTGAACAATCTTCTCGAGAGGCTAAAGGGCGGAGCGGCTGGGATAATTTTGTATGCAGATGACGTAGCTGTTGTCGTCACTGGAAAGTAGCTGTATTATACTGGTTCTGTGGTGAATACTACACTGGAGGTAATAAACCAGTGGGCTCCCCCAGAGTGGGTCTAAGTTAAGGGTGGTTAAATTTTAATGTTGAATGTGAACCACACGTAAACGTCAAGTTTATTTCAGCATTTCATTTGATATTTCTCAATTTCAGACTAACTCAATTTGAATCATGGAAATATACACAATCGAGCAACGCGTTAAAGTTATTCAGGCTTATTATGAAAATGTGCGTTCAAATCAAAATGCATTTCGTGCACTTCGTGATTTTTTTTGGTCAGCATAATAGACCAAATGTGTCCACAATCAGGATAATTGTGCACATATTTCTGCAAATCGGGTCTGTAGGAAATTAGAAAATACCTGTGCATGCTCGCCAAGTTCGTTCTGCGGAAAATATTGCTGTTGTTCGCGATAGTGTATCAGATAGTCCTCAACCTCGAATTGCCGTCGGTGTTTGCTATCGCGAGATCATAACGGAATTCTTGAAGCCAGAAATTGAGGATATGGATGTGCACGATATGTGGTTTCAACAGGATGGTGCCACTTGCCTTTTGGCTCTTTTGCGCGACAAATTCAATGGCCGTGTTATCTCACGTGGTGTCAATTGGCCGCCAAGGTCATGTGATTTTACACCGTTGGACTTCTTTCTTTGGGGTTATTTGAAAGAAGAGGTGTACGTCGATAAGCCAGCAACAATTCAAGAGCTGAAGGATGAGATCATTCGGCACATTAACGGCATAGAAGCTCAATTATGCCTCAGCGTCATCGAAAATTTGGACCATCGGATGGAGGTGTGCCGCCAAGGTCGCGGCGGCCATTTGGCCGATATTTTATTCCATACATAATTGAGCCATAATATAAAAATAAATGACAATAATTTCCTAAATAATTTGTGTTTTATTCAAAATCAACATCGGCCCTTAAAATTTAACCACCCTTTATTAATCCTAAGAAGACGGACATGATACTCTTTACCAACAGGACCAAGATAGATCTTTGAACCACACCTTGATTGTGTGGTATGAATCTTGTTTTGAAACACCATGCAAAGTATTTAGAGAATATTTTGGATAGCAAGTTGTCATGGAAACTCAATATTGAGGAGAACGTCAGGAAGACTATAAATGCGCTCTGTGAATGTGTATGAAAATGCTAGACAAAACTTAGGACCATTCATCCAAGCTCATGCGTTGGGCTTATACGGCATTTGCTAGGCCAATTTTACTTTATGAGTTACTCGTATGGTGGACTGCATTGAAGGGGAGAGTCAACCGTTGGCGTTTATAGAGCGCTCAGAGACTTGCTGAACTATGTATCATCGGCGCGCTACCTAGTACGTCAACTGCGGCACTGGATGCAAACTTGAGCCGCGCTGAAGTCTGCCATATGATTGGGGACTACGGGGCAGTTTGTGTATACGTCTGATGTTCACGGAAAGGTTATTGGGAATGTAAATTGTAGCAGTAAGTACATTGTTCCTAGGTTGAGCTTTAATGAGAGACTACGCGTCACTGCGGGGGAGTATGGATGGTTGGCAGGTCTTCGCCCTGACCATAGAACCTTCAATTTTATAGATAGGCGGTCTTCTGTTGAGAGGAGTCGTATAAACTTCTCGTTTACTGCAGCATTTTTCAGGCGGAAATTCTAGCGGCAAAAATGCGTTAATTTTCATATTGATAGTGAATCGGCTATTAGGGTGATCTCCGCCGATTTGATATATTCATCGATTGTCCAACGGTGCAATGACTCTGCCAGCAGCAGAGTGCACATCTACATATTGAATTCGGGGGAAAAAAATTTAGTTTCATAACATTTTTTTGTTTTGAATTAAATCGTCTTTTGCAGAACAGACCTTAAAAAAATCTAATTTTTTTTTTTATATATGCTTTGGGAGGTATGAACCCCTCTAGACCAGTGGTTCCCGCTAACTTTCACTTCACGAACCCTTGAGGCATTTTCACTGGCTAACGGACCCCCCAAGTTTTAATTTTTTTTATATTTAAATAAAAACATTTAAATCGGAAGATTTTCAGAAAAAATAGTAGTACTAAAAAATACGACAGATGGAATTGTAGAATTTTCAAAAATAAACTGTAGGATTTTCAGGAGTCTGAAAAGTCTTAAGAACTGGAATACAAGATTCTTTTTTTATTTTTTAAATACAATTATAGCAGCTGACATGAAAAATCATTTATTATTAGCTTCTTATTTTTAAAGAATTTTTTGCGCATTCTTACCGGACCACTTTTGGATGCAGCTGAGATGCAATGCTCTAGACTAGAGATTTTTTTTATTAAATCTATATTTTAAATATACTTTCCGAAATTGGGAAATATCTTATATAAATTGATTTCTCTATAAAAAAAATATCTATACAGTAAACATTTTTCTTCGGATTGCCAACATTTTTTTTTATTATTTTTTTTTTCAGTTTTGGCGAAAAACTTTTTAACAAATTTTACTTTGGGCTGATATTCAAAAGTATATCTATTAAAAAACAGACCTATTATTTTGGATGTATTATTCAAGGTTAAGTAAAATATCTGTTTTATAAAAAAAACCTTTAGAACCAAAACTTTTATAATCTATTTGATATAAGTTAATATTTTTCAACGACATTTATGTAATGTTAAAACAAAATATATTTTCGACAACCTTTGCATCTTTGAAATAGTGTTGCCAACCTTAAAACCTACATTTGAAATTTTTTATCTGGTATGAATGTAAATTACTGATGTTTTAAAAAAAATGTTTACTAGAATAAAAAATTAAATAGTTATTGTTTAAATAAGACAATAACTTTTTTTTATTTTTTTTTATTTATGAGTTATAATTGTAAACATAAAATTTTATGTTTATTTTCAATTAACGTTTAATGTTTTTCTAAAAACAAAAATTATTTCTAAATGTAATAAACTTTAAAAATGTTTCTATATACCAAAAATTTATGAACTATTGTATTCTAAATTCAAATTAAATCTAAATCTCAAAGTTTAGTAAATAATAGTTTAATGATCTTTTGGCCATAAAATACCTTTGTAACACTTTAAACTGCAGAAAAAAAATAATTTTGTAGTTACAATAAGGTTAATATTTATTAAGTTGTCTAAAATGAACGTAAACATTAAACAAGTCATAAAAATTACTTGGTTTTTTTTTTTGTTAAACAGCTGTTTAAATAACTATTTTATAGGAAATTTTTTTACAAATTTTTTGAAAATAATTTTGCTTGATTTTTTTTTTTTTTTTTGTGGAACAAAAGTAGGTAGTTATTTCTTTTAATACAATAGCTATGATTACTACGTGTCTTAAGAATACAATCACATTTTTAAAGAATTGATTTTTTTTTTAATTTTGAATTCTTTATTTTTTGGTCGGTTAATTAAGTTTTGATTAATTGGCAAAAGGTTAACAGAGGTCTTATAACATAAACAACTGACGATTTCTTTTTAACTTTTAAAAAAATTTTTATGGAATTTTTTTACATTAAAGGAGCCGCTTTGAAATTGTATACCTCGTTATAAGTGTGAATTACAATTTGTATTAAAAATTTTAAAAAATATATTAAGGGTTATTTACATAAAAATTAAAAAGAACCATAAAATAATATTATATTGATGGATTTTTAACATAATCATGTGGTTGATTTGATTACAAACAACTTGGTTAAATTAACAAAGTTTTAGATATATTAAACAAGTTTTTAGGTATAATTACCAAGTTTTTTTGTAGGTTTTTTTATACTTCGATTGCATATACATAGAAGTTTAGTCATTAACTTAACAAATAATTATATTAAAATTCGACTAATGAGTACTTGGGAAAGTATGAAATTAAAATGAAGAAATATTATAATAAAACTTTTGTAATTACAAAATAAATTAATATTTTGTTAACAAATATTTTACAAAATTATTAAAATACTCCAAAAGAAAATGCAAATAGTGGTCAATAACCCCTCAAATAATTTGGGTAAATTTACAAAGTTTTTTTTTTTTTGTATTTATGACTTTTTTAAAGTTTCAAAATATTTTTTTAATTCTAACTAAATATACACAGAAAAAAATTACAAAATTCTCTTTGTAACATAAAACGTCTTTTATGAAGTATTTTTTAAATACAAACATTTTTTAAAGAAGCTCCAACAATGGATATTGTGTACACAAAACTAGAATTTAGAAAAATTAACTTATTTGAAGAAAAAATTTAAATAAAAACGGCGCTAAAGACACTTTTTTTTATCAAAATTTAATAAAATATTCCTTGAAATTAAGAAACAAATTTTACTTAAAATTTGGTCAGAATTTCTACATTATAGAAAAATTTTCCTATTAAGAACTAAATTATTATTAGAAAACATACGCAAAATTTTTTCCAAAATAGTTCATATATCATCTTCAATTTTACTGTAAGTTAGAAAATGTTTCCTTGGCTTTAAGTAATATTTTATTTTGTTTAAGTTATTAAAAACTAGGACTCCTTAAAAATAAGAAGATATTTTCCAAACTCAAGTTAAATAGCACTTTTATTAAGTAAAAGTTATCCTTACATTTGATAAAAATTTTCTAAAAAATATGAAACAATTTCTATGGTAAAGGAAATATATTTTACCATAAGTATTTTCCCACTTTCAAAGGACTTCCGCTTTGTGGGAAATTAAATTGCATTATAGTAAATTCATATTTTTAAAATATTTATTAAATTCCATTAGCAAAAAGATAATCAAATTAAAAAAATGTACTGCAGGATATCCTAAAATGTAATAAACTGTGACAAAGTCAGATCCTTTTTGCAGTTAATTAATGGTTCTCGTTGAGAGAACTACAAAAAGGGACGCCCTGTTAGTTTTACTACTCGCAAAAAAATGCACACACATTAAGTTTAAATACTTTCTCATATTAAGCCATTAAAAGCCATTGTACTCAACTCAGTACACCTTGACTTTTTTAGATTTTCTCTGACACTATTCGTCCTATAATTAGAATAAAATAATTTTCTGAGAGTCAACAAAATTTAAAATTTAAAAATTAAAAGCAAAAGCTTTTTTTCTAATACTGTTAATATTGTTTAAATCCATATCGTTTGATGACAATTGAAAAATACTAAATTTTGGCAATATTTTTCTTAATGGTAAAAATTTAATTATTGAAATTTGTAACAAAAATTTGAATATATGTGTAATAAGTGTTTATTATTTAATTAGGCACTAATTGAAGCTATTGAATCAAATTTTACAACAGCCAATTTCAAAACGGTGTATGTGGGAGAGTCTGTTTCCACTTTTTGCTCCTTGACAATTTACAAGGATATATTAATTTTTCTTTCAATTTCGATTTTACTTTATTCTATTTGATGCTTTTGGCTATAACATAAATATATTTTTTATTGAATTTCCTCCTCCAAATTTTAGTTGGAGGTTGAGTTACACATATTTTTTGAACTAAATTATGTTGTATTTTTTTTAACTATATTGTTTAAATTTTTGAACTAAATTGTTTTTTTTTTTTTTTTTTTTTTTATTTGAACTTAGTTTTATTACATTTAATTAAGTATGCAAATTTCTTAAGATGATGTTTTTCTTAAAAATTGGTAATTTTTTATATACTTGTTTTTTTTCCTAAACTCAAGAAATATTACTTATACACGCAAAGAAAAAACATGGTTGCAATATGATCACTGCTACTATATTCTGCTTGCTGCAATCCGGTATGGTTGTCACAACCAAGTTATTGGTTTTGTGACCATCGACATGGTCGCTACCATAATTATTTAGTAAATATTTAACTATTTTAGGATTGTCACCTTCTATTTTAGAACATTATTGGCTGTAACCATACTGTGGTAAGAAAAATTGTGACTATGAAAAAATATAATAAATATACAACGATAAAGTACTGGCAACAATCAATAAATAATTATACATCAAGTAAAACATGACTTTGACATTTACAGTCATAAAATTGTCTTGTTTTCATAAAAACCAAAATTTTATCAGTTCAGTCAGTTTGTTTTTACTACAAAATGTCTTATAAAAAAAAGTAATCATATATTGTTTACTAAAACTATATAAATATTAAATGGGTAGAAAATAGCTTTCATATGTCATTAAAACATTTCATCAATTGACCCATTGAGAAGATTTTTTTAAAGGGGTTTTCCGAAAATTCCTTATCAATATTATTTACACTAATCAATTCATTGCCTTTCTTTAAAAGAAAAATTCATAGATTCTGAAGAAAATACTTAGATTCTAAGGACTTTATCTAGTAGAAATATTATTAGATTCTAAAGAAAAATTTCTAAAAATTTTCTAAAAAATCTTAAAAATATCTAAAATTTTTTTTGTTAAAAATGTCATTAGAATTAAAAAAAAATGTTTTAAGTATTTTTCTTAAAAAAAGTCCACAGAATCGTAAGTTTTTTGAAAGAAAAGTTCTAAGAATCTATGCTTTTTTCCTTAACAATTTTTCTTCAAAAAGTCCTTATTATCAATTTTTTTTAGAAATAACTTGTCTAAAGGAAATATTCTTAAATTTAAAGAGTTTTTTCATAGTTTCTAAGAACTTTTCCTTTAAGAAATTTTCTTAGATTATGGATCATATAATGATAATCCATGAATCATAATATAGTTGAGCATAATATGATTACGTGCGATAATATTATGATAAATTCAATATAACATGTTTATTTAGGATCATAATATGGTAATTTTTGAATCATAATAAAACTGTAGGGACCATATTATGGTACAAATATGGTTATTTTATTATCATAATATGATAACCATATTATAGTACGACTATGATTGACACAACCATAAACCCAAAAATATATGATGCTCTTCGAATATGATTGCCCCAACCATGTTTTTTCTTTGCGTGTAGCATTTTTCCACTGAGCTACATCTTACATGTTTCATCAATTTACAAACATGTTAACATCTTCCCATAAGAATTATACAGGCTAAAAATTCTACATCTTCTTACATATACAAAAGATGATCCTTTCTCATTTTGTTCCGTCTTACATCTTTCGTTATTTTAAGTGTCATCACTAAAAAAATGACAAAAAAATCGATATTCTTTGTGCCGTTACTAGCAAACTGACATTGCAGAAAACAAACAAGAATTTCATACTTATGTCTACCAAAAATTCTTCTTCATCATCATCCTCTTCCAGAATGGCCGGGTTTGTTCTTGCAAAGCAACAACTACTCCAATGATTAATGGTTTTTCTAAATCCATTTTTTTTTAATTGTGCGTTTTTTTCTTTAATTTTTTGACAGCTGAATAAAAAACAGATGAAAGATGTTGCCAATGTAAATACTTGTTTCACATTTTTAACATCTTCCATGCTTTTCGGAAAGATGTTTTTCAGTGTAAAAGCCTATAAGAAAATTAATGAACTATTTCTTAGTATATAAACTCTTTCGTTTTTACCCAAACATAGGAATTTTTATTTTTTTTTAAACAATTATTTCTAAGTTTTAATAAAATTTGTCTTAAATTGAGGAAATTTGTTTTAACTATTTTAAAGCATAAATTTTTAGTTCATGTCTGTTTTTATGAGTGTACTTCAAATTTTGTTATATGTTTTCTGTGTACATTTTCATTTAAAATTAATCTTACATCATCTTATTACTTGTTGAAAAAATAATATCATTTATAACAATTTTATAATGTCTATATTTTATTTTCTTTCACAAAAACTAAAGTAAAATATTTTGATTTATGATTTTTCCTCAATAAATCAATCAAAATATGAGTATTTAAATTAAGAAATATATATATACCAACAGCAACTACTAAATAAATTTTACAAGAATATTAAACAAAAAAAAATCGCATCATAAGACAACAAATTGCCACACAAATGACAATAGTCAAGAATAAAAAAAAAAACGTATTGATAACTTTGCGAGCGCGTCGGTAAACTTCTAACGTTGTAAACATTTGAATAATGCATAAATAATATAAAAAAAAAATCACATAAAATATAAACAATATAATTGCTATTAATAAAAAAAAAAACAACACATCTTAATAACAAAAAATCTACCAACAAAATGCGTCAAATAGTGACAAATGTTATGATATTTATCGTAACTAAAAAAAAATTAATTTAAAGAAAAAGTAATTTATAAAATTAATATGGCAACACGTTTTGTAAACAAAATTATATTTTAATTCAAAAATGCTGCAGATAAATAAAATAAAAAAATGCACCCTGGTTGGTGGTGGTTTTAATACAGAAAAAAAAAGAATTTTTATATATAAAAATAATTGTTTATTAGAAAAATTATAGATTTTGTATGGTTTCATCTTGAGAGTGAAATTAAAATTATGTTGAGAATTATTTATGGTTTTCAGTTATTAAGTGAAAGTTTCTTTTTTTGATTGTTTTTCTAATAACAGAGGAAAGTATTCATGTTTTGGTTTAATTTTTATAAAAAAAAGTTCTTAATAATTACCAAGAAACAAAACTAAAAAATGTTTAATGCACACTTTTCTTTACTCAAGTAGTTGAGTTGCCAACCTTTTGGGTAAAACAAAATATTTGTTAATTAATATTGTCACTTACAACTTATGACTGAAAAGTAATAAAATTGGGAAATTTTAATATTTTAAGGGTTATAAAAATCGTACAGTTTCATTCTTAACTCATTCCCGGACAGTATTATTCAAATGTAAATAATATTCAGAATGAATACAAGCGGCGAACATGTTCAGAGCTGGGGTTGGTTTAACAAATGTTTATACAATCCTTTATTACCCCTCGGGAGGCAAAAATGAATGAAAGATTTTTAAAGATTATTTAATGTAAATGTTGCCCTCGTCTACGCCGTAGGTGGTTCATCCCTGAGCTCCGATTTTGGTTTACTATTTCCAGCATTCCGGCCGGTATCTCACCAATGCCAACTGTAAGGTTGTCTTCCAGGGCTGGAATTGTGGCTGGCTTGTACCTGTACACAATAGACTTCACGTATCCCCACAAAAATATTTCTTTTAAGCGAGCAAAAGTAAAATGTTGGGGAACACTTTTTTTAAACAAAACAAAAAAAAAAAAAAAAAAAACTAACGGGGAAACACATTGTTTTTTAAAATGTGAAAAAAGCAATTTAAAGCTCAAACATTTCAAGAAAAATCTACTTTTAAGCTAATAACGGTTCTTTTTGGCAAATTTACCATATTTTTATGAATTAAACAAACAGATAGTTTTATTCGCTTTAACCGTTTAACTCCATTTTAAAATATTGTTAATATGACTTTAAAATTTAATTTGCAATTTCGTAAATTTTTAAAGCGATTTTTATTGTAGTAAAGTGTAAAGAAATGTTATTTCATTTTTGTATTATTGTTGACATTTCGTAAATATTTGTTATGTAAAAATATCACTCTTATAAATTTTAAATAAATAAAAAATAAATTAAAAATAATTTTGCAAATTAAAAATAATTTTGCAATATCGTAAATTTTTAAAGTTATTTTTAAATACATAAATTACATTAAAAGTAATTATATTTGATGTAAACATAATTCTAGGCAGTTCTTTTTAATATTGCAAATTTTTTGAAATATCGTAAATTTTAAAATATCACTTTTTATCGTAGTTAATATTACAATATAACTTCTAAGCATTGTTTAATTTTTATAAAATATCGTGTTTGTAAATATCGTAAATTTTAAAATTTAGTAAAATTTTAAAATCTTGATCACTTGTATAATATTTATAAAATATCGTAAATTTTAGAAAATTTGCTGTTTTTTAAACAAATTTTAATTTTTTTTTTTTTGGCTGGAACACGAAAATGTTATTTTAATCGAAATATTTTAAAAACATTTGATTCATGTTTGAAATTTAGGCAACATTGCAAAAATTATTTTTCAATATCGTAAATTTGTAAAACGATTTTTTAATACATAAAGTATTTTCAAAGTTATTCTATTTAATTATAATATTAATGCCGTCAGTTTTTTAAATATCGTAAATTTTTTGACATATCGTAAAATTTACAATACGTTTCTATATAATATTAGTTCTTTGATATTAGAAAATAACTTCTAAGCATTATTTAATTTGTGTTATATCAAGCTTTTTCTTTTGTATTGTATTGGAATATCGTATTGTATTTTTTGTTGAAAATCTTATTAATTTTAGAGTCGCAAAATATTAAATAATTTAATTTATTAATAATTTAATCGATTTTTAAAATTTATAGGCTTTCGCAATATTTTTTATTTTTTGAAATACTTTTTATTTTTTTCTAAAAAGTAGGCAAGTTTACTTTTTTAATTTATTTAAATTATATTTTAGGAAAAATTTTATCTAAATTAAATTGAAGGGAAAAAATAAACTCTTTTATTGTTCATTAGTTTCTAAAATTAAGTAAATTTTTATTATACAAAATTAAAACACTTTGTATATGGGATGAAGTAGAATAAATTTGAAAGTCCTGAACTAATATATGTTAGGAAAGTTTTTTCTAAAATATAGGAAAATTAACTAAAAATGTTTAATTAAATACAAATTAGATTAATTTGATTTTGAACTAATTGGAAGTAATTTACGTTCTTAACCTCATTTTTTTTTACAAATTTCTTAAAATTAAGATATTTTTTCCTTAATATTAGAAAATTGTTATTGAATACAAAAATTATAAATAATCTAAAATACATATTAAATTAATCGAAAATACAATCAAAAGAGGACTACTGATTTTTCATTATATTCAAGCCATTTTGTTGTTTATTTTCAATCATTGTTTAATAACTGACAAAGGTAGTAAAAGCAATCGAAAGTAGTTTGAAATAACCATAAATTTTTAACTGACAAAAAGTAGAAAAAAAAAACGATTTTTGTGGTTTGTTTTTTATTTTCATGTGTGTATCTGTATTTGAATAATTTCTTGTAATTTTTATTGAAATAATTTTGTATATAAACAAACTATTTTGGTAAAAAAAACAATAAGGAATTATATGAATTCATATTTTTAAAAACAGAAAACATAAAATTTTATATTTAACAGAAAATATCAACTCCTACTGAATGTCTGAAAATTTGTATAGTTTGTTTTTTGAATGACTGATTCAAATAGTTAAAAAATATATTTCTATAAATTTCAATTGATTCTTCGTTTAAAAACAAACTTTACGTATTACTTTTTAAATAAACTACATTCGGTTACGGAAAATATTTTGTGAGTGTTTAAATTAATAATAAACTGCACTTTAAATAACTAAACTTTCCATTCTTATTATACTTCATTAAGTTGAACTTACAGTAAATTTTGCCATTCATTATATATGTTAAATCTCTATATAAAAAGGGTCACTGTCAATCTTAACATACAAAAAATTGTTATAGAAAACTCTTTTATTTCTTTCAAACCATCTTCTTTTACCTTGATTTATTTTTAGCAACATTTACAAAATGTAAAGGTAAACTTATAGTTAACTTTTAGTTATTTTTCTTTGTTAATTTTAAGTTTTCTTTTTTTCGTAGTCAGGGGGTGGGGGGAGGGGGGGGGGCTTTAACATAACGACCCAAAAAAAAAATTCCTTATCAATATTATTTACACTAATCAATTCATTGCCTTTCTTTAAAAGAAAAATTCATAGATTCTGAAGAAAATACTTAGATTCTAAGGACTTTATCTAGTAGAAATATTATTAGATTCTAAAGAAAAATTTCTAAAAATTTTCTAAAAAATCTTAAAAATATCTAAAATTTTTTTTGTTAAAAATGTCATTAGAATTAAAAAAAAATGTTTTAAGTATTTTTCTTAAAAAAAGTCCACAGAATCTAAGTTTTTTGAAAGAAAAGTTCTAAGAATCTATGCTTTTTTCCTTAACAATTTTTCTTCAAAAAGTCCTTATTATCAATTTTTTTTAGAAATAACTTGTCTAAAGGAAATATTCTTAAATTTAAAGAGTTTTTTCATAGTTTCTAAGAACTTTTCCTTTAAGAAATTTTCTTAGATTATGGATCATATAATGATAATCCATGAATCATAATATAGTTGAGCATAATATGATTACGTGCGATAATATTATGATAAATTCAATATAACATGTTTATTTAGGATCATAATATGGTAATTTTTGAATCATAATAAAACTGTAGGGACCATATTATGGTACAAATATGGTTATTTTATTATCATAATATGATAACCATATTATAGTACGACTATGATTGACACAACCATAAACCCAAAAATATATGATGCTCTTCGAATATGATTGCCCCAACCATGTTTTTTCTTTGCGTGTAGCATTTTTCCACTGAGCTACATCTTACATGTTTCATCAATTTACAAACATGTTAACATCTTCCCATAAGAATTATACAGGCTAAAAATTCTACATCTTTTTACATATACAAAAGATGATCCTTTCTCATTTTGTTCCGTCTTACATCTTTCGTTATTTTAAGTGTCATCACTAAAAAAATGACAAAAAAATCGATATTCTTTGTGCCGTTACTAGCAAACTGACATTGCAGAAAACAAACAAGAATTTCATACTTATGTCTACCAAAAATTCTTCTTCATCATCATCCTCTTCCAGAATGGCCGGGTTTGTTCTTGCAAAGCAACAACTACTCCAATGATTAATGGTTTTTCTAAATCCATTTTTTTTTAATTGTGCGTTTTTTTCTTTAATTTTTTGACAGCTGAATAAAAAACGGATGAAAGATGAAAGATGTTGCCAATGTAAATACTTGTTTCACATTTTTAACATCTTCCATGCTTTTCGGAAAGATGTTTTTTCAGTGTAAAAGCCTATAAGAAAATTAATGAACTATTTCTTAGTATATAAACTCTTTCGTTTTTACCCAAACATAGGAATTTTTATTTTTTTTTAAACAATTATTTCTAAGTTTTAATAAAATTTGTCTTAAATTGAGGAAATTTGTTTTAACTATTTTAAAGCATAAATTTTTAGTTCATGTCTGTTTTTATGAGTGTACTTCAAATTTTGTTATATGTTTTCTGTGTACATTTTCATTTAAAATTAATCTTACATCATCTTATTACTTGTTGAAAAAATAATATCATTTATAACAATTTTATAATGTCTATATTTTATTTTCTTTCACAATAACTAAAGTAAAATATTTTGATTTATGATTTTTCCTCAATAAATCAATCAAAATATGAGTATTTAAATTAAGAAATATATATATACCAACAGCAACTACTAAATAAATTTTACAAGAATATTAAACAAAAAAAAATCGCATCATAAGACAACAAATTGCCACACAAATGACAATAGTCAAGAATAAAAAAAAAAACGTATTGATAACTTTGCGAGCGCGTCGGTAAACTTCTAACGTTGTAAACATTTGAATAATGCATAAATAATATAAAAAAAATCACATAAAATATAAACAATATAATTGCTATTAATAAAAAAAAAACAACACATCTTAATAACAAAAAATCTACCAACAAAATGCGTCAAATAGTGACAAATGTTATGATATTTATCGTAACTAAAAAAAAATTAATTTAAAGAAAAAGTAATTTATAAAATTAATATGGCAACACGTTTTGTAAACAAAATTATATTTTAATTCAAAAATGCTGCAGATAAATAAAATAAAAAAATGCACCCTGGTTGGTGGTGGTTTTAATACAGAAAAAAAAAGAATTTTTATATATAAAAATAATTGTTTATTAGAAAAATTATAGATTTTGTATGGTTTCATCTTGAGAGTGAAATTAAAATTATGTTGAGAATTATTTATGGTTTTCAGTTATTAAGTGAAAGTTTCTTTTTTTTATTGTTTTTCTAATAACAGAGGAAAGTATTCATGTTTTGGTTTAATTTTTATAAAAAAAAGTTCTTAATAATTACCAAGAAACAAAACTAAAAAATGTTTAATGCACACTTTTCTTTACTCAAGTAGTTGAGTTGCCAACCTTTTGGGTAAAACAAAATATTTGTTAATTAATATTGTCACTTACAACTTATGACTGAAAAGTAATAAAATTGGGAAATTTTAATATTTTAAGGGTTATAAAAATCGTACAGTTTCATTCTTAACTCATTCCCGGACAGTATTATTCAAATGTAAATAATATTCAGAATGAATACAAGCGGCGAACATGTTCAGAGCTGGGGTTGGTTTAACAAATGTTTATACAATCCTTTATTACCCCTCGGGAGGCAAAAGTGAATGAAAGATTTTTAAAGATTATTTAATGTAAATGTTGCCCTCGTCTACGCCGTAGGTGGTTCATCCCTGAGCTCCGATTTTGGTTTACTATTTCCAGCATTCCGGCCGGTATCTCACCAATGCCAACTGTAAGGTTGTCTTCCAGGGCTGGAATTGTGGCTGGCTTGTACCTGTACACAATAGACTTCACGTATCCCCACAAAAATATTTCTTTTAAGCGAGCAAAAGTAAAATGTTGGGGAACACTTTTTTTAAACAAAACAAAAAAAAAAAAAAAACTAACGGGGAAACACATTGTTTTTTAAAATGTGAAAAAAGCAATTTAAAGCTCAAACATTTCAAGAAAAATCTACTTTTAAGCTAATAACGGTTCTTTTTGGCAAATTTACCATATTTTTATGAATTAAACAAACAGATAGTTTTATTCGCTTTAACCGTTTAACTCCATTTTAAAATATTGTTAATATGACTTTAAAATTTAATTTGCAATTTCGTAAATTTTTAAAGCGATTTTTATTGTAGTAAAGTGTAAAGAAATGTTATTTCATTTTTGTATTATTGTTGACATTTCGTAAATATTTGTTATGTAAAAATATCACTCTTATAAATTTTAAATAAATAAAAAATAAATTAAAAATAATTTTGCAAATTAAAAATAATTTTGCAATATCGTAAATTTTTAAAGTTATTTTTAAATACATAAATTACATTAAAAGTAATTATATTTGATGTAAACATAATTCTAGGCAGTTCTTTTTAATATTGCAAATTTTTTGAAATATCGTAAATTTTAAAATATCACTTTTTATCGTAGTTAATATTACAATATAACTTCTAAGCATTGTTTAATTTTTATAAAATATCGTGTTTGTAAATATCGTAAATTTTAAAATTTAGTAAAATTTTAAAATCTTGATCACTTGTATAATATTTATAAAATATCGTAAATTTTAGAAAATTTGCTGTTTTTTAAACAAATTTTAATTTTTTTTTTTTTGGCTGGAACACGAAAATGTTATTTTAATCGAAATATTTTAAAAACATTTGATTCATGTTTGAAATTTAGGCAACATTGCAAAAATTATTTTTCAATATCGTAAATTTGTAAAACGATTTTTTAATACATAAAGTATTTTCAAAGTTATTCTATTTAATTATAATATTAATGCCGTCAGTTTTTTAAATATCGTAAATTTTTTGACATATCGTAAAATTTACAATACGTTTCTATATAATATTAGTTCTTTGATATTAGAAAATAACTTCTAAGCATTATTTAATTTGTGTTATATCAAGCTTTTTCTTTTGTATTGTATTGGAATATCGTATTGTATTTTTTGTTGAAAATCTTATTAATTTTAGAGTCGCAAAATATTAAATAATTTAATTTATTAATAATTTAATCGATTTTTAAAATTTATAGGCTTTCGCAATATTTTTTATTTTTTGAAATACTTTTTATTTTTTTCTAAAAAGTAGGCAAGTTTACTTTTTTAATTTATTTAAATTATATTTTAGGAAAAATTTTATCTAAATTAAATTGAAGGGAAAAAATAAACTCTTTTATTGTTCATTAGTTTCTAAAATTAAGTAAATTTTTATTATACAAAATTAAAACACTTTGTATATGGGATGAAGTAGAATAAATTTGAAAGTCCTGAACTAATATATGTTAGGAAAGTTTTTTCTAAAATATAGGAAAATTAACTAAAAATGTTTAATTAAATACAAATTAGATTAATTTGATTTTGAACTAATTGGAAGTAATTTACGTTCTTAACCTCATTTTTTTTTACAAATTTCTTAAAATTAAGATATTTTTTCCTTAATATTAGAAAATTGTTATTGAATACAAAAATTATAAATAATCTAAAATACATATTAAATTAATCGAAAATACAATCAAAAAGAGGACTACTGATTTTTCATTATATTCAAGCCATTTTGTTGTTTATTTTCAATCATTGTTTAATAACTGACAAAGGTAGTAAAAGCAATCGAAAGTAGTTTGAAATAACCATAAATTTTTAACTGACAAAAAGTAGAAAAAAAAAACGATTTTTGTGGTTTGTTTTTTATTTTCATGTGTGTATCTGTATTTGAATAATTTCTTGTAATTTTTATTGAAATAATTTTGTATATAAACAAACTATTTTGGTAAAAAAAACAATAAGGAATTATATGAATTCATATTTTTAAAAACAGAAAACATAAAATTTTATATTTAACAGAAAATATCAACTCCTACTGAATGTCTGAAAATTTGTATAGTTTGTTTTTTGAATGACTGATTCAAATAGTTAAAAAATATATTTCTATAAATTTCAATTGATTCTTCGTTTAAAAACAAACTTTACGTATTACTTTTTAAATAAACTACATTCGGTTACGGAAAATATTTTGTGAGTGTTTAAATTAATAATAAACTGCACTTTAAATAACTAAACTTTCCATTCTTATTATACTTCATTAAGTTGAACTTACAGTAAATTTTGCCATTCATTATATATGTTAAATCTCTATATAAAAAGGGTCACTGTCAATCTTAACATACAAAAAATTGTTATAGAAAACTCTTTTATTTCTTTCAAACCATCTTCTTTTACCTTGATTTATTTTTAGCAACATTTACAAAATGTAAAGGTAAACTTATAGTTAACTTTTAGTTATTTTTCTTTGTTAATTTTAAGTTTTCTTTTTTTCGTAGTCAGGGGGTGGGGGGAGGGGGGGGGGCTTTAACATAACGACCCAAAAAAAAAATTCCTTATCAATATTATTTACACTAATCAATTCATTGCCTTTCTTTAAAAGAAAAATTCATAGATTCTGAAGAAAATACTTAGATTCTAAGGACTTTATCTAGTAGAAATATTATTAGATTCTAAAGAAAAATTTCTAAAAATTTTCTAAAAAATCTTAAAAATATCTAAAATTTTTTTTGTTAAAAATGTCATTAGAATTAAAAAAAAATGTTTTAAGTATTTTTCTTAAAAAAAGTCCACAGAATCTAAGTTTTTTGAAAGAAAAGTTCTAAGAATCTATGCTTTTTTCCTTAACAATTTTTCTTCAAAAAGTCCTTATTATCAATTTTTTTTAGAAATAACTTGTCTAAAGGAAATATTCTTAAATTTAAAGAGTTTTTTCATAGTTTCTAAGAACTTTTCCTTTAAGAAATTTTCTTAGATTATGGATCATATAATGATAATCCATGAATCATAATATAGTTGAGCATAATATGATTACGTGCGATAATATTATGATAAATTCAATATAACATGTTTATTTAGGATCATAATATGGTAATTTTTGAATCATAATAAAACTGTAGGGACCATATTATGGTACAAATATGGTTATTTTATTATCATAATATGATAACCATATTATAGTACGACTATGATTGACACAACCATAAACCCAAAAATATATGATGCTCTTCGAATATGATTGCCCCAACCATGTTTTTTCTTTGCGTGTAGCATTTTTCCACTGAGCTACATCTTACATGTTTCATCAATTTACAAACATGTTAACATCTTCCCATAAGAATTATACAGGCTAAAAATTCTACATCTTTTTACATATACAAAAGATGATCCTTTCTCATTTTGTTCCGTCTTACATCTTTCGTTATTTTAAGTGTCATCACTAAAAAAATGACAAAAAAATCGATATTCTTTGTGCCGTTACTAGCAAACTGACATTGCAGAAAACAAACAAGAATTTCATACTTATGTCTACCAAAAATTCTTCTTCATCATCATCCTCTTCCAGAATGGCCGGGTTTGTTCTTGCAAAGCAACAACTACTCCAATGATTAATGGTTTTTCTAAATCCATTTTTTTTTAATTGTGCGTTTTTTTCTTTAATTTTTTGACAGCTGAATAAAAAACGGATGAAAGATGAAAGATGTTGCCAATGTAAATACTTGTTTCACATTTTTAACATCTTCCATGCTTTTCGGAAAGATGTTTTTTCAGTGTAAAAGCCTATAAGAAAATTAATGAACTATTTCTTAGTATATAAACTCTTTCGTTTTTACCCAAACATAGGAATTTTTATTTTTTTTTAAACAATTATTTCTAAGTTTTAATAAAATTTGTCTTAAATTGAGGAAATTTGTTTTAACTATTTTAAAGCATAAATTTTTAGTTCATGTCTGTTTTTATGAGTGTACTTCAAATTTTGTTATATGTTTTCTGTGTACATTTTCATTTAAAATTAATCTTACATCATCTTATTACTTGTTGAAAAAATAATATCATTTATAACAATTTTATAATGTCTATATTTTATTTTCTTTCACAATAACTAAAGTAAAATATTTTGATTTATGATTTTTCCTCAATAAATCAATCAAAATATGAGTATTTAAATTAAGAAATATATATATACCAACAGCAACTACTAAATAAATTTTACAAGAATATTAAACAAAAAAAAATCGCATCATAAGACAACAAATTGCCACACAAATGACAATAGTCAAGAATAAAAAAAAAAACGTATTGATAACTTTGCGAGCGCGTCGGTAAACTTCTAACGTTGTAAACATTTGAATAATGCATAAATAATATAAAAAAAAATCACATAAAATATAAACAATATAATTGCTATTAATAAAAAAAAAACAACACATCTTAATAACAAAAAATCTACCAACAAAATGCGTCAAATAGTGACAAATGTTATGATATTTATCGTAACTAAAAAAAAATTAATTTAAAGAAAAAGTAATTTATAAAATTAATATGGCAACACGTTTTGTAAACAAAATTATATTTTAATTCAAAAATGCTGCAGATAAATAAAATAAAAAAATGCACCCTGGTTGGTGGTGGTTTTAATACAGAAAAAAAAAGAATTTTTATATATAAAAATAATTGTTTATTAGAAAAATTATAGATTTTGTATGGTTTCATCTTGAGAGTGAAATTAAAATTATGTTGAGAATTATTTATGGTTTTCAGTTATTAAGTGAAAGTTTCTTTTTTTTATTGTTTTTCTAATAACAGAGGAAAGTATTCATGTTTTGGTTTAATTTTTATAAAAAAAAGTTCTTAATAATTACCAAGAAACAAAACTAAAAAATGTTTAATGCACACTTTTCTTTACTCAAGTAGTTGAGTTGCCAACCTTTTGGGTAAAACAAAATATTTGTTAATTAATATTGTCACTTACAACTTATGACTGAAAAGTAATAAAATTGGGAAATTTTAATATTTTAAGGGTTATAAAAATCGTACAGTTTCATTCTTAACTCATTCCCGGACAGTATTATTCAAATGTAAATAATATTCAGAATGAATACAAGCGGCGAACATGTTCAGAGCTGGGGTTGGTTTAACAAATGTTTATACAATCCTTTATTACCCCTCGGGAGGCAAAAGTGAATGAAAGATTTTTAAAGATTATTTAATGTAAATGTTGCCCTCGTCTACGCCGTAGGTGGTTCATCCCTGAGCTCCGATTTTGGTTTACTATTTCCAGCATTCCGGCCGGTATCTCACCAATGCCAACTGTAAGGTTGTCTTCCAGGGCTGGAATTGTGGCTGGCTTGTACCTGTACACAATAGACTTCACGTATCCCCACAAAAATATTTCTTTTAAGCGAGCAAAAGTAAAATGTTGGGGAACACTTTTTTTAAACAAAACAAAAAAAAAAAAAAAACTAACGGGGAAACACATTGTTTTTTAAAATGTGAAAAAAGCAATTTAAAGCTCAAACATTTCAAGAAAAATCTACTTTTAAGCTAATAACGGTTCTTTTTGGCAAATTTACCATATTTTTATGAATTAAACAAACAGATAGTTTTATTCGCTTTAACCGTTTAACTCCATTTTAAAATATTGTTAATATGACTTTAAAATTTAATTTGCAATTTCGTAAATTTTTAAAGCGATTTTTATTGTAGTAAAGTGTAAAGAAATGTTATTTCATTTTTGTATTATTGTTGACATTTCGTAAATATTTGTTATGTAAAAATATCACTCTTATAAATTTTAAATAAATAAAAAATAAATTAAAAATAATTTTGCAAATTAAAAATAATTTTGCAATATCGTAAATTTTTAAAGTTATTTTTAAATACATAAATTACATTAAAAGTAATTATATTTGATGTAAACATAATTCTAGGCAGTTCTTTTTAATATTGCAAATTTTTTGAAATATCGTAAATTTTAAAATATCACTTTTTATCGTAGTTAATATTACAATATAACTTCTAAGCATTGTTTAATTTTTATAAAATATCGTGTTTGTAAATATCGTAAATTTTAAAATTTAGTAAAATTTTAAAATCTTGATCACTTGTATAATATTTATAAAATATCGTAAATTTTAGAAAATTTGCTGTTTTTTAAACAAATTTTAATTTTTTTTTTTTTTGGCTGGAACACGAAAATGTTATTTTAATCGAAATATTTTAAAAACATTTGATTCATGTTTGAAATTTAGGCAACATTGCAAAAATTATTTTTCAATATCGTAAATTTGTAAAACGATTTTTTAATACATAAAGTATTTTCAAAGTTATTCTATTTAATTATAATATTAATGCCGTCAGTTTTTTAAATATCGTAAATTTTTTGACATATCGTAAAATTTACAATACGTTTCTATATAATATTAGTTCTTTGATATTAGAAAATAACTTCTAAGCATTATTTAATTTGTGTTATATCAAGCTTTTTCTTTTGTATTGTATTGGAATATCGTATTGTATTTTTTGTTGAAAATCTTATTAATTTTAGAGTCGCAAAATATTAAATAATTTAATTTATTAATAATTTAATCGATTTTTAAAATTTATAGGCTTTCGCAATATTTTTTATTTTTTGAAATACTTTTTATTTTTTTCTAAAAAGTAGGCAAGTTTACTTTTTTAATTTATTTAAATTATATTTTAGGAAAAATTTTATCTAAATTAAATTGAAGGGAAAAAATAAACTCTTTTATTGTTCATTAGTTTCTAAAATTAAGTAAATTTTTATTATACAAAATTAAAACACTTTGTATATGGGATGAAGTAGAATAAATTTGAAAGTCCTGAACTAATATATGTTAGGAAAGTTTTTTCTAAAATATAGGAAAATTAACTAAAAATGTTTAATTAAATACAAATTAGATTAATTTGATTTTGAACTAATTGGAAGTAATTTACGTTCTTAACCTCATTTTTTTTTACAAATTTCTTAAAATTAAGATATTTTTTCCTTAATATTAGAAAATTGTTATTGAATACAAAAATTATAAATAATCTAAAATACATATTAAATTAATCGAAAATACAATCTAAAAGAGGACTACTGATTTTTCATTATATTCAAGCCATTTTGTTGTTTATTTTCAATCATTGTTTAATAACTGACAAAGGTAGTAAAAGCAATCGAAAGTAGTTTGAAATAACCATAAATTTTTAACTGACAAAAAGTAGAAAAAAAACGATTTTTGTGGTTTGTTTTTTATTTTCATGTGTGTATCTGTATTTGAATAATTTCTTGTAATTTTTATTGAAATAATTTTGTATATAAACAAACTATTTTGGTAAAAAAAACAATAAGGAATTATATGAATTCATATTTTTAAAAACAGAAAACATAAAATTTTATATTTAACAGAAAATATCAACTCCTACTGAATGTCTGAAAATTTGTATAGTTTGTTTTTTGAATGACTGATTCAAATAGTTAAAAAATATATTTCTATAAATTTCAATTGATTCTTCGTTTAAAAACAAACTTTACGTATTACTTTTTAAATAAACTACATTCGGTTACGGAAAATATTTTGTGAGTGTTTAAATTAATAATAAACTGCACTTTAAATAACTAAACTTTCCATTCTTATTATACTTCATTAAGTTGAACTTACAGTAAATTTTGCCATTCATTATATATGTTAAATCTCTATATAAAAAGGGTCACTGTCAATCTTAACATACAAAAAATTGTTATAGAAAACTCTTTTATTTCTTTCAAACCATCTTCTTTTACCTTGATTTATTTTTAGCAACATTTACAAAATGTAAAGGTAAACTTATAGTTAACTTTTAGTTATTTTTCTTTGTTAATTTTAAGTTTTCTTTTTTTCGTAGTCAGGGGGTGGGGGGAGGGGGGGGGGGCTTTAACATAACAACCCAAAAAGTTAATAATTGTTGTTAGTCCATAGAGTTTTTTATCTGTCCATAAGTTTGTCTTTTTTTTGCATAGTGCTGCAGTTTTTTTTTAACATTTTCAAAAAGATACATGATAAATCGTGACCATTTTTCAAATAAAATACAATAAAATAAAGAAATGGGAGAAATTTTTTGTTAGTTAGTTGCTTGTTAAAGTTGGGCCCTAATTTTTTTTAAAGGCAAAGTAACAACAACAACAAAATTTAATGAATGACATGCGAAAAATGGCAATAAAAGATTTTTGGTTAGGAAACTTTTGTGTGTTTTAGTTTCCTTGACTTAAAGGTAAGAAAAATATTTATAAGGTTTTTATGTTAATTTTGTTGATGTTGAGTACCCAGCAGGGATGGATAATTATGAGTTTAAAATTAAACTAAAATTTAAACATGTCAGAGCTTAACAAATTTAGTTTAAAGAACTAATTCATATTGAGTATTGAACAGAATACTAGGCTTAAGCAGCAAATATTATTTATACCCTATAATGCAAGAATTTTTAGAAAGAAAGAAATTTTATTCCAATAGCCAGCCAAGCCTACCACAATATCTTCGAAATTCGTTAAGATTTGCGGTATACATTAATGTATTTCCATCCCTGGAACCAACTACTACAAATATTGTGTTGGTAATGCAATTTTAATTTAGTTAGTGGAACAATATAACAGTTATTTTAATGGGTATAAAATTAATGGTGTTCTGTTTTTATTTAAATTTGAATGGCAACCTTTGAACTTTAGTGAATTGAATTTAAGAACAATTTAAAAACTTGAAATCTTTTGAGAATATTTTATATAGGATTCCGAAAATGAAATCCTCTACTTTGCACCTATAATTTTTTTGATAGATGTTTTGCTATAAAATTTACAAGTTAATTCAAAATTTAAGCACTTTGCTTTTTATAATTTTTAATTCATTGACCATTATTTATTTAAATAAACAGTTGGCAACGCGAACCAAAAAAAATACGAAATTTGTAAATAAAATCTATTTAAATTAAAAACTTGTCAGTACAAATTAATAAATCTACAATTTTTTTTATTTTTTTTTTTTAATTTTCTAATTTTGAATTTAAAACTTCTGAAATTTTAAATGATTTTATTTTAAGCTTAATATACTGTTTACAAATCCTAAATAGAAGCTAACAAAATCACAATCATAAAACCATATTTATATGCGAGAGAAAACTGCAAAAGATAGAGCGAAAAACACCTCTAGATTTATTTAAAATAATTTTAATTATTTAGAGGTGTTTTTTTTTCTCTATCTCTAGCAATTTACTTTCCCATATAAATGTTCCTTAACAAATATAAAAGTATCCTTTTCGCTATATTTTTGAAATTACTCTATGTATAATATTGACAATTTCGCAACAATTTTACTCAAGTGAAAAATAATTTTGTGTATATGAAGTTTGACAGATATCTTCGCAATAGTGCCAACAGAGTACTGGGCTTTACGATAAAAAAATATGAATCAATTGTTAATAAATGAGGCGCGTATTAGTTAAAAAAAAGTTCATCTACTCAGATAAACTGTTAAATCGTGCCGTTTAGTGCTCAATTAAACCATATTTTAATCTGTTCGATTAACAGTAAATCCAGATTTAAGGGAAGACAAAGTTGCAGTTTTTGCTTTTTTTTACTTATATTTGCTTTTTTCTGCTTTTTTTACGATATTTAACAAAAGTTAGGCAAAATTAATTAAAATGATAGTATTTTACTATTAATAAAACTGTATATTAAGAATACGACTTAAAAAATTTACGACATTGAAAAATTACGATATTTAGAATTTACGATATTACAATAAAAGATGAAAATTATTATAAAAAAAATCTTAGAAAAATGTATGATAATGACAGGCGGTGTTAAAAATTTACGATACAAAAAAAAAAAATACCAGAATTTTCATAAAAAATTTTAAACGCTCGTATATTAGTAATAAAAAATATGTAATTTATCATGTTTATATGTAAATTGTTCATTTATTGTAGAATTGAATATAAAATTTTTAAAATCTGTAAAATTATCTGACAATTTTGAAAAATCATGACACTGTAAAAACTTCATTATGTGAATTTAACAAACAACTCTTAGCGTCTTGTAAATAGTGAAGTTAACAGCTGTTATTATTTAAACATTTTATAAAAAAAAGAAATACTAAAAGTAGGTACAAGTACTTAAAACTTACGGAACTAGTTATTAATATTTTTTATAAAATAAAATTAAGTTATTTTATTCTAATAACCTCCAATAAAAATTGCATAATTATAATATATCGTTGATATAATATTTTTGTTTATTGAATGAACACTTTCAAATATAATTTAAAATATTTTTATAAAGTTTTTTGTTTTTGTCTTCTTCAACGAATAATAGCCGCATCAATATATTTGTTTTTTTTGCTTTAAGATTCATTGAAATGACGAAGATGTAAAATAAGGGAAAAAATCGTGATAAAGCGATAATTTCTTTTGAAATGCATAATTTCACTTTCATTTACATCAACAATATACAGCACAACAAAGAAAATGTATATTATTTTTCTGTATTTAAATCTTATGAAATAATAAAGAAATATACAATGTATTTATATACAGATCACAAAACTCTAATAAAAACCCACGCAAAAATATTTTATTGAAAATAGTAGGGGTATCTAAAGTAGTAGTTTTTTTTTTTTATACATATTTAATACGATTGAGTGTTTGCTGTAAAGTAGTTTCATTGTAATTTTAGTTTTTGTTTTGTACATATTTCAATCAATCTTGTTTTTGTTTTGGATAGTTGGATGGATAGTTGTTTACTCTACTAATGTGATTAATTTTAAATTTGTTGAGATTTAATATTGTAAATTTACCAAAAAAAAAAAAGAAAAAACTTAATAAGTAAATTTTAAAATATGGTTCCTTGTTTGATAATGGTTTTAATAAATAAAGAAAAAATTAAAGCAAGATAAAGATATACCGGTTGGTTGAAAAGTTCCTGCGCTCGAAATGAAAGAATACTGTTTTTGTTACGAAATATATTTTTTTATTCAATATAATCTCCTAGAAGCTCAATACACTTGTTCCAATGATCTTCCAATAATTTTATCCCATTCTTATAATGGTTTTCCGGAAGCTCTTCAAAATAACCGTCTACGGCTGCTATGGCCTCTTCATTCGACGAAAAATGCTTTCCACGAAGGAATTGTTTGAGATTTCTGAAGAGATAGTATTCACTGGGAGCCCAATCTGATGAATACGGTGGATGTTCAAGCAATTGGTACTTTAATTCTTTGAATTTAGCCATCGTCAAAACACTTTTGTGAGCAGGTGCATTGTCTTGATGAAAAATGATTTTTTCTTCTTTAAACCAGGTCTTTTCTCACAAATTTTTTCATCCAGCTGATCCAAAAGGCTGCAATAATATTCAGATTTGATTGTTTTACCTTTCTGAAGATAATCAATGAACAAAATTCCTTTTGCATCCCAAAAAACTGATGCCGTAACCTTCTTTGCTGATCGTTGTGACTTCACCTGCTTTGGAGCTTAACAACCAGCTTCAGTCCACTGTAAACGTCCTTGTTTCAATTAAGGATCATGGTGGTAGATCCAAGTCTCATCCATAGTTATAAAACGACACAAGAAGTCAGTTTTATTCGGCTTAAAATGCTCCAAATTACGCTGAGAAATTTATTTTCGATCCAGTTTTTGTTGAATTGTTAATGTATGCGGCACTAACTTTCCAAACAGTTTTTTCATACGTAATTCTTTATGTAAAATATGGAGTACTCGTTCGTCTGAGATGCCTATGGCATTAGCAATTTCACGCTTAGTCAAACTTGAATCTTCACTAACCATATTATGTACCTGCTCAATGATTTCTGCTGTGGTTGCAGTTTTTGGTCGTCCTTTAAGGCTGGTACGACCACGTTAAAATTCACCAGCCCAAAATTCAACGGTACGTTTTGAAGGTGAGGACTCCTTATACACTTCTAACAATTGTTCATAAATTTCCTTCGCTTTTAAACCCTTCAAAACAAAGAATCTAATGACTGCACGATATTCAATTTTTTCCATATTGAGAAAAAAAAGTTTGGAGCTAACAGTGCCATCTCTTGGTGAGCGCAGGAACTTTTCAACCAAGCTGTAACAGGTCAATTGAAAAGTCCCCGGCCTACCATACTAAAACACATTTTGTTTTTTTTTTTTTTGCAAAATTCGTTTGTTTTTATTCAACATAGTTCCCTTCAAGGGTGATATACTGATTATAGCGACCCTCCAACTTTTCGATATCATTTTTGTAGTACGATTTGTCCTTTGCTTCAAAATAGGTCTCAGTTTCGGCGATCACCTCTTCATTCGACGAAAATTTCTTCCCAGCGAGCATTCTTTTTAGATCTGAGAACAGGAAATAGTCGCTGGGGGACAGATCTGGAGAATACGGTGGATGCGGAAGCAATTCGAAGCCCAATTCATGGATTTTTGCCTTCGTTTTCACTGACTTGTTTTTGATCAAAAGTGAGCTCGCGCGGCATCCACTTTGCACAGAGCTTTCTCATGCCCAAATATTCGTTAATGATATGGTGTACAGGTTCAGTTGATATCTTTAGAGTACCTGATATTTCATTCAGTTTCAATTTTCGGTCATTCGAAATCATTTTGTGGATTTTTTTTTGATGTTTTCGTCCGTAACAACCTCTTTTGGGCTTCCACTGCGTTTACCGTCTTCGGTGCTCATTTCACCACGTCTAAACTTAGCATACCAATCCTTAATGGTTGATTTTCCTGGGGCAGTGTCCGGAAACTCGTCATCAAGCCAAGTTTTTGCTTCAACTGTATTTTTTCCCTTCAAAAAGCAATATTTTATCAATACGCGAAATTCCTTTTTTCCATTTTTTTCACAATAGCAAAAGTTGCTTCACTCGGAATGCTATAATTCACAAACTAATGATCCGACAGCTGTCAAATTTATACACGTGTCTTTGTGAGGGCTAACTAAAAATCATATCGATTTAAGTATATGTGTCAGGCCGGGGACTTCTCAATTGACCTGTTATATGTATACTTTGTTTTTTAAATTGAAAGGATTGAAATTTTAAAGCAATTTGCTAACGATTAGGTGAAAATCTATGTTACTTTAAACGAATAAAGAGTTGTTCACAATATAAATTATTTTCCCCTTTTTCTAGTAAATTTTACCTATTTACAAAAAAAAAAATATAAATATTTACAACTTTTCTTTCTAAGATCAGAATTTTGCAACTTTTAAATTAGTTTAGATAAATTTATTAAAAATATTTATATTATGTTTTAGTTTTCAAAATACAAATTTATTTAGTTTACGAAAACATTGAACTAATTTTAAAAAGTTTTTATTTCTAAAACTTAGTTCAGATCAATTGCAAAAAATGTAACTTTTTAACGGCTGATCCTGAACGGCTGATCCTAAACAGTCATACTATTACATTTACGCTTGTCTGTGAAGCAGCAAAAAAAAACCAAGTTCAACTTGACGTAAACTTGTTTAACACTGAAAAACTTTCCATTTATCGAAAGTAAAAGATATTTTTTTTTTTTTTGCTTTTTAATATACACTCAAAATATTTTTACTGTTAGTAGTAGTGCGAGGGCGGATCAATAAGTCCATGACTTTTCGAACTTCACTCCGAGTTAAATGAAATGCAACACTGCTTCCATCAAGTACCACTTTTTAATAGACTACTGTCAAATTTTGAGCAAGTTCCGTTATTTACTTTGCGTTTAACAGCTGTTCAAAACATACAACCTCGTGGCTTTTTTTAAAAAGGGAAAAAAAGTTAATTTCGAGTGGTCATTAAACATTATTTTTTGCGAAAAAAACCGCCAATCAAACCAAGGAAAAGCTATATAAATACTATGGGGACTCTGCACCATCGATTTCAGTGGAAAAAAAGTGGTTTACTGACTTTCGTTGTGGCCGAAAAATGCCGAACGTTCTGGACGCCCAGTTGAGGTCTCTACCACCAATTAAAAAAAATTAACGATCGGAAATTGAATGTGCGATAGATTGTGGAAGACATAGGCATCTCACATGAGAAAGCTTTCCGCAAGATGGCTGCCGCGTTTGCACACAATCGACCACCAACGGAATCGTGTGACAGTTTACTTTTCATGGCAAAACTCCATGAAGTAGACTACGAATTGCCCCCTCATTCGCCTTATTCTCCGGATTTAACCCTCAGTGACTATTTACAAACCTAAAGAAATGGCTGGGTGGAAAGAGATTAACCCATTAGTGCATAAGGTCCCTTTAAAGGGACGGTCAGCTTTTGCTCTCTTACTCTCCCATTTTGCAATACAGATCTCATGTAAGTTGATGGTATAGTTGTTGACATTACACCAAACCAGTTTGTGATTGATTGCAGTGCAGTAAACTTTAAATTGTGTGATTTTTTTTGCGAAATATGGAACAACAACTAAAAAAAAATATCAGAACACGTGGGAGGTAAGTAAATGTGAATAACAAATAAATACAGGTGAAATTATTTAACAATTTTAAATGCAATTATCTTAAATTTATTGTAATAAACAAATTTAAGTTGTTGTGAGTGATAAAAATATTGTAATTTGTGAATAATACCGTTATTTATCCAACGTCCCTTATAAGGGACGCTATGCAGACAGGACAGTTAACAATAATATTTTATTACAACAATAATATTTTATTACAGACTAACAGTAGCTGAAATACTGGAAGAGATCGAAGCTTTTGATGGTCAGTTGCAAGAACTTGACATTTTGCAATCCCACCATTGGAGGAAAATGAGACCGACCAGGATTCGGACGGTAGTGATGACGAACACGAGGCGAACTTGGATCATCTCGGCCCGAAATTATTGACTGCGGAAGGCGAGATCCAAGACGAATTCGATGACTGGAGTGACAGTGACGATGAGCCACTGGCTAAATACAGAAAAACCGTCAGTTCGAGTGTGAGTGCGGGAAATGCCTTGCGTTGGCGAAAAGTGGACCCGGTGTACGACATTCAAACGAAATGCGAAACAATACCGCCGAGTGCCGAAGCTCAAGCCGCCAGTTCGCCTACTGATTTCTTTGAGCTATTTTTTTCTGAAGGCATTATAAATTTTTGTGTTGAGCAGACAAATTTATATGCTCTTCAGAAAAATGTTGACCTGAGAATGAGTATGGACGAGGCGAGAGTTTTTATTGGCGGTATTTTGATGTCGGGGTACGCAAAATACCCCAACAAACGTTTGTATTGGTCGGAGAAATCTGATTCGCCAAGATTGCTATCGAACAGCATGAGGCTGAATCGATTTGAATAAATTCTAAAAAATTTCCATCTGAATGACAACACGCAATCCCAGGGTACCGATCGGCTTTACAAAATTAGGCCACTAATTACTCACCTGAACGAGGCGTTTCTAAAGCATGGTGGAATGGACGAGAATCTCTCCATTGATGAGAGCATGATACCGTATTATGGTAGACACTATGCTAAACAGTATATCCGTGGTAAGCCCATTCTATTTGGATTCAAAAACTGGCCCATATTTGCATATTTGTTGGACGCATCGATCGTAAACGCATGGATCCTTATGCGGAAAGTTCATCCGAACGACCCAAATTGGCACTCTGCTAATTTTTCGCAGGTACATAGCCATTTCGTATCTAGAGAGATACGGAATGTCGTCCTCAAGAGGATCAAGTAGAACCAGCATCAACCCTGATGCGCGCTACGATGGAAAAAACCATGTGATTGAGTACTCGAATACGGATAAGAGATGTGCCTATTGCGGAAAGAAGTCTAACTTTTTATGTACTAAGTGCGAGAAAGGGCTTCATCCGAAAGAATGCTTCAAGCAATATCACACTTCAAATGCCCATACTGCATAGTGTCCCTTATAAGGGACGGTCCCCAAAACCCCCAAAACACATATTTTTTTAATAAATCGAATTAAAACTACTTTATTAGACTTATTTCAATGCATAATGATAAAAAAAAGGTTAGTATAGCGACAGGGAACTTCATGCACTAATGGGTTAAGCTCCAACGATAAAATTATTGATCAAACAAATGCCTATTTTATGGACCTCGAAAATCCTGCTGTTAAACAGAACTTGCTCAAAATTTGACCATAGTCTATTAACAGGTGGTACTTGATGGGAGCAGTGTTGCATTTCATATAACTACGAGGGAAGTTCAAAAAGTCACGGACTTATTGATCTGCCCTCGTATATTTAATTTTTCAATGATTAAATAGTTAAAATACAAAGAAATATATTTTTCAACCCTTTTTCATTTTTTTTTTAATATAAATTTCATAAAAATACGAATTTTCTGTTACAGTTAATATTTTCAGTTAAAATGTTTTGTTAAAAAAATGTTTTTTTATAGTTATTTCTCTGACAGCTAAAATAAAGAAAATAAATAAAAAGTCGTTTATTTTTACAGGCTTTGTAGTTAATTTTTATAACATTAAAAAAAAACAAAACGAAATATCATTTGTTTTTACGGATTTTGTAGCTAATTTGTTGACATTAAAAAAAGAATAACAAATAAAGGAAAAATCATTACTTTTTACGGATTTATTTTTAACTATTAACAAACTAATCACAAATCTCACAAATGATATTGAACCACAAAATCCATAAAATATAATTTAATCAAAAACAAACATTTTATTCAGTGTATTTTTTAAAAGTCGCCCAGCGTGGTCTTCCTTTAGCAAGTGCTGAACGATCAATTAAAATCTTGCTAAATCCCAAAATATATTGCTGGATCTTATTAAATCTGCCAATTTTTGTATCAAATAAGATCAGTTAGATATCAAAGAATATTAAATTATATATGATTAAATATTGCGTCAGATCAACTTTATATTACTCGGGTAGGAAACTTCAAATTTAAGTCATTTTGATTGCTAAGAAACAGGTAATTTTAAAACACTTATTCCAGATATTTACTTATAAATATTAAACTGTCATTATAAATTAAACTAATATTTTCAAATTTATAAAAAAAAAACAAAAAATCGTGTTTTAATTCTTTGACATTTTGACCATTTTTTTTTTTTTGGAAAATGTCAAAATTAATTCTTGCAAATAACTAATTAACTTTTTGTAAAATAGATCATATACATTATAAACTTTGGCTAACTGCACTTGTTTTCAAAACGTCACAAATAAGACAAAAACTTAAATTCATTTAATAATGAAAATACTTTAAGAAATCATGAAGCCCATCCCATAGTTATCGGGTTTTTAACAAAAAACTAATAAAAATAACTGTAAAATAAACTGACACAATACAGAGATTGTAAATATTTGCCACAATTTATAACAACCGGCATAAAAACCTCAAAGCCTTTGCAATTGATTTAAATTATAATAACGATTTTTCATATATTAAAAAAAAACACAGATTTTTTTTTTATATTTTGAAAACTAACAAAATCTAGTTAGCTATTCTAAACTTGATTTCAGTTTTTGTTTGTTTGTATTTTATTTTTTTTTTAACTAATAAATAAATTGTAGTTTCTAAGCCAAGGTGTGTCTTCCCTACAGCTAATCATAACAGCCACCTTCATTTTAGATTTTGTTATAAAAATAACTTTTTTACAGACTTTCTAATATTTGTGCCAAGTTTTTTTTTTTTGCTGTTTAAAACCAAAAGGTTCTTATTAGCCTTATAGCTGTTAAAACATAAATTAACATAACACTCAAAAAACTTTGTAAAAACAACTCCCTAGTGTTAGTTAAATAATTGACAATACAAATTAAAACATTTAGGTTAATCGCAGTTGAATTGTAAAAAAAATACTGTAATATACTAATCAAAACACACATTTTCAAGATATAAATTTTAAGTTAGTGCTAACAACTTGACGAATTAACTGCCAATTGTGAACAAAAATTTCCAAATTAATTAAAAAAATTAAAAATAAAAAATAACCTGCAATATGTTTTTGCCTTTCGGATCACAATAATGTTTTTCTGGCAAAGATCAGAAGAGCACACAGAAAAAATTAAAATCGAGTTTCAATTAAAAATTTTATTGAATTTAGACCAGCAAAAGAATTTGTTATATCAATTTATTGAAATTTTTCAATTATTTTTTTTTAACATATCAATTAAATTTTTAATAAAAAATCTTTAACATTTTCAATTAAAATTTTAATCAAATTTTCAATATTTGTTTTTTTTTTATCAAATATGTGTTACCTATGTTTGTGTGTAACACATGGAAAATTCTAAAATACTTTGTACCAAATAGTTCATAGAAGTACCATAGTACTTTTGAGGCCCCAGTAGCACCACAAAAAAATACTATGGTACCAGCTTTATCATAACTGGTGCACGATTCGTACGCGCTTACGTGTTGCCAAAAAAAGTTTGTTCTCATGTTCCCATTTTCCCAAGTTGAAAAAATTATCAAAAATCCTTAACAAATTGTTAAATAATAAAATTTTCCTTTTTTCAAAAATGATTTTTCGCAAAGTTTGTTTGCTAAAAATTCAAAATAAATATTTTCGAAAAAAGGGTGGCCTTATAAAAGCATACAAATTTAAACAAACTCAAATTTTAAACATTTTTTTAATTTTAAATAGACCTTTAAAAATATGATTCCTTAACTTAATTTTTAAATCTGATTCAATTTTCAACAAATCGATTCTGTTCATTGTATAAATAATTTTTGTTTATTATTTTCATAGAATTGATTGATTAAATTTTAACAAATCAAAAATCATTCGCGTACAAAATCACAAAACAAATTATTCAATAGAGTCAAAATTGATTCATTGATATGAAGTAATTATAATTTATTCATAGATTCATAAAATTAATAATATGAATTGAAATTCAGTATCAAGCTCTGCATTAAAACTGATACGTCATAAATTTAGCAGAAATCGTTTTCGATTGGCGATCTGAAAAATCTTTCCAAATTTAATTTTTTTTTATCAATAAATTTTCAAATCTAAAGTCATAAGGGATAAGGGGATCTGGCAACACTACATAGATTATGTTGTTTTTGTAAATTTAAACAATGAGTGCAGTTCTCTTTCTTATGACGCTTTTATTAATACGCGAAATATTAATAATATTTTTAATAAATATTTATATTTTTGTTTTTTAAATAAACATTTTTTTTTATTATATATAGTTTTTTTGAGATGCAATTTTCATTATCAATTAAAAATTTATTTGAATAAAATTAACAAAAAAAATCAAAAAAATATTTTAATAGAAATTTTTTGGCAATAATTTTTTTTGTGCAATCACGGAATGTATTTTATTTATTAATATTGAAGGGAGGGGACAGGAATTCCTCCCTCCTCACACCCATCTCCCCCACTCCCCCTCTCTCCCCTTTCCCCTCACCCCTTCTCCCCCTCTAAACTAACTAACTTATGCTTGCATATTTTTGTGTGTCGAATTTAGTGGAGTTATATTTTTCAAGGTCTTTAGAAATTCAGAGTTGTATTTATTTTTACTTGTGTTGTTTAGAAACTGTGATTACCCTAAATTTTTAAAATCATATTAAGGTCATATACATTTTTGCCGTTATTACATTGTTAATTTTATGTAGTATTATTTTTTTCAATATTTAACAATGTTGTTGTTATTATTTAAAAAAAATATATATTATTATGTAGCATTATTTTATGATACTTTGTATCAAAATCGAAGTTATGAATTCAAATTAATCGTTAATATACACGAAGAAAAAAATGATAGTTAAAACAATTTTTTATATTATATTTAAATTATTTGCCTAAATCTTTACGAATATTTTTAAAATTTTGAATCTTAAAATAAATAAATGTTTTCGTATTTGAATTAATATTTCAAAATTTTCGATTCTATGAAATATCCTTTTTTCAGTTTAAGATCATGATTATATGTAATATATATGTAAATTCGCTTTCAAAGCTGTTTCTATTTACTTTAATGTTTTTTCTGATTGTTTTAATTTTTTTTTTTATTCTGCGTGTAGGGTTTCTCTCTACCTTGAGGGTTTTCACTATCATGTCTTTTCTTACATTGTTGTAAGATTGAGTTTTTTTTTTGTTTGCCATAAATTTTAATCAGTTTATTAACATTTATTAGCTTGTTCCTTTTGACTTTGTTTTTAGTTTATCATGTTCAATTGTTAATTGAATATTTTTTTTTATATAATTCTTCGAAAATTGTTATTTATTGATTAGAAAATAAAACATGATTGGTTAAAAATGAAATTGTCAATTTACAAACAAATTTATAAGATTAGTTTAATGTAATTAGATTTGAAAAAAACAAAAATATACAATAACAAATTAATGGAATTAAAAATAATATTCTTAATGGTTTTAAAAATATATGTATATTTTTTAAGAATAAATTTTTACTGAAACTATTATGACAATCTCATTTTTCTAGTTTGTTAATAAAAAATTACCATTTGTAAACAAATAAACAGTGACTTATACTTGTTTCCAATTGAAGTTCGCTCGATAAATTTTGAATTGCCAATACTTTAAGCAATTGCCTTCTTTCGCCATAGCGAAAAAATTTCGTACTAGCATCTTGTTTATTATAGCAGCGCTACATTTAAAGCCTTATAACTGTACTAACAATTATAAAAATCGACATTTTTTACTTTTTCAATATAGTTTTTAAATGATGCGCAAATCGCAAATAATAATTTTTCTCCTAGAAGTACGAACAGAATACTATGCTTTAAACTCCAACAGTTTATATGTTACACGCAGAATAAAATGTGTATCATTATCGCCGTAGATTGTTATCCAGATTGCAACGAAACTTTGATTTGTGTTTGAGAAAAAAAGAGACAGGTTGGGGCAAAAATCATCATCTTATTTAACTTCGCTATAACTTTTGATTGAAGTGCAAACTCTTTTGGTTTTAAACTGATTATGTTTATTCGAACTTATAAATTTTGTTTCAATTAATTGTGAAAACTTAGGTCTGACTAATGGCTGCCGTCGGCGTTAATGAAAGTTAAGCACATTTTTTTTTGTTCATAACTGTGGGCAGCATTTTTGGTGTCTGGTAGTGAATTTCGGTTCGAATATTGTTCCTTAACTCCTTCCAGGTGCGAGGTTTGTTTGCGAAACGCAAGATAAAACGCGCTGGGACGGTATTCTTTAAAATGCGTATAGTGTCGCGTACAGTATCACAAGTGACCCCCTCCTGTTGGAACCACATGTCCTTCAAATCCAGATCATCGGGCTTCCGCTAAGAAAAATTCAGACGGCATGGCACTAAAGCGGTCGGCCTTCATCGTAATAGTATTAATGTTGGCTTCTTTAAAAAAAATTTGGTCCAATCACCTTTTCACCACGCGGTGATTTTAAGAGGGTTTAATGGTGATTCATGAATAATTCGTGAAATTTCCGTACCCCAGAACCGAGAATTTTGCTTGTTGGCGATTCAAGGCTATTCACTATACATTTCGCACATGTCTTCTTCACGAATGTCAAAACCTAACTGAATTATGAGGGAATTTGAAAAAATGGCAGCACTTTCCAAAAAGGCGATAATTATTGCCCCACCCAGTTTTATGGTTAAGGGTTTAAAATTACCACATTTTTGTATCGAAGTAGTACACGACGATGATTATTCGAGAAAACATAAATTTTGATACCCATTGCCTATAACAAAGAGCCAGTGTTGCCAACTTTTATTAAGATAAAATGTTAGTTAAAAAGATAGCTTTTTTACTTTTTCTTATTGTTAAGTGTGGGAAAAAAACCCATCTAATATTGCAATATTTGAACTTTGTTTAATTGAATCTATGTTTTTATTTCAAGGCAACATTTTTAATAATTTTTTTTGTTCATAATTGATAAAATTCCAAAACTTATCACTTGCAAAAAAAAAAAAACAAAAAAAAAAAAACAAATTGTCTCTAAAATTCATTCATGTTCTTAGTTATCTCGAACATGATTTCTAAACATATTTAAACAATTTTAAAGCAATTTCCGTTGACATGTTTAAAAAATTTATTAATTTTATTAAACTAAAACGCAAAAAAAAAATAAGAAACAAATATAAAAAGTATAGAAATTATATTTGTTAAATGTAAATAAATTTATGCAATTAAAAAAACAATAACAAACTTAAAACTTTAAAATAAGTCACAATATTTAGCGAAAAATAAATAAAAGAATGCACAACAAAAAGTAAACAAATTATTTAAAAATTAAACACGTATGGGCAAGGTCGTTGAAGGCTAAAAGTAACGTTAATGAAAACGCAAACAAATTAAATTTTAAAATCTACTAAGAAGGGACAAAGTAATCTAACATATTTATTTTATAGATATAAAAAATCCAATTTACATTTTATGGCATTTTTAAAAGAAATCTAGGTTTAGTTTAAACAGTAGCGTATTGTCATTTTAACGCGCTTAACTGTCAAAAGTAAAAAAAAGTATTGATTTTCATCGCTGTTGGTTAAATAAGGCAAAAAACTACTTGTTTCATAATTTTTTTTCTAAAAATTTATTTTTTTCTTCTAAGGCTTTAATTTTAATCATTTTTGTTCATTGTTTAACTATTATTATATTTGAAGAGTTTATTTGAATAATGCTTGTGTAAATTAAAATACTTGATAAGCATTTACAAAATTGGCATACACTTCTTTAAAGGGGGAAAATATATAGAAAAAAAATTTAAAGAGACATTTTTGGAATAATCTTGTGTAATATTAATCAAAAATTAAAAAAAAGAAGACTGTTGAAAAATTTCAATGCTGCACCTCAAAAACCTCTTCGCAATATAAATATTTCAATTGTATACTCCAAATTTTTTCATCTAAGCTAATCACGATTGAAATTGAAAAACTGTTATTTTGGGACAAAAACTTAAACGCTTAATTTTGTTCAACTTTTAAATTTTGCCCCAAAAACACTGTCTGGGCGGATGTTTATGGCAAAGGAGGAACCTACATACCAAATGTTAACATTCCTCGGTTTTGGCAGCCCGTTAAGGGGAAGACTTTTCTCCTTTTTTGACCCTCGGAGTAGGATTTACCAAAAATTTCGTCTTGTCTGATGTCTTCACGGGAGGAGGGACCTTAATACCAAAATTCAACTTCCTAGCTCCAGCGGTTTAGACAGGCCGTCAAGGGGGATGCTGTTCCCCTTTTTGTCCCTTCCGTATGAATTTTAAAAAAATCCAGTCTAAGAGGATGTCTACGCCGAAGAAGAAACTTATGTACCAAATTTCAACTTCCTAGCTCGGGCGGTTTAGGCAGGCCGTCAAGGGGGAGAATTTTCCCCTTCGTGGTTGGTGTTGCCAACTAAAAGTGGCATCTCACTCGTTAGTTTAAATACATTGGGAAAAGAAGTATCGAATATTAATACCGCCCAATATTGTTTTGGTTTCTCCTGTCAATCTACTACTCTATTTGGTGATACACAAAAGGAGTAGAACCAACAAGAGAAACCAAATTGATTTTAAGGGTCAATATATTTCTAATATTTACTTTTTCCCTATGTATTTTATATCTTAATTAACCAGTAGGATGACAATTTTAGTTGGCAACAGCCCCTACTTAAGCCACTTTGGTTTAGCTTCGAGATTAATGTGTTTGTCATAAATAGGGTTGCCATATTTCGAAAAGACCTTAGGTGATTTAAATAAATTTGTGATTTCAGAATTTTTAGATTTATTTTTAGGAAGCTTTCTAATGATATATAATTATGGTTGGTAACCAAAACGATGAGATTATCGGTAAAGGTAATGATATTTCCTATGATTTCACTAACGGTAGTTTAAGAGTAAAGTTTTTTCATTTATTTCGGTATTGATATTTTAAGCATAACGGTATTCAAGTTACTTTGGTAACAGTTTTTTTTAAGGGTATTGATATATCAGGTGTGTTCGACGTACGTTACCGCGGGTGCCCGCGGCAACCCATTTTAACAAAAATTGGGTAAATGAGAGCGTTCATGAGAGAGTAATTGTGTTTCCCATATTACCAGAACTTACCCGTACTTTTTGTTTGGGTAAAATGTTAAAATTGTTATATCATCAGCTTTTGCTAATAAATAAGCTGTTTTGCATTTTTGAAAAAAAAAAATAAAGTTAAATAAAAATTTACTATAAAGAACTTTTCCTTCTTAATAATGAAAAATACATTTGAAAATGTAAGTAGATATTTGCCATTTAAAATATATTTATTAATTAAGCTGTTTTTTAATATGAATAAATTTGACGTCTATTTTTGGGTATTAAATGTGGTTTTGTGCGTTCGCAGTATTTTGGGCATATTTATGGTTTTGTGCGAGAATTTTTTGCTTACTCTCATTTTACCAGACTCTACCCAAAATTACCTCTTACAGACCTATCATTTATTTCGATATGGGTATTTTCAAAATAACGGTATTTTAGGGAACTGATGTCGTTCATTTTCTTTAAAGTCTTACTCAAGAGATTTTTGATAAATAAGATTTGCGGGAATCTTTAGAAATTTCTATAGAAAAATTCTCACTTTCAAAAGAATATATTTGTAAAATGCATTCCTGAGAATAAAATTTTTCTTTTGTAAACTTTTGTTTTTGAAGGATTTTTCTATAGGACTTTTTTCTATAGAATTAATAGGAAATCATTATAAAAATACTAGGGAAAAATAAAATCATTACAACTGGCGGATATTTTTAAAGACTTGAAATATTTTTTAATTGAAAAAACGTTATAGAATCTGAATACTTTTAAACTTCTCTTAAGATTTTGCTTTTGAAAATTTTTGCTTTTGAAGGATTTTTCTATTGGACTTTTTTTTCTATAGAATTATTAGGAAATCATTATAAGAATACTGGGGAAAGATAAAATCATTACAACTGGCGGATATTTCTAAAGACTTGAAATATTTTTTTAATGGAAAAACGTTATAGAATCTGAATATTTTTAATAAAAAAAAATGTGATCTGATATGATAAAGAGCAGTCTTCAGAATCTAAGTTGTTTAAATCATAAAATTGAACACTAAGTTACAATTTCAATTGTTGGAAATTTGTAGACAAAAACCTTGTGGAAACATACAATAGTTTTATGCATAGATCTCGTTCAATAATTTATAAAATTTAATTTTTTCATGCAAAAATTTGGCAACTCTACTCTGAGAATTTGTAGCAACGGTGAAACTGAAAATATTTGTGAACCCCCACTTTAGAGAATCTTATTTGTGATCGTCCGGTCGCACTTTGAGCCGACCAAAAAAATCCGCAATTCCTACAAAGATAAAATATAACTTTTTACTACAATTTTAATAGTCCTGTCTATTAAATTTAAGCGGAAAAAATTTCAAAAATCGAGCAATAATTTTTAGTGAAATCTTCTTAAGCGAAACAGGAAAAAGGTCTCGATACCAAGACCCTCAGATCTAAAAACTTGGATAAATGTATATTTTAAGGTGCGCAATCTCGTGTTTAAGGGTTGGGTCAAAATTGCTTCATTTTTTATTTATTGCATTGTATCATGTGTGGTTCAAATGAAATGTATATAAATTGCTTATCAAAAGAATGCTATTTGTAAGATGTATCCAAAGGGATACAAAAGTTATTAACTATTTAGTATTTTCTTTTTATTTAACTTTCGTTTGTACCATTTGTTGTAGATTCTTTAACCTAGGTCAGGTTTTGTAATAAAGTTTTCTATTAAATTTATATTATTCAGTAACTTCTTTACATAAATAAATCTTATCAAAAATCATGTTTTGACATTAATGAAATAAAAAATGAAGGCGTTATTATCACAGGCGAACATAAAACGAACTCATAAAAACCAATGTTAAAAATTAACTATGTATCAGAACTTTTAAGGAATAAATACACTTATTCCTTTTTTGTGAACTCAAATTATATTTATTGGAAATGAATTTCCTGAACAAATTTAAGGAATTTAATGAATTTATTTATATTTTAAATTCGATATATCTTGAAGGAATTCATATATATTTTTTTTTTATTTTTTCAAAGAATTTATTGAATTTTGAAGGGAATTATCAAATAGTTTATTAAAATCTGTTGAATTAAGGGAATTGAAAGAAAAATTTAATTATTTCAAGGAATTGAATGCAAATTTTAATTTCATCAGGGAATTAAAAGCACAACAATTGGAATTCATTCAGTAGGGAATGCATTTCTTTATCAACAAATTAATTTACTAGATTTAAGTGAATTTATGCATTTATTAGTGATTGAATTCCTTAATTTTAATATGGTGGTCGAGGAATTTAGTAGCTAGAATTTTTTTTAACAAATTTAAAAAATTCATTCCGAATAGAAGTAATTCTTTCAAGCTGTGCTATGTATTATGACCATGTTTTACATCAATGTATTAAAGATTTTTCATATAGCATCGACCAAAATTTTTTTTGATGTTTTCTTCCAGAAGAAATAAAGGTGGGCGTGTGTTGGCGCACGGCTTGTCAAAAATAACAAACGACATAAACATCTTTTTTTTTTCTTTAATTCATAGTCTCTCAAACAAATCTCAGTAAGTTTTTTTATATTTGAAACTACCAAATTTAGTTTTTGTTTTGTTTTAGTTTAAGCTGTTTTGTTAGCTTTTTTTATAGCATTAATTAAGCCATTTAAGTAGGATGTTAACAAGTTAACAAAAATAATTAACAAGAAAAGTATTTAAATCTAAATAGCAACTTTAACAATAAACGAAAAGAAAAAAAAACTTTAAAACATTAAATAAAGTTATAAAACAAAATGTTTAAATGTTGGAAAATGTCTGAAAATTTTTTATTGCTATTTTTTTTTTGCTACAAAATAAATAATAGAAACATTTAAACATATGTATACTATGGATTCAAATAACTAGCTACAACGAATTTTGAATGCCCTAAATAAAATGTTTTTTTCGGGAATAAAGAAAACCCTACATATTTCATGATACATAGAATTTGACAGTATTTTTTATTGAAATATGTATATAGCATGACATGAAAATTGACAAATACAATATTAGCAAAATGTTTTGTAAAATCTGTAAAATTAAGCAATTTTTTTTTGTGCCAAAAAGTTGGTAAATTTTGCCAAGTTTTTAGTTCATGCTTCCAATTTTTTTTGTAAATTTTCCCAAGTTATTGCGTTATTTATAAAAAATGAGTAAATCCTATTTAGTAAACATTTTATTGTGTTTGGACATTTATTTTAATAGACAGCAATAAATGGTCTGACATAAAAATTGACAGAATAACATTAGAAGCCGGCAAAGTATTAAGACTGACAAAAAAAACTATACATAAATATAGTGTTGTATTTACAGACAATAGATAGTCAAGAAAAATAATAATTAGACGCGACAATATGTCATATTTTTTAGTAAATGCTCCCAAGTTTTTTTTCTTAATTTTCCCAAGTTATTGCGCTGTTTATAAAAAATGGGTGGAGCTTATTAAGTAAACATTTTTTTTGTGTATGTTGTCGGACATACATTTTAATAGACAGCTATAAATGGTGTGACATAAAAATTGACACAAAAACATGAGAAGCCGACAAAGTTAAGACTAATAAAAAAATTACACATAAATATCGGGTTGTATTTTCGGACAATAGATAGTCAAGAAAAATAATAGTTAGACCCGACAACATGTAATATTTCATGTTAGTTTGTCAAAATTGGTGTTAGACTGTCAAATTTTTTGTTGATCCCACAGAGATGGAAATACAAACATTAAATTAACGAGCGTTAATTGGAGAGTCAATAGGTATGCTCGGCAGCATGTCAAAGTTTTCGTCTAAAACGATGAAATATGTCAAATTTTATGTCAACCTTGTCAAAGTTCATGTTACTGTTTTAAACAACATTGAAACTAAGTTTTATGTATTATTTTCATATAGAACTATTTCAAAATTAGACAAACATTATAAAAAACTTAATAGATTACCCATTTTAATAGCGATTGTTATAAATAAGTGTAACTAAACATTTGTATTTGTAAATGAAAATGGCACGTTTCTGAAGTATTTTTTTGTTTCCATTCCTTCACAATGATTTCTTAATTTAAAGTAATTTTTATTAGTTACTAAACCATATAAAAGGCATGTTAATTTTTAGTTTAATTTTACTTTTTTTATTTTTGTCTTTTTTTATAGGAAACCTGGTTAATAAGGAAGTAAACATGATTGTAAGTAAAAAATGATATAAAAGTTAGTTAATTGGTCAGGACTGACTTTAATTGAGTTTAAGTGAAGACAAACAAAAGGGAAAGATTCTATTATTCTAAATGGGAATATATAAAATTTATTACAAAGTTTTTCTTAATTGCATATTTATTAAAATTGAGGTAAAACTTTAACAGAAAATTTGCTCTCAGAATCTTGGTCATATGACAGAAATAATGTCATTTGTTGAGATTGAAAAATTTTTAATTACAAATTTGTTAATACACAGAGAAAACAGATTTATCGTCACAACTGAATTTCTGGCCAACTGAATATTTTGGTTGCAGCAAACGAATTATTTAGTTGTCTCAACCAAATGTTTTCCTCATACAATTAAAATATTTGGTTTGAAGCGAAATTCAGTTGAATTAACCGAATTTCGATTGCTTCAACTAAACCATTCGGTTGGCAAGAAATTCGATTGTTGCAATGAATCTGTATACTTTGTGTTCACAGAAATTGTAAATATCATAAAATTTTTAATTAATGGAATTTTATGAATTGTTGATCTGTTATTTTGTAAGTGAATAGTATAGTAGGATTTTTTTAAGATCATATCATATTCTTTTTAATTATTTTTATTGTAAAGAAACATGAAAATTTTATTAGTAAGTTATAGAGAATAAAAATTGAGAAATTCCACTGAGCCAGCAGGATAGAATACTTAGTATTTTCGGTTGGCGCTACCCAACCTTGTCAATACCCATGCTCTTCTTCTCCCTTTACGGTCATTGCTTGTTGATGATTGTCTATTTTATATTGAGTGTTAGGAAACAAATTAACAAACTTGTAAACAACAACACAATTAGACTAACATCAACGAAATTTAACAATTTATATTTATCCTCTATATTTTACAGTTTTTTGTTATGAACTTTAATTCTTAAAGTATCAAATAACACAGCTTATATGAAGCATTTAATATCAAATGTTTGTCTTAATCCATATTAAATCTACAACATAATCTATGTTGATAGTTAATGAATAGACAATATTTTGAATTATATTTTTCACTGTATCCTTGTGTGTAAAGTAATGGAATTTTATGAATTGTTGATCTGTTATTTTGTAAGTGAATAGTATAGTAGGATTTTTTTAAGATCATATCATATTCTTTTTAATTATTTTTATTGTAAAGAAACATGAAAATTTTATTAGTAAGTTATTAGTTTACAAGTTTGTTAATTTGTTTCCTAACACTCAATATAAAATAGACAATCATCAACAAGCAATGACCGTAAAGGGAGAAGAAGAGCATGGGTATTGACAAGGTTGGGTAGCGCCAACCGAAAATACTAAGTATTCTATCCTGCTGGCTCAGTGGAATTTCTCAATTTTTATTCTCTATAACTTACTAATAAAATTTTCATGTTTCTTTACAATAAAAATAATTAAAAAGAATATGATATGATCTTAAAAAAATCCTACTATACTATTCACTTACAAAATAACAGATCAACAATTCATAAAATTCCATTACTTTACACACAAGGATACAGTGAAAAATATAATTCAAAATATTGTCTATTCATTAACTATCAACATAGATTATGTTGTAGATTTAATATGGATTAAGACAAACATTTGATATTAAATGCTTCATATAAGCTGTGTTATTTGATACTTTAAGAATTAAAGTTCATAACAAAAAACTGTAAAATATAGAGGATAAATATAAATTGTTAAATTTCGTTGATGTTAGTCTAATTGTGTTGTTGTTTACAAGTTTGTTAATTTGTTTCCTAACACTCAATATAAAATAGACAATCATCAACAAGCAATGACCGTAAAGGGAGAAGAAGAGCATGGGTATTGACAAGGTTGGGTAGCGCCAACCGAAAATACTAAGTATTCTATCCTGCTGGCTCAGTGGAATTTCTCAATTTTTATTCTCTATAACTTACTAATAAAATTTTCATGTTTCTTTACAATAAAAATAATTAAAAAGAATATGATATGATCTTAAAAAAATTTTTAATTTTCAATGATTTTTCTTTAGACCGTAATTTATAAATCTTTTATAATTTTCAAAAAGTTTGGTCTTCTGTGCTACATTATAAAATTCGTACGCAAAATGGTTAAATCGCTCAGATAAATATTTCCAATTTGATTTTTTAAGGTTCTATTAAATTAATAAATTTACTTAAGCAAATAAATATGCAAAATGTATTAAATTTTTCATAATTCTAGATTCTGCCTTCGTAAAACTTAAATTTTAGTTTTAATCTGTGCTAATAATTTTGTGATTAGTTCGTTTAAAATGTCAAAAAAAAAACAACTAACAAATGCATTAGAAATAACTATTAATGTTAAAATAACCGATAAATTGTTAGTACAAAAAAAATTTAAAGCAACTGTTAGGTTAGGTTAGGTAGATATGGTAGCCTGCCAATCAGACTCACTTAGACTATAAAGTCCCTTGTGATACCACGGTAGCTAGTAAAAATTATATCACTAGCTTCCCCCGTCGAACCATCCCGATTGCCTCAAAAAGCCCCTAAGTCGGCCGATATCGATATCAGTCAAATCACCCAGGTCCTCAAAGAAACATGAGCCCAAATGCAGTCTCCTCCTGCGGGCTAGGGCAGGACAAGTGCAGAGAAGGTGCTCCACAGACTCCTCCTCCTCTTCGTCACCACAGCTTCTGCAAAAGTCACTAACCGCAACCCTCAACCTAACTGCGTGCCTTCCAATCAGACAGTGTCCCGTCATGACGGACACAAGTGGGGATATATCGGGCCTTGACAGTGATAGCAACCTGTGCGTGCGCTTCCTATCCAGACGGGCCACATCTGTCTGGAACGAATACAACCACGGACAGAGGCCCACCTATCTCTTGCCAACCCATAAGCACTCTCCCGCAGCCGAAACTTGCAAGTGGCCAGAGGCATGCCCACAGATTCCATTTCGTGTGAAATGTGTAAGGTAGTCCCCAGTCTTGCTAGCTCGTCTGCCCTACAATTCCCTGGTATGTCCCTGTGGCCCGGCACCCAAATAACATGGATGCTGAACTGCTAAGCCATCTCGTTAAGTTCAGGGCTAATGTTAAATCCAGGAACACAGAATCCAGAGATCCTCACCGTTGTAAGGACATTATACCTAAGCAACTCCGCTACCTCCCTAATGGCCAGAATTTCAGCCTGAAAAACACTACAGTGATTCGACAGTCTGTTAAAAATTGGTAAAAACTACTATTTTTTACAGTTAATTTTTTTTTGATATTTTAATACCAAAAAAAAATAGTTTCTTTCAGTTACTAAAAAAACTATGTAATTACATACTTCATGCTACTTAAAATTTTAAGTAAAAATTCCAAACTTAAATAAGATTTTTTAAAAACTCAAAAAAGCATTTTTTTGTTTAAATATTTACCATACAAAAACAACTGTAATTACAGTTAAAATCAACAATTACTGATCGTAGTAACTGACAAACTATTTAAAATTATCCCATAGCTCATATTTCAAACATTTAAATGTAATTTGTGTAACTCTAAATTCACATTTTTGATTTGTCAGGCTTGGCTTTTAGACTTTATTTCTTTCATTGTTTTTATTGTTTTATAAAACTTAGGATAAATTATCTTAATTTTTTCCCCCTACCCAGATAAAAGTAACACTTGTAAATTTGCAAATGTCATTTTATAGAACAACTAAATTGTTAATAATTGAAAAATATTAAATTAATAGAAATATATACATAAGTAATGCTAAATAACAATCTAAGCATTGAAATTTAAGCATGCTTTAAAGTAAATCGTAAAAACGTGATTTAAAATCAAGACAATATTTCACATTAATAATTTAAAATTTTTATACCCTACATCACTCTGTAGAATAGGGGTATACTAAGTTTGGGCTGATGTTTGTAATTATAGAACACCTAAAAAGCCAAAAGTTTGACGTAACAATTTCAAAGAACTTAAAAATAGAATATACAAATATTTTAAAAGATTTAAAATTTTTATATTTTGTCTTTAGATAGATATTTTTTTTTGAGAATATTTGACACAGATCCAAAGGGATCAAAATATCATACCTTCTCCTATACAAATGACTGAGGTCACTTAAATAAATTTTGAAACATAAGAGCAAAATCCTAATAAATAAATAGACCCTAATATATTAAGGCTCTGTGCGAGGTGACTTAATAAATTCTAAACTAAATACAAATTGAAGTGGAGCCGCGAATAACGTTTTAAGCGACAATTTTTACAAAACCTGTTTTTTCCAGATTACCGTTAGAATAACTTCCTTTTATGACTTAAAAATGAAATTAGGCAAAATTATGCAGGATTTGATTTCGTTATCAAAATGCATTCTAAAGAAGTCAGTCAGTGGGATACACCTACAAGTTCTAAAACGTTTTTTTTTCGATTTCTCAACAATTTTAATTTTGTCGCTTACAACGTTATTTGTGGCTCTGCTTCAATTGACGAAATGGTTTATAATTGTTTTGAAAAATATTTGAAAATACTTTTAGATTTCAAAGAAATTTAGAAACATGTATTTAGTTTAGATTTTATCTAGTTAATTCGCACCGACCCTAAATATGTAAATTTATTTAATTTTTGGGAGAGACAAATTGTTCCCCTCTTCATTTTTATTGTTTAGAGCGGGAGAAAAATATACAATTTTACGTTGAGAAGCTTTCAAATGTGAAAATTTATTTTATATTTTCTTTCATTTAACAAGTTTTACTATTAACACATACTTTTGTAACTATTTAATAGTCATTATTAACTATTATGAAAATAACTATTAAACTCAACTGTTATCGAAATATTTTATTTTTCGTTAGTTATTATTTTTTTCAATTAGTGTCGAAAATATTTTTTTTTTAATTTTTAGTATTTATATATTTAACTAGAATTATAGTTAAAATTAACTACTGCTCGTTGACTACACAATTAATTAAGATAACTCAAAATTTTTCAAACTTAACCCCCTAATTTTGATAAAATTTGTATATTTTGTATATTTGTAAAGATTGACCTGTGTCGTCCTCTGGCCCACCCCGGGAATTTAAGTGGTCAAATGGTAGTTAAAAACTTGGCCCTTTTTCGAATTTGAACTCTTTTATGGAATTTCAGTAAGAAAAAATATTGCATATCTGTAAAAGGATTTGCAAATGCTATGTGTTGCTACATTTAAAATATTTTTACATTTACTGACTGTAGTTTATTTAAAAATGTATCCCTGTAAATATTTGAAATATAAAGAAATATATTTTTCTACCCATTTTACATTAATTTGAAGAATTGATTTTATATACACACAAAAAAATTACAAAATTCTGTTTGTAATATTGAACACCTTTTTTGTATATTCAAAAAAAATTTTTTTTAAAAAGGCACCAACAATGGAATTTGTGGATACAAACAACTTTTTGTAACTTTATTGTAATTTATTAAAAATAGAATCGATTTTTTTTTAATAATGGATTTTGTAAATACAAACAAGTTTTTGTAACTTTTTTGAAATTTATTAAAAATAAAATCGATTTTTTTTCAACAATGGATTTTGTAAATACAAAAAACTTTTTGTAACTGTTTTGTAATTTATTAAAAATAAAATAGATTTTTTTTCAACAATGGATTTTGTAAATACAAAAAACCTTTTTGTAACTTTTTTGTAATTGTAAATTTATTTAATTGTTTTGTTTTAACAACGATTTTGTAATATTAAAAAAATTTGTTTACTTAATGTTGTATTCTTCAGAAATAATTTAATAAAATTTTGCTGCAAATATTTTAAATAAAACAAATAAAAATTTAGTTTAAATTCATGTTTTAATTGTTTTTAAGTATTTCACAATAAAAATAATACAATAATATGCAATTTTAAAAAACATCAGTTATTTTTAATTTGGAAAAAAAATGTACAATAATTATTTAATAAGTTTTTTTAAACAGAAAAATAAGGAGTAATAAAAGGATAACTAAACTTTTTTAAATGGTGTACTAAATATTGTATCGTCCCATTAAAAACAGTGTTGTTGAATTTTTTTTCACAATGTTGTTTTTTTATCATACTTAAAAACAGCCATTGTCCTATCATTTTACAATTAGATTTCAGCAACTCTGTTTTTAACATTACAATACTGCATATACAAAATTTAGCACCCCGTGTGAACAACTTATTTAAAAATTGTTTATAAATAAAAATTTTGTTTTTAACCGGAAGGAAAACAAGCAAATCGAATTAATCCAATAGTTGATTTAAAACTGTAGCAACTTTTAAATTGCTTATAGATGTTGGCATTTTATAAAAGAACGTCTGCAGAAACAAATAAAATAATTCTGACTGCTTCGGAAAGTCCAAATTAAAAACGAACATAAGCTTGAACAATATGTCTACAGCTGTTAAGGATTTTATTATTGGATATTTAATACCATGGAAGTATATGGAAATACTTTTAACATCAAAAATTTCTCCTTCCACTAATAAGAGTGGTTGTGTCTGTGAATTTTGAATTTTTAGCAAATTTAGTTTTGCCTCTAGTTCTTCGGATGTTTTTCCAATTATTGCGAAGGACTCTTGAGAATCTGCAATGGTAAATTTTTTGCGTTTCTTTGATCCACTGGGACTTGTTAATGTAGTTAAAGATGGTGGAAGTAAATAGTGCAGGTACCAAAAAATAGTGAATGTTTTGGATTCTTAAATAAAAAATAAAACAAATTAAAATACTTTTAAATGTTAATACACCCAGAAAACATATTGGTGCTGACAACCGAATTTGTTGCCAATCGAATGGTTCAGTTGCAGCAACCGAAATTTTTGGATGTGACTATCGAATTGTTATTGAAGCTACCGAAATACAGTCAAATTACACAACGGATTTATTCGATTGGCTATAAATTCGGTAGTCAGCACAAATTTGTCTTCTCTGTGTACTATGACAAATTCCTTCATATATATCATGCATAAGGTCCACACTGAAGTTTTCAGTGGCGTGAAAAGATGGTATTGTATTGAATACACAATCTGTGACTACTCCAGTTTCATATGACAAGTTAGCACCTACAGCTTCTCGATAATTAATCCTATTTCTCATTAAAGTTGGATTTTCTTCGCATGATTTTTGCGCTACATCTTTTTTCATCATACAAAATCTACAGTAATAGTTTGCAGAAAAGGATTTTGAGAAATTAAGGATTGTATTAAGCCCAAGATTATCTCCTAGAATTATTCCGACGATAAAGTAGACAGATTTTAATCCAGTTTTTGTATTTATTTCAATACCTTCTACTTCGAGCTTTTTTAAGGCATTTACCAACGGCAAAAAACACTTATTACTTCCATACATTTTTACATCAGCAGATTTAACTGAGCACGCTAAAAAGACTGTATTTTGTTTGGAAGATTTACCAGGTAAGCAAGGAAAGCTGTAATAAACATTACACATCGCCTGTTTAGTTGCTTTTGCTCCTATGTTATTGTTTATACCAAAATCATCAACATAAATAAAATATGGGATTATAATTTTTTGAGGATAAAGTCTACACTTTTGACGCCATAGATCTCCTTGTATAAAATTGGTAAACTGAATGTTTTTGGTTGTAGTTTCCATATGTAGTAAAACTTCATCAAGATAGTTGTTAGATTCAAATAATTTTTTAAACTGAAACTCTAACGGCATTAATGTGCCATTGGAAGTTTGCGAATTTGATATTTTATACATTTGAGCATTTGAAAAATCTCATTTATTTGTCTACTTTGGGGACAAATTTGGTCAAAGGATTTTTTAAGAAAATCAATCAGAGGAGAAACAATGTGGTTTTCTACATGTTCTCTTATTTTATTTACATCTGATCTAGATAAATTATTAAATGAGTGTAATGATAATAAAAATTTACTGGCAGAATTTTGCAGAATTTCTAAACGTTCATTGTATAAAACACCAGAAGCATTTTTTCTTGAGTCATGGTTAAATGTGATATTTGAAGCAGTTGATTGACAGCTATACGAATAATTAACAATCTCCACATTTTCCAGCGAACCTGAACTTGAAGGCAGTTCAAACTGGGACTCATTTTGAACACTTGTTTCCTTAAAATGATTAAAAACGTGTTTCTTAAACGACCTTTTTAATGAAAATTTTTGATAACAGTCACTAAAATTACACACATATTGTTCATTTTCTCCAACAAATGGACAATCCCTCAAATGAACGAAAAATTCATTAGGATAATAAAACAATTCGTTACATAAAAAACAGTTGATGGAACATACCATTTTCGTTATTTTTCACTTACACGTGTTTTACTTCACTTTTTTACTTTTATTTGCCGCGTATCACTAACTAATATTTTCTTCACAGATTTTCTTTTTCTTACAGCAAGAAAATACGAATTGAATAATATATATTTTTTTTGTAAAACTCTAAGGCTACTTTTTTTTTATTATTTGTTCAACAATTTACAATTTTTTTAACAAAAAACTTTATTAACTTTGATTTGTTGAAAAAATAATGAATTTTCTTACAAATTACAATCGTTTAACAACAAAATTTGTTAGAAATTTTATATCAAAGCCAACAATTTTTTTTAATTACATAAAATTTTGTGATATTTTTTTGTGTGTAAATAAAAATTTTTTGTGACAGTTAATATCTTCATTTAAAATGTTAATTAATTAGTTAATTGTCTGATAGTTAAAATACAGAAAATAAATGTAAAATTTGTTAATTTTTATAGGCTTTGTAGTTAATTTTTATGACATTGAAAAAAAAAAAACAACGAAATATCATTTATTTTTACGGATTTTGTATTCAATACTTTTTACGAATTTTGTGGTTAATTACGTGACAGTTAAAAATTAATAAATAAATAAATAAATAAATAAATAAGTAAATAAATAAATAAGTAAATAAATAAATAAATAAATAAATAAATAAATAAATAAATAAATAAATAAATAAAGAAATAAATAAAAAAATAAATAAATAAATAAATAAATAAATAAATAAATAAATAAATACATTAATACATAAATAAATAAATAAATAAATAAATAAATAAATAAATAAATAAATAAATAAATAAATAAATAAATAAATAAATAAATAAATAAATAAAAAAATAAATAAATAAATAAAATATCTTTTGTTTTAACGGATTTGTGGTAAGTTTGTTAACTGTTGAAGTTGAATTTTGGTGGAGAAGGCTGATGGGAAGTTCCGAAAAAAAATCAGGTAAAAAATCAGATTTATGTTTTTTTTTGTTTTAGGCGGGCATTGTACCCTCTGGGGGTGTAAAGAAGAAGGGCTGGTTAAACATTTGTAAGCTCTATTTCTACAATATGAATCTTTACAGCCGTTCGAATGCGAATATATTCGGACCCAGTAGCAGCTATATATTGTGGAGATAGGGCTTAACAAATTTTTAACCAACCCGCCCCAATAAAAAAATTTAAAAACTAAAATTTTTACCGGATTCAAGACTTCCCATCAACCTCTTCAACCAAAATTCAGCATCACATTAAAACAAAATTACTGGACCAGTATTGGTTAATCCAGCCTATTTCTACCATTGAAATTAAAACGACTCTATTCAAGAGAATATTGTCTGTTATAACAAAAAAAAAAAATAATTAGATTAATATCTTTATTTTGTTTAAAATTTATTTTGCTCTTGAATTTTGTAACTATTTTTTTTTAAATTCTCAATTTATACAATCTTCTAAATTTCTATAAATGTCGCTTAAACCATAACGAACAATTTAGAAGCCAAAAGAAAAAAAAACCCTACATTGTTGTCTATAGTTTTCTGTAGTAAAAAACAAGAATAAAAATTGCACATTTCACTATATTGTAAACAAAAGGGCACATGTCTAAGAAAGGCTATTGTTGTTGTTGCTAGTTGGGGCAATGGTTGTTTGCTTTGTTTAGATGGTTGGTTGACTGCCAAAGTGCTATCAATTTAATAGCATCTGTCCAGAAGAGATCCCTAAAGTACAGAAGAAAACAAAAATTAAAAAAAAACAGAGACAATTCAGCCACAAAGGCCAGGCGAACAAAATCAAGAAAGGCTGGAATGGCTGTAAGTTTGTATGTTTGTTTAAATGGCTTGAATGGTGCACAGGTGTTCTAAAGTATCGGAAGGTTTGATGAAAATGTGGCTAAACTATTGGAGCACTTCTCTTAGTTCTCAAAATCGCTTTAAGGGAAATCGAAGCTGATCCCTTTTTTAAGAAATGGCTTCAAAATAAAATAAAACTTAAAAAAAACTAGCCAAAACATTTTTAACATTCTGAAACCCTATGAATAAATAAAAACATGCAAAATTTTAAACCTCTCCGGCTCTTCTGATTTCGGTAATATTTTGTACGAAAATCTTAAATTTTAAACCAAGTCTCAACGACTGCTTAAAAAGAGATCTGTTACTATATAACTGAAACCGGTTTTTGGATCAACAAAGAGTCATTTAACAATCTAACGTCGTGGCCACATTTTTGTTAAAAATTTTTCATTCTTAAGGACACCTGTGGGTGTGGTGGCTGGTTGGCACAAATAACATGCTCTAAAACATTGTAAAACATTTTTGGTCTAAAGAATGCAACAAGTAAAGAATCATCGGCAGCCGCAACAACAATAATAACAAGAACACCAACAACAAGTTACATTAACAACAGCAATAATAACAACAACACCAACAACAACATTAGGAGCAACAGCAGCAACAGGCTTGTAAGTAGTAGTTATTTTTAGTTTTGCATCAAGCTGAGTTTTTTACGTTTAAATAAAAATAAAATTAAAAAACAAAAAAAAAAACAATAAAAAAAGTACAAGCTGAAAAAAAAACTGATAAGCTTTGGCCAGAAACTTAAGGCCATATAGCTTCCTTATAACAGAATTTATAGCGAAAGATGTAGTCTTAAACGGTTAACACGAATTTCAAATACCCTTCTTGCACGAAAGGAAGAAGTTTAGATAAAATTCACTTTTTGAATTAACATTTTAGTTAACCCTGTGGGAAATGGAAAGTCAGTTGAAATTCGAACACCTATCTCGTGATTGGTGAAAACAAGACCGGTCAGAAATTACCTATCCCGCGACTGGTGATAATAAGTCTAAAAGTAACGTGACCAGTGAAAACAGAATCAGTCTCCAAGTACCTCTCGTAAAAAGAGGACCGTTCTCATAGTACCTGATATAAGGATATATCATTGAAGTGTATCAAGCGAAAGAAGTTTTTTAACTTAGAAGTTTTTTAACTTATTTTCATTTCGCAGGAGAGTGAAAAAACTCATTTATGCTGCATTTTCAGTAAATTATAGCTAAGATGAGGTCTCTCAACCCGAAGCAATTAAAAAAATTCGCGATATGGGGTTGGCCGATGGGAGATTAAAAGTGCGAGAGGTTTTGGAAGCCATAATCATCTTCCATGATCACTTGGGTATAAGAAAGCTTTTCGCAAGATGAGTGCCACCTTTGCTTACAATCGACCACAAGTGCAATTGTATGAAAAATTCGTAGGAGTTATTGGCGTTGTTTAACGGAAATATGGACGAGTTTCTCTGCCGTTTCGTAACCGTGGCCGAAACGTTGATCCCCCACAACACACCAGAGACCAAACAGCCGTCAAAACAGTGGATTTCTCGGAGTAAATCGACTCCAAAGAAGGCCAAGGTGGGTTTGTCAGTCATGACGACCGTGTCACCCAGAAATGGGTGACATACACCTATGCCAGAGAATCGGCATGCTGTGCGCTCTGCAATGATTCCGCCATAATAAACATTCCAGAAGAATCCAGTATTCTCTAGGTATCCTTTCAGTTTTTCCAAATCAACCCCCTGCAAACAGTCCAATAACGGTATAGCAGGCCCTACACACCACAAAGCCACTGCTTCCCAATTTTGAAAGGTTTGATCGTAGTGTAGAGCGAACTGTGAGAATTTCCATCATTATGGCCAGTTCCCTCTTTCCCAGCCCTAACATTTTTTTATAAAAACTTTAAATATTTTTTTATAAAAACTTTAAAATAAAAAAAAATACCCAATTTTGAACACCTTTATGGAACCATTAAAATTCCGGCTTGGCCAAAAATCTTAGACAGTTCGATCTTAATTTTTTTTTATAATGTATCCGAAATTTAATCAAAAATAAAGTGTTTTGGTTGAGGTTCTTGGAAGAATTTAGGTTTTTGAAAAGCTTAAATATTTCCTAGAAAATTTATTTAATTTCAATTCTGTTTGATTTAGAAAAATAACGCTAAAACAAAAAGGTTTTGCTATAGAAAACTTGTAACGGAAACATAAATTATTAAATTGGGTAAAAAAAGTAATTTGTTATATATTTCTTATTTGCCCAGTTATTTCTATTTGTAAACAATGGATAGTTGTTAAGTGCCAACTTATGACCATCGACATTTTTTTTAATTTCTCAAATATTTCATAGTGTTACTAACCACTTACTAAGTCTGCAATACTATTTTACTCTATTTGGTAGTTTATACAATAGCTACGCGTTTGACTTTTTTTGAGCCAAGATCTTTTCTTTAGCCTTTGGACGCCGTAATGACGGCATTGCCATGTTTAAACAGTATGTTTTTCTTGTTATTGCATTTGTAAATAGATATTAAGGTCCTTTTTGTTATACTTTGGAGAATATTGTTGATTTTCTTCGCTAAATTTTTTCATTCCTTAAAAGGAAAATTAGAAAAAAGTTTAAGAAAAACAATTAAAAAAAAAAAAAATTATTTGGTGTGATCGTAACACGCATGCAATATTTATTTTCGTATACACTTAAATAAATTAAAAGAAAATATACAAAAGTTGTATATAAATATATATTGTTTCAAAAAAACTGCTTAAAAATTAAACACTAAAGACCAAACTTCTAGTCAGCACTTTGTAGGATTTTTGATATAAATTTTTTAAATAAAAAATTTTCATATAAAAAGTTTTACAGTAAAGAACAAATTTAAATAAAAATTGGTAAATTTGTCTAAGTAGACATTATATTTTTTTATGGAAATTGAAATTGTTTCAATCTGGTTTTGATTTTCTAAACATCTGCTAAAATCTAAAATTTTTCTTTGTTTACCTAAGTCTTTGCATAATATATACAAAACTTTCCGCTAATAATTTTACACAACTTTGGAACAAATTATGATTTAAATATTTATATAATAATTTCTATAATTTTTAGTACTTTTTTCTCCAAGTGTAAGTTATCTAAACATTTTCTCAATTGAATTACAATTCTTAACTTCATATAATGGGCGTTTTCATCCATGTTTATATGTTTATATATTGTAAGAATTTGTTTTTCACATTTTTTTGTGATTTAGATTTTTCTAGTTTCTGTTGTTTTTTCCCATTTTCTTTTTTTTGTTTACTTATTTATGCGATAAAGTGAACGTAATAAATTTTTCACAATATTGACTGTTTGGCACACGCAATGTTGGTAGAATGTGTGCAAAAGGAAGTGCTGGTTTTAAATATATAAAACAGAAGATCAAAAGAGATTTGAAATTATTTGTTTGTGTGTTTTAATAGAAAATATTTGTTTTAAGTATAAAAAGGAAGTTTATTTCAGAAGTGTGATAATATGAAAAGGAATATAATTGCTAGAAAATAACAACGAAAAACAACTTACCACAAATAGGGGATTTTAGAATTTTTTGAATGAAGAAAATATTTTTGAATAATTACCTGAAAAGATATAAAAGAAAATATAAAATTAGTTTTATATTGAGAGAATTTTAAATAAATTAAAACTTAAAGATACATAAATGATTTTAAAACTTAAATTCGTTTCAAACTAAAATATTCAAACTAAATATTCAAACTAAGTATTCAAACTAAAATATTAATTTTTGTATTTCTTTAGATTTCAATTCTTAAAATATAAAATATGATTTTTTAAATTTGAGTTTAACTTTGTTGAAAAAATTTATTAGTATTTTAATTAATTTCGAATAAATTGATAGGTATTCGTTAGGAAACTACTTTAGATTTTAATAAAATTTTCGATTAACTATTAATATTTTGCGATTTTATCTTTTTACTTTTTTTTACTATTTTACTATTTTACCATTTAACTTTTTTTTTACTATTTTACTGTTTCACTAATTTAAAATTTTACTATTTTCCATTCCATTATATCATATTACCAATTTACTGTTTTACTTTTTTATAATCTTACTATTTAACTTTACTATTTAACTATATTACTATATTACTATTTTCCATTTTACTACTTTACTGTTTAATACAAGACTATTTTTCAATTTGACTATTTTAACTTTGTTGAAAAATTTAAAAGTATTAGTTTTTTTGGCATTACTATATTAGTATTTTAATTGATTTTGAATAAATTGATAAGTTTTCGTTAAGAAACTACTCTAGTTTTTAATAAAATTTTCGATAAAATTTTACTATTTTACAATTTTACTATTTTCCATTTTACTATTATACTTTTTTTACTATTTTACTATATCACTATTTTCCACTCAATTTTACTATATTTCGATTTTACAGTTTTACTATTTTATTATCTTACTATTTATCTTTTTTACTATATTACTATTTTCCATTTTACTACTTTACTGTTTACTTCAAGACTATTTTTCAATTTCATTATTTTACTGTTTTACTATTCAGCTATTTTACTATTTAACTTTTTCACTTTTTTACTATTTTGCTATTCTCCCATTTTATTATTTTCGAATAAAATGGAATTAATCCAAAAAATAGCGATATCAATTATATAATATATGATCTAATTAGATCTGATAAGATAAAATTATATACAAAATGATCTGATTTTTGATCAGATATAACGTTAGCAATTTGATCTTGATGCACTTAAATACAATTTGATAAAAGTATATAGTGATATATTGCTCCATATAACATTAAATATAATTTTATTTTAATACCACAACAGCATAAACTGGGATCGAATTGATACAGTTACAATTTTACTATTATACCGTTTAAATATTACTATTTTCAATTTAACAATTAAACAATTTTACTATTTTGATATTATGCGTATCTATTTGGGAAAATTTGAATCGGGACTCAATTATTCACAAATAATGATGAAACCTGGGTAATTTTACCTGGTTTTAACCAAATGTGATAAGATTTTGTTGTTTACCTAAGTTTTTGCAAATAATATGTATATGTAGCAAATACTACCAAGCAAAAACTAATGCTTTTTTGATTTTTAACTACATATCTAAATGTTTGTTTACCTACAGCGGTCAAAAAAGTATTCGACAAACTGCTTGTTTTTCATAATCATGAAAAATATGTTAAAAAAAATTCTACAAAATGAAAAATATAAAAATGCAGATTATTAGCTTAAAGTATTATCTCTTTATTTATGAAACAAAAAAAAAAAAAACAAAAAACAATATTCTGGAAAAAATTACAAAAACAAAAACATGTAATATTTCAACGCAAAAAAAGTATTTGACAACGTTGCTCTGGTTGTAATTAACGGGAAAATATTGATTAAAAATAAATAATTAATATTTAGTTGCTCTTCCTTTTTGTTTTATAACGGCTTTTAAACGCTTTGGCATTGATTTAACAATATCTAAAATGTAGTTTTGGTAAATTTTTTGCCACTCTTCTAGAAGGATTGATTTAAGCTGGTTTTTGTTCCTGAAATTTCTTTTCCTTATATTTTGCTCTAAGCAGGCCCATAGGTGTTCGATGGGGTTTAAGTCTGTGGACTGTGCAGGTGGTTTAATCATGTTTGGACAGTTATACAACATCCACAACCTTGTATTTAGGGCCATATGTTTTGGATCATTATCCTGATAATAATGAAAATCACTTGAAACACCCAAAATTTCGGCACTTGGCTTAAGATTTTCTTTGAGTAGGTTTATGTAGTACTGATGGTCCATTATTCCATCAATGAAAACTAAATTACCCACGCCTGAAGCCCCCATACATCCCCAGACCATAACACCGCCACCACCGTGCTTTACAGTAGGCACCATATTTCGCTCCTCCAACTCGGAATTAGGCTTTATATACAACAGAACCTTACCATCACATCCAAATAGGTTGAATTTAGACTCATCAGCAAAAATAGTCTTCATCCAAAACTCCATAGGCTTATTCACATGCGCTTTAGCGAAGTCAACTCGAGCTTTTCTGTTCTTTTTTGAGATATGCGGCTTTTTCCTAGCTGATCTTGCGTGATAATCGTTACTGTGTATAACATTACGCACGGTCTGAGGTGTAACATTGATATTAAGATCATGTTCTAGCTGTTTTGTTAAAACTGTAGCGTTGATCTTAGGATTTTTTTTATTTCACGCAAGATCCACCTTTCGTTTACTTCATTAAGTTTTTTTGGACGCCCACTTCTTTGTACATTTTCAATACTTTTAGTTTTTTTGTATTTATTTATGATGTAGTGAATAGTTGTTCTAGGTCTTCCAACAATTTCTGCTATTTCTTGTTCAGTTATTCCCTTTTTAAAATGTGTAATTATTATTTCTTTAACATCTAAAGAAATCTCTGCAACCTTTCGACCCATGTTAACAATTAATTCAATAAATGAAATTAAGACATTAAAAAATATTAGTAATAATGAAAGACATCAATATAAATTTCAAAGAAACGGTGCTTTTCCCGTTAATCACAACCAGAGCAACGTTGTCGAATACTTTTTTGGCGTTGAAATATTACATGTTTTTGTATTTTTTTTCCAGAATATTGTTTTTGTTGTATTTTTTGTTTCATAAATAAATAGATAATACTTTAAGCTAATAATCTGCATTTTTATATTTTTCATTTTGTAGAATTTTTTTAACAAATTTTTCATGATTATGAAAAACAAGCAGTTTGTCGAATACTTTTTTTGACCGCTGTAAGTATTTTTCATAATTTATAAATTATGTATTATTGCTACTTGCATTTTTAGTTTTTTTCTAATGTAATCGCTGTAATTTTATTAATATTTTAGTTTTAAAAATTTTTTATTTTTTTTTAACTATTTTTGGCCTACAGTAATTATACAGATGATAGTTAATTTTCGCGTTACGAAAAACCATTAAAAATATGTTTAAATTATAAAGAAATGGTTAATAAAAAATTCACACATTTCAATAATATTAACTGGAAAAAAAATCATATTAGTGGGAGCTTTGTTAAAAACTAATGAAGTTTAACAAAAGAAAACAACTTTAAACATGGTAAAATATAAAAATATTTCGCTACCCATTACTACAACTAATGTTGGTAATTAATTACCAACATTGCGGGAGAATTGTGTAAAAGGTTTGTTAAAAAAAAAAAAACATAAACAAACTTCATTAAAAGAAGATTATAGTAAAAAATTTTTAAAAATTATAAATAAATTGGTTCAAAGCCCGCATTTTGCACAGCAGGAATATAATAAACTTAATGATTATAATAAATAAACAAATTAAAAATGAATACACAATTTTTTTTTTAAATTTTTGAAAACAAAAAAACTAGTAAACTAACCGAAGACAGGTTATGTAACATTTTGAAAATGGGTTTAATTTGTTTTTGTTAATATTTTAAACCATAACAAAAGATTTTGATACCAATATTTTAAAGTTTTTAAAGAAACCCAATCTAAATTGAAAGATATTGACGACATAAAATTATGGGTTTTGTTATAAATGACATCATAAATATATATTTTATGGTTTGTTTTGTTAAATGTTTTACATTTGATTTGATTTCGATAAATATCTTTTAATTAGTAAATGTTGATGGATTAATTTTGTTTTTTTTTATTGATTTGACAATTTTTTGATTATTAAAAGATTTGGTAAAAGTTTTGTTAAAAAATATTTTTTTTTAATTTATTTTTTAAAAGAAAGTCTTATAGTTTAATACAATATATTAGACAGTAACAAAAAAAAATATTTGCATAATTTTTTTATATTTTGTCAATGTTTATATTTTGTATGCTTTTTAATTTTCTATTTTTAAATTTAGTGAATTTTTCCTTGCTTTCAAATTTGCTTTTTTCATTTTGCTGTTTTACAATTTTACAAATATTCTATTTCACTTTTTTACCATTTTACTATTTTACAGTTATCTATTTTATTATTTTGCTATTTTATTATTTTACTATATTATTTGACTATTTTACTATTCTACGGTTATACTATTTTACTACATCGCTACTTGATTATTTTACTAACTTACTATTTTAATATTTTACTATTAACAGGCTTTACTATTTTTCTATGCCAATGTTTTTGTGTTTTATTCTTTAGTTTACTATTATAATTTTTTATTTTTTAATTTTTTTTTACTATTTTTGTATTATATTATTTTACCATTTTACTATTTTATTATTTTATTATTTTACTACTTCACGGATTTACTAGTTTATTATTTAAAAAATTTTATATTTAAATATTTTACTATTTAACGGTTTTACAATTTTTTTTATTCTAAATTATTTATCCAGAAATTTTTGGGCGTTTACCATTTTACTGTTTTACTGTTTTATTATTTTACTATTTTATTTTTTTACTATTTTTTTATTTTACTATTTTATTGTTTTACTACTTCAATGTTTTACTAGTTTATTATTATTTACTTAATTTCTCTTTAAATATTATACTATTAAACCGTTTTACTATTTTTTTTTTAAATTATTTCTTCAGAAATTTTTGACATCGAGTTATCAAAATAGAATTCGCTTGAGGTTATGTTAAAAGAATTTTTTTAGAAGCTTTTTCGCATTTTTACTTTTAAAATTAGAAGCCCTTAATCGATTTTGCTTATTTCGCTGTTCTAAACTGGTTAACAAAATAGCACGCAATTTTTTAGCATTTAATGCAACGGACAGATTGTAATTTCTAAAAGTTTCTTTAACCGTAATACATATTTTGTTTTTAGTTTTACTCTATTAAGTGTTACTTTTTCAAATTTCCAAAAATCATTTCCTTCTTAAAATCACTTTTATATGAAAACACTTTCATCTTCCCATTAATAATTAATTATTTTCGACTATAAATTACATTTTCTAAAAAATTCTTACACAAAACAACCTTTTACCAAATAAACGAAAAATGCAGTTAAACCTTTCTTATGGTGTAGTAAATTCCATAAGTATAAATTTTTTTTATAAAAACTTTACAATGACATTAATAAAAAAAGAATGTTTAAGAGATGCGTAAAGTTGTTTCAAATATAACCAAAATGCAACATTGTAATAAACTGTCAATTATGACAAGACAAAAATTGCTCAAAAAAAAAAAATATTAATGTAAACAAAATTGAAGTTTGTTTTTATATTTAGACTTTCATTAATGACCAGAGGGAAGAAATTTTAGGTCATTGTCATGGCTCAAACTTTAGGTCATTGTCATGGCTCAAACTGAAAGTTTAACTGTTTAATTACCGAGTTTATTTACTTTTTCCTCTTAGGCAGAGTGGTACTAAAAATGGTCAAAAGTGCCATACAAAACTCAGAGCTAACTTTTCAAACACTTTAAAGAAATTATTTGTTTGATTTTCTAATCTCAACATTTTTCCAAAATATATAAATAATCTTTGAAAAATATAAATATTTATTCATACTTAAATCTGTTTTATAAAAATTTCCCTCCAAATCATGTTAATGACCTTCTTTACAATACCAATAACATTTTATCTACAACACTTGTTTTATATCATGTCTTTAAGCATCTTAAAATATTCAGCTGTCATTTTTTTGCTTTCATTTACATTTGTATCCCTTAAAATTTATAGTTTTTATCTGTTTTTTTTCTTCAAAAAATTCTTAGCTTTTAAATAAATCTTCAAGCAATTACTTTAATGCTTGTAAAAACTATAATTGTTTACAATGTTGCAGAATGGAGCCACAAATACACAAAAAATAAAATCAAAGACCTTTAGTGATCTCTTCTTTAAAAAAGTATATATACTATATATACAGATATGTATTATAAGCTAAAACAGCCAGAACAGCATCAACTTCAACTTTAGCTCCAACAGTCGGTGTTTATGGTAGCAAGTTGTTAAAAAAGTTCTTACTGTTTGTTACTTAGATTGTTTACAACATTGCTAAGCTGTCAATATGACATTTGTCTCTTGTTTTTCTTTTTGCTATCGTAAGTTTTAATACCCTACGATATTCGGTGGAGCAAGGGTACTCTGAGTTTCTGTTTGTCAATGTATGCGTTCAGCAGATACAAGTTGAAAGACAAGAGTTCTACAACAGTTGAACAACTTAGCTACTGAGCGCTCCAGCAACATGATAAGTATTTTTTGCAATACTTTTGATTAAAAAGTAATACATTTGCTGTTTTTTTTTTTAAGTTGTTTCTATTATATTATAGTTGATTAAAAAAAATTAAAAAGGAAAATTGAAGTAAATTGAAAATAATTTTATATTTTTTCTTTAAACTTATAAACACAACGTTATACTCATCATACTCAACTGTTGTAGAGCAGGGTTTTCTGTCGAATGCAACCAATATTAAATATGATGGAGCTACCAGATCAACTTTATATTAAACCGTTTTACTATTAGTTAAGTTATTAAAGTGCGTGCAATGTTAAATTCACGTTGTTAAAAATTGGGAAATGAAATAAGCCTTAACTATTTTTTCTAAAAAATTAAGATAAATGGTAAGAAGCCCATAGACTTATGATATTTCAGGTTTCTCTCCAAAACGATGAACAGTGGAGTTTCTTTATTATTGTTTGTTTAGTTTATAGCCAAACAGATTTGTAGAGGTAATGTGCTACGCTGGGAAACCAACAGCATACACTACTTTGTTATTACTATTTAAATTGTTACTACTTTATTATTTTACTATATTACTATTTTACTACTTTATTATTTTACTATTTTATTAATTTTTTAATTACAATTTTCTAGTTTACTATTGTAAATACTATTTTACTTTTTTTTTATTTTTCTAGTTAACTATTGTAAATACTATTTTAATTTTTTTCTAATCTACTATTGGAAATACTATTTTACTTTTTTTATTTTTCTATTTAATTATTTAACTATTTTATTATATCGATATTTCACAATTTTACTAGTTTACTCTTCTATTTTATAATTTTACTATTAAACGATTTCACAGTTTTACAATATTTAACTATTTCACTTTTTAACTATTTTACAATTTTACTTGTGAACTATTTTTCTAGTTTACTATTGTAAATACTATGTTATTTTACTAGATTACTATTGTAATTACTATTTTACTCTTTTGTTATTTTTCTATTTTTTATTTAATTATTTTACTATTTTATTATATCGACATTTCACAATTTTACTAGTTTACTCTTCTTCTAATTTATAATTTTACTATTAAAAGATTTCACAGTTTTACTATTTTTAACTATTTCACTTATAAACTATTTTACAATTTAACTTGTAAACTATTTTTCTAGTTTACTATTCTAAATACTATTTCACTTTTTTTTATTTTTCTAGTTTACTATTGGAAATACTATTTTACTTTTTTTTTATTTTTCTATTTAATTATTTTACTATTTTATTATATCGATATTTCACAATTTTACTAGTTTACTCTTCTACTAATTTATAATTTTACTATTAAACGATTTCACAGTTTTACTATTTTTAACTATTTCACTTATTAACTATTGTAGAATTTAACTTGTGAACTATTTTTCTAGTTTGCTTTTCTAAATACTATTTCACTTTTTTTTATTTTTCTAGTTAACTATTGTAATTACTATTATATTTTTTTTTATTTTCTATTTAATTATTTAATTATATCGATATTTCACTATTTTTTATTTTACTATGTTACTATTTTAATGTTTAATGATTCTTCAGTTTTACTGTTTTTAACTATTTTACTTTTTAACAATTTTAAAATTTTTCAATATTACTTTTGAACTTTTTTACTAGTTAACTATTGTTCATATTATTTTACTATTTTTTATTTTTCTATTTAATTATTTTACTATTTTGTTATATCGATATTTCACATTTTTTCATTTTTTGTTTTACTTTTTTACTATGTTACTATTTTATAATTTTACTATTTGACAATAGACAATGGTACTCTTACCACTCGCCTATTTGCATTTGTTAAAGGCGTGTTTCACATATCAGGTTTTAAAACTTTCGTCGTCAGCTTCATTTACTGTAATAACAAACAGAAGATGTATAACTTACCATTAAATAAATTTAACCTCTCGGAGATTACAACTACATATATTCAAATCTTTTAGACTCTACCAAAAGTTTGAACCAATATTGGCATAGCACATTAAATATTCGTTTTTGACTCACCATAACTCCTAATTAGTTGTTTCTTCTTCTTCCAATTTATTTTTTATTTTTGCAATGACACAACAACATAGTTGCCATTAACCCCAACTGTAAACATTGATAGAACTTTTAACAGAAAAATAAACAAACAAATGAATGCTTTGTTTGTACAACAGATTATTAAAGAACAATAAACGACAAAAAAAATTGTATTGAAAAAATTGCTAAAAATAGAAATTGTTCTTTTTTAAGGCAGCACTTCCTTAAACAAAAAGTTGTTTAGGAACATTTGAAATAACTAAACAAGACATAAACTATATAAAATTGTATTTTTGTCAATTTAGCAGATTGTATAAAAGTTAATGTACTTAAATTCTCTTTTCAGAAATATGTGAAATAAATAGAAAAACTTTATAAACTAATTTTGAAATTTGAGCACTCTTCCTAACAATATTAACATTTTACAATTAAATATATTTTTACTTAAATTTAGTGTTTAGTGTGAGAACACTTCATTGTAATAGCATGTAAATATATTAAATGTGTGTCTAAAATCACACACATAATGTGTAAAGTCGCTGCGGCTCACCCTGTCGACACATAGTCACTTCCTGATTCAATTTAACGATGTCTGTCCTTCCGAGTGTTAATGTAATCACTTCCTGATGCAATTTAACGATGTCTGTCACCTTTTTTCTTGATCTAATCATACACAAAAATTCTTGTTCACTTTTAATAATTCAACAAAATTCACTGTAGAATAAAATCAGCATCATGTTACTGAACGCGTAATTGGAATCAGTGTGAATCATCTGTCGTTTATGTTTTATGCAAATGTGATCACTTAACAGTGTTCAGTAACATGATGCAGATTTTATTCTACAGTGAATTTTGTTGAATTATTAAAAGTGAACAAGAGTTTTTGTGTATGATTAAATCAAGAAAAAAGTTGATTTTGCAGTTCTCTGGTGTCCATGTAAACCTTGTAATTAAACTACAGGTTGTAAATGTAAAGATATTTGAATGAAATTTTGTACAAAAGTTTTCATTGGCCCATCATTCCGACCTATCTCCTATAGCAAGCTTCTCAATGAATTAAATATTCGAAATATTTGGGGTTCTGAATGTTATATGGAAAAATCGGATCAAATTTGGACCTGCTCCCCATAACAATCCGCTTTCTCGTTATTTACCTAAATGAATTTTATTCAAACTATAGCTCGATAATATATAAAGATATCTGGATGAAATTTGTTACATAAGTTTTCACTAAATTTTGTTAGAATCGATCCAAATTCGCACCTACCCGCCATGAAAATTTTCTGTCCTAATTGTGCTTAAATAGTATTTACACACAAAACTGTCGATATCTGTTATGAATTTAATATGGCCCTAAATTTAAAAAAAATCGAACCCAATGTGTGGATCTAGTTCCAAAATATATCCACCTTCCCAGTGTTTGGTAAATTAAACTTTTTGTGCAATTTCTCGAAATTATACTGTAGGGTATCATTTAGACGGCATGCTTAAATTTAATATTAATATTAACTAATTTTATTTAATTTTTTTTAAATTATTTAAGTAAATTTTATTGCAATCTTAATGAGAATTTCATACAAAAGTGTTTTGCAACTGAAATAAAAAATTTGTAAGTTTCTTTTTTTTAATTTTTTAATGATTTTTTTTTTTGTAAAAATGAAACATTTATTATAATTAATTTTAATTAAACACTTTAAAGAAAAAAACACAGAAAATTCAAATTTAATGGGGAATGTTTAGTATCATTTGAAAGAACATTCTTTGGCATTTATTTTTTGAAGATTATGTCTATCAAATGTTGGCCGTTGCTACGTCGCTGATGGTCCATCCGTTGAGTCCAATTTTCAATGACTCGTTTGAGCATTTCGACTGGTAACTGGCGAATGACACGCGTGATGCTTTCCTCCAAGGCCTGAATCGAAGCGGGTTTGTCCGCATAAACTTTAGACTTTACATATCCCCACAGGAAAAAGTCTAACGGTGTGATATCACACGATCTCGGTGGCCAATCGCCAATCTCAAAACGTAAAATTATGTGATCACCGAAGTGTTCTCTCAATAAATCCATTGATTGATGCGACGGGTGGGAAGTGGCGCCGTCTTGTTGAAACCAAATGTCGCCGAGATCACGAGCTTCAATTTCAGGCATCCAATATTCGATTATCATGGCACGATAGCGCCAAATCGACTCTCCACGGTCTTCGTGTACACTCTCAGCTACGGCCGCTATATTTTCTTCACAGCGTGCTTGACGTGGTCTATTTGGTCGAATATTATTCAATAATGAATGCTGGGTCTCAAAATAGGTGATGGTGTTGCGAATAGTACGCTTAGTAGGCCGATTATGTTGACCATAAGTTGAGCGAACACGCATAGAAAAAACATGGTTGGGAGAATCATATTCGAAGAGCATCATCTATTTTTGCGTTTATGATTGAGCCAACAATAGTCGTACTATATTATGGTTATCATATTATGATAATCAAATATCCATAATTTTACCATAATATGGTCCCTACAGTTATATTATGATTCAAATATTACAATATTATGATTCTGTATAAACATATTATGACGTTGAATTTATCAAATATGATTGCATGTACTCATAGTGTGCTCAAAATGTTATTACATTATGGTCCCAATAACTATGTTATGATTTCTGGATTATCATTATATGATCCATATAAAATCTTTATATAGAATCTTTTTGACAATGAATTGATTATTGTAAATAAATTTACATGTATAAGGAATTTTCGAAAAAACCCTCAAAAAAATCTTCTAAAGTTAAAAAAAAATAAACTGGATCTTAATAGGTCAATTTTTTAATGCCACATGAAAGGTATTTTCTGTCCAGTTTTAGTAAACAATATATGATTGTTTTTTTAAGACATTTTGGTTTTTATGAAAACAAGACAATACTCGTATTAGGACTGTAAATGTCAAAGTCATATTTTATTTGATGTTTAATTATTCATTGATTGTTGACAGCATTTTATGGTTACATAATTATCATATTTTTTTCATAGTCAGCATTTTTGTTACCACAGTATGCTTACAGCCAATCATGTTATAAAATACAAGGTGTCAATCATAAAATAGTGAAATATTTACTATAATAATGATGGTAGCGACCATGTTGATGGTTAGACAACCAATAATATGGTTGTGACAACCATACCCGATTGCAGCAAGTACAATATAGTAGCAGTGATCATGTTGCAACAATGTTTTTTCTCTGCGTGAAGTGCACGAAACACATTCCTCACAGAACGTGAATGCCAAACAATACTAAACAAAAATAACATGACAGCATGACACGACTCACACGTGATCTGTCAAAAAAAGGCTATTGAAAAAAGTATCTATACTTGAATCACCCTTTATTTGTGAAAACTTCATAGATATAATGAAGTAATGATGACAATCGATTTATGAAGCAATTTCATTTAGTATATGATGAAACTTTTTTGTCTGCGTGTATGGTGTAAACTCATTGGGAGGTTTCCCTTCCCATGAAAAACTTTAAATATATATGAACATACATGATCATACATGGGCTGGAATATGATCATACATGGACTGGAATATGATCATACATGGGATGAAATATGATCATACATGGGCTGTTATATGATCATACATGGGCATACATTCACCCTTGGCTTAATGTAGGACCGTACATAATTTCATTTATTTCCATAAATCTTCGGATCCAAAATTTGAGGATATATAGCCATATATGGTCATATATGTACAAGCTCATGTATGATCATATATGTTTACATATATTCATATACAATATACTATACTACTACAGGTTGGTTGAAAAGTTCCTGCGCTCGAAATGAAAGAATACTGTTTTTGTTACGAAATATATTTTTTTTTATTCAATATAATCTCCTAGAAGCTCAATACACTTGTTCCAATGATCTTCCAATAATTTTATCCCATCCTTGTAATGGTTTTCCGGAAGATATGCAAGATAACCGTCTACTGAAGAGATAGTAGTCACTGGGAGCCAAATCTGGTGAATACGGTGGATGTTGAAGCAATTCGTACTTTAATTCTTTGAATTTAGCCATCGTTAAAACACTTTTGTGAGCAGGTGCATTGTCTTGATGAAAAATGATTTTTTCTTCTTTAAACCAGGTCTTTTCTCACGATTTTTTTCATTCAGCTGATCCAAAAGGCTGCAATAATATTCAGAGTTGATTGTTTTACCTTTCTGATGATAATCAATCAACAAAATTCCTTTTGTATCCCAAAAAACTGATGCCATAACCTTCTTTGCTGATCGTTGTGACTTCACCTGCTTTGGAGCTGAACAAACAGCTTCAGTCCACTGTAAACGTTCTTGTTTCAATTTAGGATCATGGTGGTAGATCCAAGTCTCATCCATTGTTATAAAACGATGCAAGAAGTCGGTTTTATTCGGCTTAAAACGCTCCAAATTACGCTGAGAAATTTGTTTTTGATCAAGTTTTTGTTGAATCGTTAATGTGTGCGGCACTAACTTTCCAAACAGTTTTTTCATACGTAATTCTTCATTTAAAATATGGAGTACTCGTTCGTCTGAGATGCCTATGGCATTAGCAATTTCACGCTTAGTCAAACTTGGATCTTCACTAACCATATTATGTACCTGCTCAATGATTTCTGCTGTGGTTGCAGTTTTTGTTCGTCCTTCGCGTGGATCGCCTTTAAGGCTGGTACGACCACGTTTAAATTCACCACCCCAAAATTCAACGGTGCGTTTTGAAGGTGAGGACTCCTTATACACTTCTAACAATTGTTCATAAATTTCCTTTGCTTTTAAATCCTTCAAAACAAAGAATCTAATGAATGCACGATATTCAATTTTTTCCATATTAAAAAAAAATTAATGACACTTCAACTTCAAATGGCTTGTAAACATAGAAAGAATTGACAGAATGACTTTCAACTGTGCATGTGTTCTCAGGACAGTTATACCAACTTGAGAAAAAAAAAGTTTGGAGCTAGCAGTGCCATCTCTTGGTGAGCGCAGGAACTTTTCAACCAACCTGTATATATGGTACAATATGCATGTATATGGTCATGAACATATATGGCCATTAGACCGTACCTCAAAAAAAAAGTTCACCGTACACCCTCAAATATAAAGTATTTTAACAAGAAAATTTCAAAATTGTTTTTTTTATTTTTTTTGGCCGAACGTAGGGGTCGCCATTTTATATTTTTCGTTATATCTTCGCCATTTACCGTCGGATCTTAAAGTATTGTATATCAATGTTTTTTGTCTCGCGGAGGCCGATGTTTTCCTCGAAGGAGCCATTGACCTCAAGTAACCCGTTCTAGTATAAACCCACCAGATCTCAGTTGCTACAACCTTAATGTACTACCCTAATATTTTAAAATGAAAGCTCGCAAAAAAGCAATAAACTTTTGCTAGAAAAGTATTCCAATAATTGGAGCGGAACTATTATTTTTTTTTGTTGCCGAATGTAGGGCATTTTTAATTTTTTTTGTCATATCTTCTGTATTTACAGTGGGATCTTAAAGGGTTATATATCAGTGTTTTTGTCGCAATGATACCAATTTGTTACATCAAAAATCATTGACCTTAAGCACCCTCTTATACTTCTTAAGGGGTAACACCTATGTAAAAAGCCTATATAAAAACTTCTTTTTTTATTTTCTTTATTTACGGAGATGTGTTAACAAAGATTGGTTTTCACAAGATTTATGAACAGTACAAAAAAATATTTGTTTTACACAAAGTTTTACAAAATGATAGTATATTTACAACAGAGGTCCACGGCACGCAATTTTTGGTGGATTTCTCTGAAATTTATAATGCATATGGAAAACTAAATTATCTATGAATGCGCGTAGGAGTTTTTGATAGGTCAAATACTTTTTGACTTAGAGCTGTTTCTTTACGACTATAAAAAATAGATATTTTGACTTTAACACTTCGCTGTTTTGTCAAAAATTAATGTACCCAAAAACTCATACGCTTTTCTCTAGATAATTTAGTTTTCTATATAAAGTGTATGTTTTAGAGCGATCCACCTAAAATTGGTTAAATTATGCTGAGTGCCGTGGATCACTTATAAAATAACACAAATTTCAAGTTGGCTTTATTTTTGGCGGCTGTCAAGTTTAGAAAAAATTTGCCCCATTCGTTGATCATCGGTGACCGCCATAGAAAATTCATGTTCAACATGAACAAAACGCTCGGTGTCCATAGATAATTTAGTTTTCCATATGCATTATAAATTTCAGAGAAATCCACCAAAAATTGATTAAGTAATGCTGCGTGCCGTGGACCTCTATTGTAAATATACTATCATTTTGTAAAACTTTGTGTAAAACAAATATTTTTGAAAACCAATTTTTGATAAAAAAAAGGAAGTTTTTAAATATAGGCTTTTTACCCCTTAAGTAGTATAAAAGGGTGCTTGAGGTCAATGATTTTTCATGTAACAAATTGGTATCATTGCGACAAATATATATATAACCCTTTAAGATCCGACTGTAAATACAGAAGATATGACAAAAAAATTAAAAATGCCCTACATTCGGCAACAAAAAAAATTAAAAAAAAAATAAAATAATAGTTCCGCTGGAATTATTGGAATACTTTCCTAGCAAAAGTTTATTGCTTTTTTGAGAGCTTTCATTTTAAAATATTAGGGTAGTACATTAAGGTGGTAGCAACTGAGATCTGGTGGGTTAATACTAGAACGGGTTACTTGAGGTCAATGGCTCCTTCGAGGAAAACATCGGTCTCCGCGAGACAAAAAACATTGAAATACAACACTTTAAGATCCGACGGTAAATGGCGAAGATATAACGAAAAATATAAAATGGCGACCCCTACGTTCGGCCAAAAAAAATAAAAAAAATATTTTCGAAATTTTCTTGTTAAAATACTTTATATTTGAGGGTGTACGGTGAACTTTTTTTTTTTGCCTATAAGGTGGTACGGTCTAATGGCCATATATGGTCATAAATCTGAAGATATAAATTTTCATATATAAGATATCTTATGGTGCTATATAAAATTATGCATTGATGGTATATGATTATGCAAGCTTATGTATGATTATATACATTATGCAAGCTCATGTATGATAATATACAATCATATTATATGTTCATATATATTTTGATTTTCACATAATTTTTTTGTTTTTTAATTTTCATGTTCTTATAATTCTACTGTTTAGCAAAAACTTTATTCTATTAAAAAATTATTCGTACAGATAAACGTTTCTATTTAACCCTAAATTTTTTTAATATTTTTTTATATATATATTCTCAAAACAATTTTTCTTGCAATAAAGCTTAATGATTTTTGTTTTTTTTTTTTTTAATATTTTGATTAAAAAGAAATCTTTCTTGTAACAGAAACTCTATAATTTTCAATTGTTAAATTTAAGTACTATTGGAATTTTTTGTTCCTTCTATAAAGAAAAAGTCTTGGTTGTTAAAAAAATAATAAAAAAAGACTCTTCTGCTTAAACAGCAACACATTGGTATTTTAAAAATCATCATCCCACATTTGAACAGCTATGATTTTACTTTAACTTTTTTATATTTTTTGGCTCTCAAATATTTGAAAAAAAAAATAAGTAAAAACTCATTACAAAGATATTGTGCAATATTGGAGAAACATATAGAAAACATGAATACAGGTTGGTTGAAAAGTTCCTGCGCTCACCAAGAGATGGCACTGCTAATTCCAAACTTTTTATTTTCTCAAGTGGTATAACTGTCGTGAGAATACATGCAAAGTTGCAAGTCATTCTGTCAATTCTTTCTTTGTTTACAAGCCATTTGAAGTTGACGTGTCATTGATTTTTTTAATATGGAAAAAATTGAATATCGTGCAGTCATTAGATTCTTTGTTTTGAAGGGTTTAAAAGCAACGGAAATTTATGAACAATTGTTAGAAGTGTATAAGGAGTCCTCACCTTCAAAACGCACCGTTGAATTTTGGGCTGGTGAATTTAAACGTGGTCGTACCAGCCTTAAAGACGATCCACGCTAAGGACGACCAAAAACTGCAACCACAGCAGAAATCATTGAGCAGGTACATAATATGGTTAGTGAAGATCCAAGTTTGACTAAGCGTGAAATTGCTAATGCAATAGGCATCTCAGACGAATGAGTACTCCATATTTTAAATGAAGAATTACGTATGAAAAAACTGTTTGCAAAGTTAGTGCCGCACACATTAACAATTAAACAAAAACTGGATCGAAAACAAATTTCTCAGCGTAATTTGAAGCGTTTTAAGCCGAATAAAATCGACTTCTTGCATCGTTTTATAACTTTAAATGACACTTGGATCTACCACCATGATCCTAAATTGAAAAAAGAACGTTTAAAGTGGACTGAAGCTGGTTGTTCAGCTCCAAAGCAGGTGAAGTCACAACGATCAGCAAAGAAGGTTATGGCATCAGTTTTTTGGGATGCAAAAGGAATTTTGTTGATTGATTATCTTCAGAAAGGTAAAACAATCAACTCTGAATATTATTGCAGTCTTTTGGATCAGCTGGATGAAAAAATTCGTGAGAAAAGACCTGGTTTAAAGAAGAAAAAAATCATTTTTCATCAAGACAATGCACCTGCTCACAAAAGTGTTTTGACGATGGCTAAATTCAAAGAATTAAAGTACGAATTGCTTGAAAATCCACCGTATTCACCAGATTTGGCTCCCAGTGACTACTATCTCTTCAGAAATCTTAAACAATTCCTTCGCGGAAAGCATTTTTCGTCGAATGAAGAGGCCATAGCAGCCGTAGACGGTTATTTTGCAGAGCTTCCGGAAAACCATTATAAGGATGGGATAAAATTATTGGAAGATCATTGAAACAAGTGTATTGAGCTTCTAGGAGATTATATTGAATAAAAAAAAATATTTCGTAACAAAAACAGTATTCTTTCATTTCGAGCGCAGGAACTTTTCAACCAACCTGTATGAATGCAATGAATAATTTCTAAACATGATAGAAACTATAGTAGAAAAATATTTTTACTTAAACTTTTAAATGATACTGATTATAAATGAACATGTACACTATACAAGAAAATTATGATCATCATTTTAAAACGTTATTATTGTATATTTCTCTACGATACTTCTAATATCTTTTTTTTTTCAAACTTCTTTTTGAAAAATAAAAAAAAAATAAATGTTATTTAACAAAAGGTCACTACATTGACATTGATCATGTACGTACGTAACCAATGAACAAGCCAAGCTTAAACTATAGTTATTTAAAAATAATAGAAGAAAAAAAACATAGACACACAAGAATGTTTATAAAGAAAAAAAAAGTTTAACATTTTCCGTGTTATATTGTAAAAAAAAAAACACAATTTTGATTTAATATATAATTATAGAGAAGACTTTAATTCTTTTTTCTCTACATTTTATCATATTTTTATCATATTTTTCTAACACATTTTTTCTTAGTAAACAATAAATTCCTTAAGTAATGTTAACATAGCGTTAAACTGTCAATCATATATTTTTAACGAAAATAAAATCATGAATATTCATACATTTACTAATACGGTAAAAATGCAGTTTGTTTAACAAAAAAAAATATTAGAAAAAACTCATTAAAATAATTGTTATATCTGAATTCCCTTTTTTAAAAGGCGTTGAAAACATTTAAATTAAATTGTAATTAATTTTCAAAGATGACACTTCAAAGAATCAATTTCAAAATTATTTCCTTAAAGCTGTCAGTTAAGGTTTGAATTGTAGCTTAAATTGATTGATCTTTTTGAACTTCTTTTATTTTTTTCGTTAGAATAACTTCCATTTGAGTTTGTTGGACAAAAACAAAAAAAAAACCTTAAATTTCTCCACATAAGTTTTTGATATTCTATTAACTGTTTAAAGTTCAAGCATAGAAAATGTTTGGAAAAAAAAACTATTCTTTATATGTTGATTAAAAGTTTGTGGAACTAAACAGCAGTTTGTAGAAAACAAAATCAATCATTTTTGTTAACAATTTGTAAGACTAAAAAGAAAGTTAACAAATAGATAAATCATATAAGTTTTGTCAAAACTTTTCAAAATTATTAAGAAAATCTGAGTAAACTCTTTTAAGCTGAACGCGTCAACGCTTTGAACGCTTTACTGAAATTCATGACGCTTTTTACTTTTTTTTTTTTTTTGATCAGCTTTAGCGTAAATTTGTTGAATAAAATAAATTTAAAATAAAAAACTTCGTGTTTTTTTACAGCTTCAATTTGTTTTTCCTCCATTGTGTAGTTTTTAAAATAAAAATTACCTATCAAAATCAACTGATCTGTTCATACGCTGCTTATGATGCTCACAAAAGTAGAAAGTAGACCTACTTTAGGCGTCATACGCGTCAAGGCATTCTACGCTTTGGTACTATGTAACTTGCAGCATACAATTCTACTTTTTTAACAACCCATCTAAAAATCGAAATATATATGCATACATGATCATACATGGGCTTGTATATGATCATACATGGGCATACATGGTCATATACGTCCATACATGATCTCATATATGATCATATATCTTGGGATCCGAAATTTGAGGGTATATGGTGATATATGTGCATATATTATCATACATGATCATATATTTTACATGTATGCTCGTATATGATCATATACGTCCATATACCCTCCGAAGATATATGATCATATATGAGATCATGTATGGTCATATATTGCACAATGTATGGACGTATATGACCATGTATGCCCATGTATGATCATATACAGGCCCATGTATGATGGGGTATTAAAATCTCATAATCTATTTAAAAAATGATGAAAAATAACTTGTTTTAAGTTGATTAAAAGAAAACTAAAACAAAAGACTTAAGAAATAAACTTTTAATAAAGGAAATCGTCAGTGGTCTTCTTCGTAGAATTTCTAGAAAAATTTGTAAAGTTAAATCACAAACTCAATGAGAATTTCAACATTTTAAATATGAAAAAAAAGCTAAAACAACAAAAACAAGTCTTTGTGCATTGACAATATTATTTCGTTAAAAACAACTTAAAATACTTATTAAATTAATCGAAAATACAATCAAATTTTTGATTATATTCAGCCCATTTTGTTTTTTTTTATTTTCAATCATTGTTTAATAATCGACAAAAGTAGTAAAAGCAATAGAAAGTCGTTTTAAATAACCATCAATTTTTAACTAACAAAAAGTAGAAAAACGATTTTTTTGGTTTGTTTTTCAAATTGATTTTTTTATTTGTATGTAATTTTACAAAACACAACACACACAGATGTATATATTTTTATTTTCTATGTGTGTATGTATATTAGAATAATTTATAGTAATTTTTATTGAAATAATTTTGTATATATACAAACTATTTTGGTAAAAAAAAAACAAAAAAGAATTATATGAATTTCAATTTTTAGAAACAGTAAAAATAAAAAAACAGAAAATAACAACTCTTACTGAATGTCTGTACATTTTTATAGTTTATTTTTTAAATGACGGATTCAAATATTTAAAAAATATATTTCTATGAATTTCAATTGATTCTTAATTCAAAAACAAACTTTAAGTACTACTTTTTAAATAAACTACAGTCGGTAACGGAAAATATATCGTGAGTATCAATAATGAAATTGTTAAAAAATTTTAAATCATCATGTTTATGAAAAACTTCATAAATATGATCCAGAAAAGAAAAATTGTAAAAATGCAAACTGATGACATGTTTCTTTAAATGAAATTTTTCTGAAATACGAAGAATTTTTAAAAAATATTAAGTAAGATATACAAATCTCATCTTCATATTTATGAAAAAGTTGCAGTAAAATCTATGGAGATTGTTCATCATATTTATGAAGATTCATCATTTTGATGAAGTTTTTAAAAATTAATTTTTCTTTTGTAAATTATTTAAGTAAAAAAAATGTAAACTTTATGAGAATTACAAACAGCAGTGTTTTGCAACTGAAATAAATTATTTTTAAGTTTTTTTATATAGATTTTTTTTAAATGACCATTTTAATACATTTGTCATCAATTTTTGTAAATTTTTTGATCATATTTATGAAAACTTCTTGAAGATTTGACGACAAATGATTAATGAAACAGTTCCATCAATATGATGAAGCCTTTTTGTTGAGTGTAGTTAAGTTATTAATATATATTTTTTGGCAGCTTTTCGAAATTTTTTTGAAATTTATCACTAAATGTCTCCAGTCTCTCTTATTGACGAACACAATTTCGATCGAACGACTTTACAAAATCACTTAAAGTGTTAAAAATTGACTTTTATCCGAACAAGTTGCTGTGGAGACTGTATATTTTATCCGATTGAAAGTTCCAGTTTTAATCGTTCATAAAAGTAAATTTAGAAATATTTTTGGCAAAAAAAAAAAAATACTTTCTTAAAAAATTTCAGATTTTTAATTAAAATTTATCATTAAATATCTCTAGTCTCTCTTATTGATTAACACAATTTCGATGGGGCAACTTTAGATACAAAATTACTTAAAGTTTACTTTTGTCCAAACAAATTGCTGTGGAGACTGTATATTGTGTCTGATTGAAATTTCTGGGTTTTATCGTGTTCATAAAAGTAAATTTCGAAATATTTTTGGCAAAAAAAAAAATACTTTATACAATTTCAGGTTTTTCGATATACAGTAAAATTTGGTGGCGCAAAAAGCATCATCTGATTTTCTTTCGCTATAACTTTTGTTTAAAATAAAAACTGATCTGATTTTTAATTGTTTTGTTTATTGGCACTTGAAAATCTCGTTTAAATCATTTCTGGAATTAATCATAATTATCCGTCTCCCAGAACCAAGAATTTTGCTTATTGAATCCTTAAAAACCTGACACTGACGTGGCAGCATGATCAGCTTTGATGTAAGATCATCTAACTCGCGCGTTCTAAAGGTTTTTAAGGATTCATTTTTATTCACTAAAATTTCATACGTGGCTATTTTGCGAATGTCAATTGAACTAATTTGATAATTTCGACATTTTGACAACAATTTTGATGTACGAATTTTTCGTCATACAATTTAATACGAACCCTCGATTAAAATTATATTTTTTTGAGAGTCCGTGTGTAAGTACGTATGGAGTAGTGTTTGTCTGTCGTACCGTTCGCACGTTTTTTCTTTTGTTTCAACTCGTCAAATTAAAAATAATCTTAAATGTTCAAAAAATATAATATTAAATGTTCGCGTAAAATGGTCTATGTTTAAAAAATAAACGAATCTCAAAAATAATAATTTAAAATAATAAAATAACACACAACAATTTTGATATTGACTTACAACTAACTTAAAAAATTAAAAACAATAACCCTAAGAAAAAAAAAACATCAACTATAACAAACAAAATCAAAACAAAATAGAAAACACATAAAATAATAACATGAATTACAACAACATATATAACAACTACACATAACAGCTACGCATAACAACTGCACAATATACATATATGCTGCAACTTCGGGATCATTCCGTTTTTTTTTTCACTTCTCAGTGTTTTTTTTTTCTCCTCTAATTGCAACGACTAAGCAAAGGGCTTTTATGTCTCTATTTGCCTGTGTTATTGTTGCTAGATTTTTTCCCTTCCCTTTCCTCTCCCTTTTTTAATTTTCTTTTTCTCTATTTTGCATGGTACAACCGCCTTGTATTCTTTTTGTTGTTGGGCCAATCAGTGATGAAGGCATAGCACTGATCACTGAGTGACCAATTCAGCAACAAAGTGTGTAGCGGTTGTTGTACTATTGCAGATATATTGCATTGAACTCTGTAATTTGCTATGACAGGAAGATTTCGCATAGACTTCTGCAACATACGCGGATTGAGAGCGAATTTTTTCTCTGTGTATGCTCATATTCGTATTCATCGGCCGGATGTTTTCGCCTTATGTGAGACCCAGGTGTGTGAAGACGCTGATCCGCAGGATTTTTACATACCTGGGTATCACCTTCTATCCCTCTTTGTTTCCCATCGGGGCCTTGCAGTGTACGTTCGCGACAATGTTGAGTACCAGTCCCAGCAGCACCTGGACTGTAATGATGCGGAATTTACCTCACTTTGGGTTAAATTCAAGATCAGAACACACTTACTGCATTTCGGGTTTATATATAGAAGCCCAATAATGGCTTCGACGCCCTTTCCGATTCAATTTCAAGAATTCTGGAGAGTTGCCCGGATAGTGAAATTGTCGTTGCTGGTGATTTTAATATCCACAATTCTACCTGGCTTCACCATTCGAACCATACAACTCCCGAGGGCCTTTATGTTGAACTATTCGCCGCGCACAACCAACTGACGCAACTAGTGAATGAACCAACGCACATTCCGAGCGTTGAAGGTGAACACGCAAACACTCTAGATCTTTTCCTCACTTCACACCCTGGTAAGTATGGGGTGAGATCATTTGCGCCTCTCGGTAATTCGGATCATTGTACCATTTCCGCATCTTTTTCGTTCTCCGAACTTCGTAACGTTTCACCATCGGCTAAGAAACGTTCAGTTTTTATTTACGAAAAAGCACGTTGGGCAGAGCTCAACGATTTTTTCCAGCATTTCAATTGGAAACTATGTTTTCTCAACGACAATATTAATGCTGCTGCGAAAATGGTAGAAAATGTAATATTGATTGGAATGAAATCCTATATCCCAATTAAAAGTATTTTGGCTAAACCAAAGATTAAATGTTGGTTTAACCAGACTTGCAAGAATGCAGTCAGATCCAGAGAGGAAGTGTTTAGAATTTGGCGTGCCGCAAGGAACGCTAATTCTGAACTACTACGTAAGCAGGCGAGAAATGAGTGTTCAAAAGTACTTAAGAGTGAAAAGTTTCTTTACGAACAGCGCATTCGTGCTAAAGTTCTTTCTGCTCCTAAGGGTAGTAAGAGCTTTTGGTTTTTCGTTAAAAGAGTAAGGGACAATGGTAGTTCGGCTATCCCAACTCTTTTAGTGGATGATCAAATATTCACTGACCCGGTTGATAAGGCTAACCTTTTAGCGGAAATGTTTGCAAGAAACTCATTCTTGCCGGATAGCAATCAACCACTGCCGGAACTCCCAAGAGTATCGTGTACTATGCCTAAGATATTCTTCCGAATTCGTGCAGTTAAAAGGGTTCTTGCGGATCCCAATGTAAATAAGTCCCCGGGGCCGGATGGTATACCAGCACTGGTGCTGAAACAGTGCTCTTCGACGCTAGCTCGTCCATTGGCCAACCTTTTTAGCTCTTCCTACCGTGCGGGAGTCTTTCCCTCCTGCTGAAAATTACCGCCCTATCGCAATATGCTCAGCGCTCTCGAAGGTGATGGAAAGCATGGTCAATTATCATCTCGTTAATTATCTAGAGTCCAACTCGCTTCTGAGTGATAGACAATATGGCTTTCGTAGTGGCCGTTCGACGGGGGACCTGTTAGCGCTCCTTTCGGAGCGTTGGAGTCGATCCATTCACCAATTTGGCGAAAGTAAAGTGGTTGCACTGGATATTTCCAACACTACTCCCTCTTTCCTTCCTCTCATAACATATTTTCCTAATTCTAACACAATGCACTGCATTAGTAGGGGACATCCCCTGAGTGTTAGTCTAACGTAAAAAAAAAAAAAAAAAAAAAAAAAAAAAATAACAAAATTTCATATGATGTCCTATTTTTAATACAAACTTCCCAAAAGTTGTCAATTTTTACTTTTTATTTAATTTTTTAATTTATTTTTTTTTATTTATTTTTTTTTATTTACTTTTTTTTATTTAATTTTTTTATTTAATTTTTTTATTTACTTTTTTTGTTTTTATTTTTTTTTATTAAATTTTTTTATTTTTTTAATTTTTTTTTATTTTTTTATTTATTTTTTTTAAATTTTTTTATTTTTTTTACAATTGTATTGTAAATAATTTAAATAAGAAATCCAATAAAACGCTTGCTCAATTTTTAAAGCATAAGTTTCAGAAATTTTAAAAACTTTGTGGTTAATAAAAAAAAAATGTTAAACAAAAAACCCTGGTTAATTTAAACCTGGCTTATAACAAACTAATTTCTTTGGCCGCCCAGAGTTTATTCTAACTGGGTTTTACTGTAAACATATTTGATTTAAACCTACAGTGCCGGACAAAAGTATTCACACAGCAGCAAACTTTATTTTCAATATTTTATATATTTCAATATTTACAGTTTTCAACAAAATTACTCATTCACTTATTTAAATACAAAGAAAAATTAATACTAAGTATGTTACATTATAATAAATTTGTAATTCAAAATGTGATTTTTAATGGACAAAAATATTAACACAGTTTCAAATGTTTGAATAAAAAATAAAATTTCAAATGATTTAATACTTTGTGGACTACCCTTTCTTTTCTATGACTTCTTTCAATCTTCTTGGCATTGCTCCAATATTTTGCCATTCTTCAACAGAACTTCATTTAGTTGAGCCTTGCTAGAGATATGACGCTTTTCTACTCGTCTTCCCAATTCATCCCAAAGATGCTCAAAGATGTCAGGCGATTACGTTGGAGTTGGGAGAATGTGGGGAACATGATGAATAATCCACATTCGGACATCATTGGCATTGTGTTTCGGGTCGTTGTCCTGTTGAAAGTAGAAGCTGTCCCCAAGACCCAGCTTCTCGGCATTTAGGTATACCGTTTTTTCCATTCTAACGTCGATGAAAACTAAGTTTTCCACACCTGCTGCAGCCATACATCCCCACACCATAACCCCTCTTTCTCCATGTTTCACTGTACTTACTACATTATTTTTATCCAATTCGGTACTCTTGTTCTTCCATCCGATTGAAAACTATTGAATTTGCTCTCGTCGGAGAATAGTACGCCGTACCAGAAGTTTTCAGTTTTATTTTTGTAATTTTGTGCAAAGTTTAAACGCTTTGATTTATTTACCTTGCTTATAAGGGGTTTTTTCCTTGCAACTCGAAAGCTGTAACCGGCACGGTGCAGTTCTACGCACAGTTTTTAGATGGATTTTTTTGCCCATCTCTTCTAAACATTCTGCAGCCACTTCAGTGGAGGTAATTTTTGGATTTTTCTTTATTTTTCTAATGATTTGCGTTTCTTCTCTTGAGCTGAGCTTTTGTGGCCGACCAGTACGATGAAAACTTGCAAAATCCGAAGACTCTTTAAATTTTTTAAAAATGCTGCATACAGTAAATTGGCTTCTTTTCACTATTTCGCCAATTTCAGCATACGATTTATTTTGTTTATGTAGCTCTTATATAATTTTTCTTTCAGCTTCTGTGGTTTCCTTTTGTTTTCGACCCATTGTATCAATCTAAGCTCTTAAATAACGCTTAACAAATTTAAAACCAAGCAAATAATTTATAACGGTACTTTTCTATATTTAATGATAAAAAGTATTGCCATGTAAAAAAAAACACATAGGGATATATGTATTTTTAAAACTAAAAACTGTAACTGTGTTAATACTTTCGTCCGCATAGAAACGTATTTTGAATTACATATTAATTTTTTTTCTTATTATTTACCATACTTACACTCAACAAAAAAAGTCTGTAATGGCAACTGAACATTTTGCTGTTATTACGGGAAATTCTGCTAATTTGAGCCCATCGGTATTTTTTGCTAATCTTAGCAACACATGTCTGCTGACATGTAGTAAAATGAAATTAGTAGAAAAATTAGTAGCTGCTACTAAATTTTAGTAGACTTTTTGTAAAGTAGAATTTAAAATCTGTTTGCTAAATCAGAAAAAAAATTACAAAATACTATGAATATTAGTACAAAGTTTTAGATTTATTTTTTTTATCGAGCATCAAAAATTTTGATTATATTTTTTAAAAAATGTTTTATACAAAATGAAAAAAAAAAATCAAAGGCTTAAAAATCTGAAAAATTGTTAAAACATAAACGAATTTATCACTTTGTTTTAATTTGGTAATTTCTGTTTTGAAAAATATTTTAGTCAATTTTTTTTCGCTTTTAAGGTTAAATTTAATTGTTTTTAGGGCTGATTTTTAGAACTAAAAAAACTTTTTAGTGCTATTTTAAGTAGACCTATTTTTAGACATGAGTTGGTATCTCTTTACTTCCGATACCTTTTTTAATCCTATGTAACATTTTAGGGCAATTTAAGTTTGTATGTATAAATTTAAATTATTAGAAATAACATTTCCTTCAATATCGACTTTTTTAAAATTAGTAATTTTTTTTTGATAATTTTAGCAAATCGGTTTTTAAAAATTTGTAAAATTATTTCTGAAATTAGCAACAAAAATTTGTAGATATTTTGTAAAAATTCTGTAATTTGTAAAATGTAAATAGCAAAAAGATTTGCTAAATAATAATTTTTTTACTAAAAATCAGTACAAAAATAGTAAAGTGGGATTAAAAACCGTTTACAAATTTTTCTACTAACTTTTTTTTCTGAGTGTAGTATTGGGTTTTCTTTATATTTAAATAAATAATAAATGAATAAATAATTTCGTTGAATATCATATCGGGATATGCCCTCTCATTTAAAATATATAAAAGATTATAAATAAAATTGTTTGCTGTGTGAATACTTTTGTCCGGCACTGTATGTATGTATTTTTAAAAGAATTTCTAGGACAGCTATAATTGATAAATTCCTATATTAATAGGTATAAAGTTTGTTTCTTAAGTCTTTTGTTTAACACCTTTCACTGCTTAAGTTTGTGTCTTAAGTCTTAAGTTCGATTTTTCTCAAGTTATGTTGTTTTTACAAAAATTATAGATTTGGTTTTTTTTTGTAAATTTTACCACAAAATATTTTTAAATTTATCAAATTTATATTTTCTTATACATTGTATTAACATTTCTTGCATTTATTTTTTTAACATCAATTTTAAATTAGTTTAGTAGTAACATTATGGTGTTTTTACCACACCATGACGATGTCTCTCACGTCGTAAAAAACGTTCTCTTTCTTTTGTATGTGCAGATTTCAAAGGTTCAGCATCTTTTCAAATTGGTTTTTTTGCGATTCCAATTGAATTTCTTTGCAAATCCAATTAGTTTTAGCAGATTTCCCAATTGGATTTGAAAAAAAGGTTTAAAAACAGGGAAATTTACTCAAATTTTTGCAGAAATCAGGGAAATTTGCTCAATTTTCCCCTGTTTTCTCAAAGTTTCCGAACCTTTGTATTCTGTATAAAATTTTATTTTACCGCTGACGGCGTTGCATCCTCTATACTATTCTTCCTCTATGTTTTTACATGTTTTTTTTGTTGTTATTGTTATTGCAGCCAAGACCCCAACACATTTTTGCTAATGCATGTACAATTTTACAATTTTTCTTAAAGACAGGTTTGCTGCTTGTCGTTTAAAACAAGTTAAAATGAAAAATAATCTTTGTTGTTTTGGTATGTATAAAAAAAATACATGTTTAAATTACCTTAACAATGCAAAAACAAGGTAGAAGATAAAAAAAAAAATCAGCAAACAAAACACAGAAATGTAAAAAAAAATTACAGACAAATGTAAACTTTGTATTAAAAAAAAACTTGGTAAAACAATAACTGTAGTTTTTATTACTTATGTGAATAGACCAATACAAGGAGTAACAACATTTGACATGAACAAAATACCGTTAGAATTAACAATAAATAAAAGGAAGACAATTGTAAAATACATATTAAAACACATATAACAAACATAAATTAATATTGAAACATTGTTGAAGAAAATCATTAATATTTACTAATGTTTTATATACTGCAACATTTTATTAATTAAATTTTGTTCTTCCAAGACTCGATTACTAACAGTTAAATTAAAATTTTATATAGGAAATTAAAAAGAAATGTGTCAGTTAAAGTTCCAGTTAGTAGCTAACGGAATATTGTGAAAATGAGTTTAAATTTTACTTCATTTTTATTTAATAATTTTAAAAATGTTAATGTCATTGTTGCAGTGTTTGTTTGTTTTTTTGTTTTTTTTTTTCTTTCACATTATATAATGTCATTTTGTTTTTGTGCCAGTACTTTTTGGCTTACTTTAGCTGTCAAATTAATTAATAATATAATGTTTTTTTTTTCTTTTCATAAGATTTTGTTTGTTATAGAAGCATTGCAATATTTGCAACAAGTTTTAATATAACATATATACTTTTTTTTGTAAAAATGACAACTACAGTTCGATATTAAACATGACAGGTGTCAAATATAAACAGCTGTTGCATGTTTGGCTAAAAATAAAAAATGTACAATTAACAATAAATGACAGTTGTTTAGTTTATATTTTTTTTTAATAAAATTTATTTAATTTAATTAAATAAATAATTAGTTGTGGAAACCCGTTTCCCTAAAATTTTTTATGTCAATTAAGTTGTCATAATTTTGACAAACTGAAAGTTAATTTAAAACTAATCAAAAGTTTTTATAAATTATGAGTACTAGGTACTAAAATCTGGATAGGTTTGCTCTATTAAATAATAAGAAAAATATGAAAAAATTTAACAAAAAGTATTAAAATGAAAAAAGCACTGAATTAACCATTTTAAGGCGAATTTAAATGGCTGGTAACTTTTAAAACAAACTCTGTGGAAACATAGATTTCATCTTTTTACTTTAAAGCGCTTCGTAGCAAAAATATTTGAAACCAAAGTTGAAAATATTGATATAATGCAGCTTATGCCCAGTTGGGATTTTTTTCAATGTTTTTCTGTCTGAAACTCTATACAGGATTTCAGGAGCTTTATAAAATTGTTTATCATTTGATTTTGAGGATTTTTTTCTAAAGCAAAAACAACAGAGTTGACATCGGTAAGACGGGATTTTTGGGGAGAGGCAAAAGTCTCTTCCCAGACGGCCTGCTCAACGCTCTTTGGCTTGGATTCTGAAATTTAAAATATGTTTTCCTTGGAGTATAAGCTTTTTGTATATTTTTTAATCTTCACCATGGACGTGGAAAAAATGGGGTTTTAAAGGGCGAAAAGTCTTCCTCTTATGGACATACCTAAACTGTTGGAGTTAGGAAGTTAAATTTGTTACTTAGATTCCTCCTCAGGCTTAGATATCAGCTTAAACGGTATTTTTATAAAATCCTTCGGGAAGGGGAGAAAAAGGGGAAAATTCTCCCTCTTGACGACCTGCCAATTGGCTGGAGCTAACAAGTTAAAATTTTGTATGTTGGTTCCTTATTTTGAGGGACGAAAAAAGCAAAAGTCTCGCCCTTGACGGCCTGTCCAAACCTCATTGGCTAGAAACCCGAAATTTAAAATATGTGTTTCTTAGCCATGGGTTAACTCACTGATAATATGGGATTTTTGGAAATTCCTACAAAAAGTGTCAAAATCCTCACCAAGAGGGCCTGCCTAAACCGCCAGCAACTAGAAATTTAAAATATATTTTTTGACCTTTCGCCAAGGACGTAGTAAAAATATATGTTCACAGGGAAAAACACTTCCACCTTCGGGCAGCGAAATGAAATGAGATGGGGAACGAGTGAAAATTTAAAAGCTAGAAAAGTTGAGCGAAATGGAAGTGAACGGGGAACTAGACAAGGCAACGAAATGGAATAAAACGGAGAACGAGTGGAACTGAAGCATTAGGTAAGAGGAGCGAAATGGAATCGAACGGGAACGAGTGGAATTAAAACACTAGACAGAGCAACGAAATAAAATCAAACGGAGAACGAGTGGAACTGAAACATTAGGTAAGAGGAGCGAAAAGGAAAGGAACGGGAAAGAGTGAAATTGAAACACTAGACTGGGCAACGAAATGGAATGAAACGGAGTACGAGTGGAATTGAAATGCAAGACAGTGCAAACAAAATGGAATGAAACGGGGAACGAGTCGAATTGAAACACTAGACAGAGCAACGAAATTAAATCAAACGGAGAACAAGTGGAACTGAAATATTTGGCAAGGGGAGCGCAAAGCAATGAAACGTTTGCAAGACAGTGCAAACGAAATTGAATGAAGCGGGGAACGAGTGGAATTGAAACACTAGACAAGGAATGGAACGGAGAACGAGTAAAATTGAAACGCTAGACAAGCGGAGCGAAATCGAATGGAACGTGGAACGAGTGGAATTGAAACACTTCTCATAACATTCTGCCAAAACAATTGCCAAAAATTACATTGTGCAACACAATGCATTGGATCCAAAGAGAGTGGGTCAACAAGAAAAACCACATCGATTTTAAGAGGAAATTTGGTACTACTCGATATCAACTTTGTGTAATTACCTAATTTTTAACACAATTTAGCTAAGCATATTTTCCTATTTACCTAAGTTCTTTAAAATCAGCAATTACACTATTTTTGATAATTTATGACTTAAGCAGCAATAAAAAACTTTCTACAACAAAATTCAAAATATTCCCAGGCCATTTTTAACACATTAAATAACTACTGCAGGTAAAAGCTTTAATAAATTAAAACATTAACAACACATTGAAATAATATTAAATATCAAAGAAAATACTAAAGGCAATCATAAAAATACAAAATAACAAACATGATTAGTAATTAATGCTGTTTGCTTTTTAATGCACGTTTCTAACATTTTACTAGAAATAAGAATAAAATAATTTCATGTTTTTTTTGTGCATTAAAATGAAGTTAATATGACACCTAGACAAAAATGCAGTAATGAAGAAAATTAAAACCATAACAAATACAAATAGAAAACTAAATATGTTTACAACTAATAAAAACCAAAAAGATCTATATAAAACCTAAAAATTAAATGACATTAGCACGTACTTCTAGGGGTACTTCAAATCACTTCAAAAAACCATTCATACTTACAACAATAATCTGGAGTGTATGTATGAATACAGAGAAGGACGGTGATTTAACAGAAAGACTTCAGTTTTTAACAAGATATTTAAAAGACTTAATATTTTATGTCATACCATAAATATTAAAAAACAACACAAACAAAAAAAAATATTGTTCTCAGTCATTATATACATTAAAATTTACAGTTATTTTATAAATAAACAAAACAAATAAGCAGCATAATGTGACAATTCTATTATGTCAGTCACTAAGTCATTGGCAGCACAAAAATATGTGCATAATATTGTGTCTGTCTGTCTGTATATTTTAGATGCCTTTTAATGACACAACAACTTATGCAGTATGTTATATTAAAAATTCTAAACATGCATGATTAAGATTAAAGCTGCATTTGATTACATACACATGGACAGAGAAACCAAACACATACTAAAAAAAAATTGCATAAATGTTTAAAATAGAATTATAGAGGAATACAAAAAAGGGGGAGATGCCACATAGCAGTTTTTCTCATCGATAGGAAGAAAAAAATTGTTGAAATTTTAAAAAATTCTTAGAAATAATATTTGTAAAAAAATTGATAATATTGCTCTAATCAAATATAAATTTGCCAAGTTTTTGTTTTGTTTACCTAAAAACTTGGCAAATGTATGTAAGGTTTTGTACAATTAATATTTCGAAAATGTATATTAATTATGAAAAAACTTGGGAAAAATTACTTTTTTTGTTTCCTTAATTGTTAAATGTTTGCCAGCAGAAACTAGTAAATTTGTGATGTAGCCAACTTTAACTTTGATATCGTTTAAAATGGTTACAAACTTCCTGAAAAGGAAAAGGACCTATCGTAGGACACGTCACGTGACCGGTTCATTGTAATAGAGACCAGTCACGGGACCGGTCACTTTAACATGGGCTTATCCTAGGAAGGGGTCAATTGCCCCTTGTGACATGTCACAGGACTGGTCTAAAAGAACATGTCATGACCTTTTAATCGGTCACGTGATAGGCACTTTAGGAACCGGTCCTCTTTTCATCCATCAATTGCTATGTATTTTCGGAACCGGTCCAGTTTCACCTATCACGAGACAGGTTCCGAATCTCAACTGACCCCTTTTTTCCCTCAGGGTTCCTATAGTTGGTAACATTCTTTTCGGCTTTTTAATGTATTTATATCAAGGGAACAACATGTAAGTTTGGTATCATTGGAAAGAGACTGAGGGACTTTTTTTTGGTACTATTTTGCCTTTTTTAATTTGCTGTTGCAAAAATTTCCAAATGTATTATTTAGTATGTGCTTCGCTTTCTCAGACATACCTCCAGTCGTGCAGTGTCCAGGTAAAAATCCTATTGAGGTTCTTAAGTCCTTCTTGATCAGAGAAAGAAGTCTTCTGGAGTTTTCACTAGATGGAGCGATGAATCTCTTAGCTTGGCACTAGCCAATGTAGCATGCCAACAATCAATGGTCCTGGATTCCCTCCAAATCCTAAGTTTTTCTCTGATATACCGCGCAGGTACACCACAGAATGGTTTAGGGCCAAAGAAGTGAGGACGTGCCCCGCAGTTGGCCAAGTAAAGAAGTATACTGTTACGGCTGCACATATTTTATTGCTTATAAAATTTCAGCGGACACGTCCTATTTTGGATTGTAAAGAGTTTTTCGAGAAGACCTCTTTTTGGTACTTTTTGGAAGAACTTGACTTGACAGACATCGTTATTGGACCAAGATATTATGTTAATGCAGTTCTTACATAAAATGCTGCTGAACAAAAATGTCCGAATATTCTTTCCTATATTTTACCTCTAGATTACCAATGTCGTCGAAGAGTTAGGTTCTTTTTATATTTAATTTTTCTATCATATATCCAAATTCCATTAAAATCGGAGTTATTAGGCAGGGGTATTTGCCCTGTGAGATATTTTAAAAATTTATCTGACCGATCGATTTATAAAAATAATTCCTACCTAAAGTCATGGAGTATGTAAAATTTTTGCTTCAAAATTTGTATAAATTCTGTTAATAAAATTTGTAAAGAAAATAAAATAATACTTCTGCTGTACATGCCATTTAACCAGGGTTGCCAAATATTATCAAAACTGGCAGGAGAGTTTTAAAACAGAAAAAGTGAAAAAATTTGTAATAAAACAAAATTAAAACGTCAATTTAATCCCCACTTTTTACAATTTACGTACTCCACAAATCTGGCATTTCTTTTATTAGACAAAATTAAAAATAATACAAAAATTGTGCAGCAATTTGCTTTATAATTCATAATCAACATATGTATGAATATGTACAACTGCAGCATAAAAAAGGGTGCATCATTATGTCTGTCCCTGTATTTGTCTCTATCCCATACCATATATTTCGCACAATAAAGCTCTACAGCTATTTACAAAGTTAATGACCACTAGTTAGACTTTAAACTGTGATTTGCACTATTCAGCTGCATTTCCAGATTAAACTAATATGGGAGACATTCATGTGTACATAAATATATTTATGCATAATTAATATACATATATAAAAAAACTTGCTATGCAGTTATATAAATACATAGTAATTAAAGGCTTTAAAGATGGAATATTTTAAATACTGAAAAAAAAAAAATGTTAAACTAAATTTCTAGAAACCTTTGATATACATTAAAACTAATAAACCTAATAACAGATAAAGGGTCTTAAAGGGAACACAGGAAATAGCTTAATAAGATATTATAATAAATTATTTAATTTTATGTAATTGGCAACATAGATTTATAATAAGAGCCTAGTATTCTGTTTGCAGGTTTGCAAAAATTATCTGTAAAACTACATTCATTTGATGTTTTATTGCAGATGGTTTGTACTATTTTAGATACAATTGATAGATTTACAGGATGAACTTAGTATTCTGTTCATACTTGTAAAAAAAAACATCTGTCAAACTTCATTCATTGTCAGTGAATTAAGAAGAAAATTTTTTTCCTCAATTGAATTTCAAAAAGTCTTATTTTGCCACTTTCCAATCACTAAGAAATATGCGAATTTTCAAAATTTTTATTACAATTTATCTAAAGTAAACAGAATACTAGACAAAAGATTATAGTTGGCAACACTGTTTACAAAAATATATCTAAATATATTTCCCAAACACTTTTCAACTTGCTACCTCTCATAAAGTGTTGCCAGGTATAAAAATGTGTTAAAAAACTTGCCCACAAAAGTAAAAAGTAGCCAACTTTGATTTCTTTTTGTCGCTAAAGTTCCATCAATTTTGTTTAAATCTTCAATTAATCACATTTTCATGTTAATTATTATAACTACATATTAGTGGAACTAGTTTCATTTGCAATATATATTTTCCTTTACATTTCAGGGTTAATATATCTTCTTTTTATAATCTCTAAAAGGGGGAGGGGGGTACTACAAAAACTAACATAACTACCTTTTTTTATATCTTTTCTGTATATTTTCTTAATACTATTAACATAATATATAAAAATCCAGTAGCTACTGTAGCTGTCAGATGATTAATCTTTAAATCATACATAATATGTTGCTGTTTTTTTTTTATAACTACTTATTATTATGATGTTTTTCCTACCTTAGGATCTCAACTCTATAGTCTTAAACATTTTTGAGAAAAAAAAAATAAAATCATCTTTCGAGGAATAATAACAATAACATACGTACCATGAGTCTGTGTAACATAATAACATCATAAAAATATGTAAGAAGAAATTGGTTATGGGTTTTAAAAACATGATTTAACAATAGTTATTGTTTAAGCCGATTCCCCTCCTAATCAAATTCCAGTCAAGGTCATTTAAAATAATAACACACATGCAAGGTTTTGGAAAAAAACCAGAGATTTTTAATTAAGGGGTTATTTTATTTTTTTTATCTAAAAAATTTATAAAAAGAAGTGAATTTTTTAAGTTAAAAAAATGGAAATTATATAAGTTTCATTTAGAATAAATTTGTTTCGGTTGAAACCAGTGACTGTAAATTTTCACACTTCGATACTTTTTCTGTACTCTTTCATGCTCGAAAGTACCTCAGTAGTGTAGCTATGAATTTGGTATCTTAATTACTGATTTAAAAAATTTATATTGAAAAAATTGATAAAGCTGCATTTTAGTACATTACCAGATTTTGATATTCATCAACTTGTTGCAATCAGCTTTTTAACACAAAAGTGCCCATATACAAGAATTATATTGTATTATTCGGGAAGTCTCAGTAAAATGTTGCAAAAAAAAATTAAAATCTTCGATCGACTCGGGTTTTGCAAAATTCATAATACTGAGTGGAAAGTGGGAAGTTTAAAATTTAAGGTTAAGCTATTTCGATAACATCTCGATTTAGACTCTGCGTATCGAAATTGTTATAAAACATTTTAGTTAAAAAAAAATCGAAAGTTTTGATTCTTTGCAAAAAACAACACGATTTTTTACAGGTATTTTGATTACCGCTAAATTTTTCTGAGGTACCCCAAGTTTATAACGTACTTTTTCATTTTAAAATAAAAACACGTATTTTTTTAAGTTATGGGATTGTAAAGAAGACATGTTCTGAGTCAAATAGCCCCCACGGCTCTAATGACAGGCCATTACTCTTTGTGGAGGTCTTTTGTCAAAATTCGCTGCTTAGTTCTTCATGAAATTTGAAGTTGTTGAGAACAATGCCAAATTCAAGATTTGGAGTTTTCGGCGACACTCTCGTTTACAGCAGCCATGTTTTCAAGAGACCGAACGGTACGCACAGGAGTCTTACTGTCCATAACCGGCCCAGTTTCTTAAAATTTGTTAACCACTCTTCGAATGGTTGACATATTAGGTTCACTTTCTCGACTGAAAATTCTTCGAAGTTTGCGAAGTTCTTTCGTAAAGCGCTCCATTTTTAATAATCGGAATAAATGTTACAGCTGCAAAATTTCAGAATTGCCACTTGCGCAAAAAAAAAGAAAAAAAATACACTAAATTTATAAAGTACACTAATACTGAGACACCCATATCAAAAAAAAAACTTTTTACAGGTTCTCGCTCTTTTTGGTTAAAATTCGTTTCGGCAAGTCGTGCGTATACATACAAAGTTCTAAGGGCGTTTTTACACTCCAGAAAAAACTGTTAGACATCTTAAATACCTCCATTGTAAATGATGTAAGTTAGAGGTAGTTTTTTTTTCTCTATATCTAGCATTTTTCTCTCTGTTGGGAATAATAATATATATTTTTTCTCAAAATAAAACTCGTAGAAGATTTTATTCATAATCTTTTTTCACAAGTGAAATATCTAAATCTGAATCAAAATCTCGTAATATAAATGCAGTCTAAATTTGTGTTTCATTTTTTTTTTTTGTTAAAATTTTTAATTAAAAAAGTCTTAATTTAAAACTTTTTTCAATTGAAATAATTTTTAATAAAAAAGTTTTAAGAATTATTTATTCAGTTTAATTTCTTAGACCTTTTTAATATAAGTTTTATGTAATAAATATTCAAGCCCAAGGTCAATTTTATAAAAATATTTATATTTTAACCAATATTTCGCTATCTCAATGGATAGCTTCTTTAGGGATTTTTGGTTATTTATTGTGATTACAAAAAAACCAACTGGGGCCTCTGCAGCAATTCGGCAGCCACAATCGAAAAATTCGAACCATTCGATTGGCATCAAATTTGGGTTTCAGAAAAAATCCGTTTTTTCTATTTATAAAATTTACCTCACAAAGAAAAACTGGTTCACTTCGATTTCTATGAAATTTTCGATATGTTGCATAGAAGGCAAAATTGTTTATTTAGCCGAAACAAAAAAAAAAAGTTGGCCTTTAAAAAGCTTTTCCATAAAAAAAAATCAATTTCGTAAAAACATAAAAAAATATAATATAAAATATAAAAAAATATAAAAAAAATTAAAAAAAAAAAAATTTTAAAAAATATAAAAAAATATAAAAATAAAAAATAAAAAAAAAGTAAAAAAAAAATAAAAAAAGTAATAATTTATGCCTGCAAAAGGACCATCAATGCTCTGATTCCTTTACCTCTGGCAATTTCTGACTGGGTGGTACTGAAAATCACTTTTTGCAAAGGCTGGCGTAAGTGGTCTAAGCCAATTTTTTGCCAGTGCTTTTTCTTATAAACTTAAGTCGACTTGACAATAATTTATATAAATTCGGGGGCTGCACTCTTATAAATCCTCAAAACTGTAACTATTTTTAATGTCTTGATAATAAAGGGTATTTTTTAAGCCCGTAGAACTTACGAAAGGGTTACCTGTCATATTACGATCACTTTTTGATATTTGTGATCAGTATACTCTGACAAATCATCATGAATAGATTGACGGTGGAACAAGGCTACCAAATTATCCAGATTTACTTTGAAAATCAGATCCGATGTTTTATAGCAAAATTGTTTTCAGCAGTGAGGCCCATTTTTTGCTTAACGTGTTTGTTAATAAACAGAGTTGCCACATATGGAGTGAAAGTAATCCACAACAGACCCAACAGACTCCATTACATCCAGGAAAATGCATCGTTTGGTGCGGTTTACCCGATGGTGGCATCATTGGACCTTATTTATTTAAAACTGAAGCCAGAGCTCGCGTTACGGTCAATGGAGATCGTAAAAACACTATGATCAATGATTTTTTGTTTGAAAATATGGATGACATTGATCCGGGCAAGATGTGGTTGCAACAGGATGGCGCTACGTGTCATACGGAGACCGTTATCATCAAATTATTAGAATCACAGTTTGGCGATAAGTTGATTTCGAGAAATGGACCTTTCAACTGGCCTCCAAGGTCGTGCGATTTGACACCTATCGATTATTTGTTATGGGACCACGTGAAGTCGCTGGCTTATGCTGACGCCTTGGAGGCCAATATTGTTCTTATTATTCGTGACATACGGCCAGCAATGCTCAAAAAAGTGGATCAAAATTGGACGTCTAGAATGCGCTTCGTCAAGAGCAGCCGCGATGGCCATATGCCCGAAATAATTTTCAAATGTTAATGCCATGTATTAAACTTTCGAATAAAACAAATTTTTGAATTAAAATTTAATTTTTTTGTGTTATTTTTTACAATTTAAAGTTCTATCGGGACAAGTCGTATGTGGAATAAACTTCCCATACAGGTATTTGCTGTTGCCTACAATATAGAGAAATTCAAGTCAAACGTTAACAAACACTACTCTCTCTTTCCTGCTTCCCATAACGTATTTTCCTAATTCCAACACAATGCACTGCATTAGTTGGGGCAATGCACTGCATAAGTTGCGCTATTGTAAAATAAATGCTTTTAACTTTGGAATTTATTCATGCATTTTTTTTAAAATATACCTATGTTTTTCGTAAGTGTTTGAAATTTTATTTTTGAGATTTAAAATTGAATATTTTAATTAAACTACAAAAAGTATGGAACAAAAAATTTAAAATTTTATTCTTATTTTATTTTTAAGGGTACCATTTGTGAACAGACAAATTACTCTCCAGATTCGTTTAATAGCCATAAACGTTGTGTAATTACTTAAGTTTTTAGATAATTCAAAATTCAATCCATTAACTGTGTGTTATTAAATAAATTTATATAATATTAATAATGCTCCTTTAAGCTACTAAACAAACTCATAATTTGTGGTCAACTAATGATTATAAAGATCTAATTGTTTCCACCTGCCCTTTAATGACAAAGAAAACAACAATACCAACTACAACAACCAAAAAAAAAAAAAGGCCATGGTCACGCGCCAAAATAGTTTTAAAATATAAAAAATGCCTTTAAAAAAATAACAATTAAATAAATTACAAAATATTTAACAAAAGAATATTGTTCGGAAAAAAAAATCATAAAATTTACTCCAAAAAAAGAAACTACTACTACTTGTAAATCTTTTAAAAGATAAAATATACAACATATAAATCATAAAATAACCAAGAAAGAGTTACAACAATTCCGTAAAGCAATTAAAATGACATACCAAATTCAACCGGTACGAAAAACCGGGTAATGTATGCAACACAAAGCGTAAATGTAAAATGGTTAATGGTAAATAAAATATATATATGTATGTAACAAACATGTAAAATTTTAATACAATTTACAAGAGCGCCAGTCTATATGTCTGTTTAAAGGAAATCATAAAATTATCATTATAATTGAAGCGCATGTTCAACACTATATTTTATCAATATCTAAAATGAGCTCAGAAAGAAAAATACATATCTAACACTACTGCTACCTGCATTTAAAAATATAAAAAAAAAATTCTTCTTAATCACTGATCAAATACAGACATAATCAATGAACGACAAACAATAAAAAAACAATAAAAAAGTGTTACAGAAAAATTAAGTGTGGCTGACCAGATGTCATTAAGATTTTTTTTTATTTATTTTTTCTTTTTCCCCGAAATTCTATAAATTTCTTTCTTTCAAATCTTCAAAAGGTGTTGATATAAATGCATCATCATTAGAGAGACAAATCTATTCCATTGTTAAGGAGATATAATGAGGGTTGCTCTACAAACATTTAAAATCATTAAAAAAAAATAAAGCGGTTGATATAAAACACAAAAGAACTTAAGATTTGTTACTTTGTTTTATTCTCCCAAATTGATCATTGACATATTCGATATTTGGCAGTTTATCAATTGAAAAAAAAAAAATATATATACAGGGTGGCGCAAAAATAACCTTCCGATGTTTTTTGGCTGTAATTTAAAAAAAAAAATGAAAAACTGATTCTTCTTGTGGATTATTTTTATTTGGTCTTTTAATTTTTTTTACATCAAGTCGAGAATATGATGTCATGTAAATGGCCGCCGCCACAGTTGATTGTCATTTGAGCCCTTTTTATGGCATTTTCCATCACTTTGGCCAAAACTTTCGACGATAGGTCCTCACATTCTTGACGGATATTGTCTTTAAGAGCTGCGAGAGTCTGAGGCTTGTTGACATAAACCCGCGACTTCAAAAAGCCCCACAAAAAGAAGTCTGGAGCGGTCAAATCAGGCGATCCTGCTGGCCAGTGCAAATCGCCAAAACGGGAGATTAGGCGCCCGGGAAATGCATCTTTCAGCATATCGGTTGTGGCACGTGCACTGTCTGGCGTTGCACCGTCCTGTTGGAACCACATGGTTTCCAATCCCAATTCATCAAGTTGCGGCAAAAATAACTCGTTGATTATTGCTCTGTAGCGCTCACCATTCACAGTAACCGTTTGGCCCGCGACGTCTTCGAAGAAAAAAGGTCCGATGGCTCCTCCAGCGAAAACAGCACACCATACAGTGACTTTGAGCGGATGTAATGGCTCTTCGTGGGTTACACGCGGATTTTCAGTGCCCCAGAAGTGTAAATTTTGCTTATTTACGTACCCGCTAAGGTGGAAATGGGCCTCATCACTCATGATTATTTTTGATGAAAAATCATCTTTATTATTGCTCAAATAAATAGTCACCAATATTCCGCGTTCTGGAGCAGTGTAGCGTAACATTGTTTATTAACGTGTATTTCGCATGTGTTTACTACACAAATGTCAAAACAGAACTGACATTAGGGGCCAATCGCAAAGTTTATAGCATTTTCTGATAGGAGGATTACTTTTGCGCCACCTTGTATATTTACACCAGTAAATTTTTTGTAATTCTCTTGTTGTGTAATATTTGAAATGTTTACAAAGTTCAAATACCTTTTTTCCGATATTGATTCTTTTGGATTTTAGTTTTTTTTTTTTTAAATAATAATATTTATTTTGGGTTTCTTTTTATTAAGGAGACTTTTTGACGATTTTTTTGTTTTGTTCTTATTGATTTATTTTTGTTGTTTTGTAATACAAATAATTGTTTTACTAATATTTGTTACTTTGATAACTTTAAAGGTTCTATTGAACTTTGTAATTTTCTTGTTTAAGTTTTCCTTAAGTGATTTTTCGGTTTGAGTGTTTTTTTTTTTTATTGTCTGTGGGGTATATAAATATTTGAAAATACTTTTACATAAAAAAAAAAATTTGTTTTTTTAAGCAAGTTTTAATAGGAAATTTAAATTTTAAAATAAAAAAAAAAAACAATTTAAGTACAGATAATTTATTTTGTAAATAAAAGATTACGATTGCATTTCCTTTTAAGTTTTGTTATTTAAATAAGTTTTTTATAAAAATGTGAATTTTTTTTTATGAAATTTGTATTCAAATTAATTTAAAAAAGTTTTCTAATTAAAGCAAATGATCAAGCAGACTTTGAAAAAGATAAATCTTTATTAAATTAATTCGATTTTATTCAATATTTTGTAAATGAATTTATGAAATCAGATTTAAAATCATTATTGATAAATCAATTTAATTTGATTCCTTTTTGATTCAAAATCATCTCAAACATAATTCTTTTTTTAATTCGCGAATTAAAAAAAAATATTAATTTGATTTGCGAATTAAAACAATTATAAAAAAACGTTAAAATTGTGTGTGTTAATTTATATTATCATATAACTTGATAAAAAAAAATAGTCACCCTGTGGCTATTTACAAAAATTCCAACCTCTGTCGAGCTTTGCAAAAATGTTGACTGTTTTGCGCTATCTCGCTTAGTTTACGAGATTTTCGCCTTTTTATAAAATGGCTTTGGTAGCAGAGAATAAATATACTGCGATAATAAAAATAAGCCAGGTCCGGAAGACATCCCGAGGTATCTATTTTTATAAAGCAGCCACATGGTGGCCCACTTTTATACGAACGAAATGGAACGGGAAACGAAATTTGTATGATCGGATAGTGTTTTAATTTATATTATCATATAAATTGATAAACACAAATATAGTCAACCTTTGACTGTTTAAATTAAATTAAATTTAAATCGTGATTTAAAAAAAAAAATATTTTAATTCGCGAATCAAAATAATTTTTTTTTAATTCGCGAATAAAATTAAAATTGATTTAATTCTTTGATTTAAAATTCAATTATTCGAATTGAATTATTTCGTTAGGTTTGTAAAAAGAATTCCATATTCAAAACAACTTGATTCTTTTAATAAGATAACGATTGAATCATGGTAGTAAACAATTGAATCAGAAAAATGAATTCAGAAAAATGAATGAATGAATCAGAAAAATGAATGTTTTTAAAGGCCTGTGATCAAGTCAGATGTAATTGGTGGTAAGTGATGAAAATTGAAAACGAAAACAAACAGCTTTCTAATTATTTTATTACTCGGAACTTTTAATTTAGGCAATACAAAATAATTTTTGAAATATAAGTATGCATTAAAATCCGATTGATTTTGATTTTCATCACATGCCTGAATATAAAAAAGTGTAAATAAGAAAAAAGTGTATATGTATAAATTCAGACCACTCTTAGTTAAGTCAATAATTTTATCATATTTGAATAAACATCAATTTTTTTTTAAACATTTTTAAATTAAATATGAAAATTTTTAAAGCAAATATGATTCAAGCTAAAATTAATTTTTTCGTATTTAAATTAAAATGTCAACCTTCTAGATATTGTTTTTGCATTTTAAAAATACCTAGAAACATATATGAATTTCAAAGATGTTTGTATTTAATTTAATGTTATTTCTATTTGATTTAAAAATGAATTTTTCTGTGTACCCAGTCTTATTATTGTATCTTAAAATTGAGCATAAATTTAAGATCTAATTACATGTGATAAAATCTATGCAGATCAGGCGTAGCATGTATAATCAGATCCAATTTGATCTGCACTCATTATATTTTAACGATAAAATAAAAACTTTGAAAAAAAGTTTCACAAATGCTTAATTTTTTATAAATTTTTTGGCATCAAATAATACTTCAGCTTTTGGCCTTTCTAATGATGTATTGGCATTTTCTTATGAGAAACCAACCCTTTCTTTTTTTAACAAAAAAAAGAGCATAAAACAAAATCTGTCATACGAAGAAAAAATCTAAAAAAAAATAATAGTTCTATAGCACTTAGTATTATTGACTTAAATTTTACTTTAGTAAGAAATTTTTAAACAAAATATAAATTTTAATAAAAATTCCTACTAAGTGCGATCCATAGCACATATGTGCGAAACATATGTATATTTTGTTGGAAAGCTCGTTTAAGCTTAAATAATAGAAGTACCTTAATATTCATTTGGTTTTTGTGTAGGAAATAGTTTCTCCGGAGAAAGTATATGTATTTTATTTTTGTTACAGGGAAGAAGTTTTCCATTTAGCCACACGTGACCTTCAAGATTTTAATATGTTTTTTATAATGTTATGATTTTTTTATTTAATACTCTCTCAAATTAGCTAAAAATTTTTGATTTTGTGTAAAAATTTTAAATAATGTAATTTTTTATTATTTTTCAGATTAAAATGGAGTTAAGCTGAAAAAGATAAATTTATTGAACCGGAAAAGCATTTTCAGAAACTTAGGTAAGTCTACTAAGAACTTAGTTAATTATACCAAAAACTTAGGTAAATTTGCCAAGTATTAAAATATATTAAGCATTTATCAAAAAAAGTTATATATAAACTAGAAATTTAAATTAAACGTTATTTATTACATTTTTTGTGAATTTTCTAATACCCTACTGTCTCCAATTATATATACATATAAGATTTATCACAAAATCTTAAATTGTGCTTGCAAAAATTGCATACAAGAAATTCCACTATTTTTCTTGATGTTGGTTAGTGTTGTTGTTGCTTGATACGTAGAAAGAAATATTACACAATCAAAATTCTAAACAATTAAACGCAACAGCATAATTTTCTTTCGAAAGATCCGCTTACACATAGTCAAAAAAAAAAAGAAATAAAAAATGTAGAAATAAACCATGCAAAAATCACGTCTTTCGTATATAAGCAAACTAAAAAAAAAGAATTGCATTTTCATTATAATGATAGTCAAAAGATAAACATGACGATAATATCTTTTTACTGAAAAAAAACTCTACACAATATTTTTTGTTTTATATTGTAGTTGTTACGTTTTGATCTATTCAATGTAATAATTCAGCGTAATATGATCACAAAAACAACATAACATACATATAAAAAAATGTTAAATATGTTTAATATAAACAATGTACATACAGGCATCTAAAAAATGATGCTGGATGTATCAAAAACAACAACATATAAATACTCGCTTCATTTTTGTATAAAGAAGAATGATAAAAAACCGGCAAAACGACACGATTCATGTAAAATATAATAAGAAAAAAAAAAAAATAGCAAGAAAGCGGCATTTAAAGCCAACAACAACAACAACCACACTTGCTTACATACGTACACCAAGAAAAATGCTACAAAAATTACTTCAGAATACACAATATAAAAATTCCTTAAATATTTTACGCGTAATTGTTTGTTAAGGAAAACAACAGCAACAACATCAAGGCATTCAAATAACATTAAGATTATTTTTGTTTGCTTTTTAAACATCAAGAAAATTGTTTTTCTCCAGTTTCTTTGCCAGTTTTTCTATAGCGCACGCGTATTGCAATTGTTTTGTGTTGTGTTTATAACAAGCTGCACTTGCGTATTGTTGTTGTAGATTATCAAAAGATAAAATGTAAAACAAAGTGCATTTTCAACTACTTCTACTTACCTGAAGAAGACAAGGAAACAAAATAAAGACATATATGAATGTAAAAACAGGTAAAGGGTGATTTTTTAACCATTTGGGTTTTGAAAATTGAAAAATAAAAAAACAGAAAATCTTCATAAATGAATGCCTGCCATTTACCTTTAAAAGATTAATTCATGTAAATGTTGCCCGCGGCTACGCCGTAGTTGGTCTATTCGTGAGCTCTAATTTTGGCATTCTCTTTCCAGCATTTCGGCCGGTATCTGTCCAATGTCAGCTGTAATGTTGTCTTACAGGGCTGGAATTCGCGTATCCCCACAAAAAAAGTCTAGTGGGGTCAAATCGTATGATCTTGGCGGCAAATAGACTGCTTCAAAATGTGATATTAATTGCTCACCAAACTTGCCTCTCAATAGGTTTATGGTATCGCGTGCCTTGGGGCATGTGGCACCGTCTTGTTGAAACCATATGTCAACTAAGTCCAATTCTTCCATTTTGGGCAAAAAAAGTCGGTAATCATCGCACGGTACCACAGTGCATCTTTTAGAATGCATTGGCAGCTCTTGAACTGCCTTCGGCTGCTCTTCATACCAAATTTCGCAATTCTATTTGTTGATGTATCAATTGAGCCAAAAATTAGCGTCGTCGCTAAAGATAATTTTTCACATTTCTCACACAGCACGAATTTTTGATAATGAAATTCAATGATTTGCTAGCGTTGTTCGTTTGTTAATCTTTTCATGGTGAAATGGCAAAACTTTCTGAGAATTTTTGGCATTACCACATGCGACAAATCTTTTTTTTTACACTGAAAAAATTTAGACTGAAAAGCCAAATAGCAAAAAAAAATCACCCTTTATTAAGTGGTTGTCTTAATTGCGACAATGTTAACGATAACTTTGAAAAATTTACAAGTTTACAGCTAAATGTTAACAACATAAATGTATAACATCTAAACAGCAAAATGTTGGTTGGTACATGTTGTAGAGCCTTAAGTGTTTAGAAACATAAAATGTTTAGATTCATAAACTGTTTCTAAATAAAAAATATATGTATATACAAACTTAACTTAAAGAAAATTTGCACAAATCCAATCGCAAATATATTTTCGGCGTGATACTTTAAATAACTTTAACAAATAGAAACATTTCTAATGAAACATTTTCAATAAATTTGCTTGTAAAATATGCGAATGTTAGTTATACTTTGTAGATTTTTAACTTTACTTTAAAAGCAAGAAAAAAAATCGTACGGATAGTCAGCAAATTCGTACGGATGTAAACCGAAAAAGAATATTTCGGATCTAAATTTAGGACCATAAAAAAATGCTGATATTTAACAAAATTGTGCTAAAATATAGCTTATTTTGAATTGAATGTTATTCAAAACAATCCGATGTTTATTTTTCAAACTTCAAATTTTACGCTAAGGCTACTAGAAAAAATCGTCAATTTTCTAAATTTTAAACCTAACTTTAAACTTAAAAAAAATATGCGGATATTTAGCAAATTCTTGAGGATAGCGACAAAAAACCACTAAGTACAGCATAATTAATAATTTTGATTAATATTTTCGATCTTTCTTTAAATTTTGTTTATAAATATGCTATAAAACATGCGGATGTACATTGTTTATATTACATTTAACATTTGGTTAGCATTAAAGCGGATAAATGAGGATATTTTACAAAATTATGCGGATGTGTCTAAAATAATTGAATCACTCCTTAGTAAAGTCGTTAAGATTAATACTAATGGAGTTTTGTTAAATATATAGAAAACTTAAAATTATAATTTTGAAACAAAAACAATATGCGGATATATGACAATAACGTGCTAATGTGGAAAATCTTAAAGCTTAATTTTTGCTTTTTTCTGCTATTTTGGATTTTCCATTTTTTTAGTTTAAAAGTAGCTTTTTCTTTAGATTTATGATCTTTAAATTGCTTTTTTCAAAATTTTATGCCTTAAATTGCTTTTTTTCAAACCTTGAAAAAGATAAACCTTTATTAATTAAATTGGCGAAAAAAATAATTCTTTTTGTAAATCAGATATGTAATTATGAAGCTTTTTTGATTCAATTGCATCAAATCATTTCAAACATAATTTTTTTTTAGTTTGCGAATTAAAAAAAGAAAAAATAATTCTTTTTGTAAATCAGCCAGTTGATCCAATATTTTATAAATCAATTTATTAAATCAGATTTAAAACCGTAATTGATTAATCAATTACATTTGAAGTTTTTTTGATTCAATTGAATCAAATCATTTCAAACATAATTCTTTTTTTGTTCGCGAATGAAAAAAAGATTGATTTGATTTGTGAATTAAAATAAAATATAAAAAACATTAAAATTGACTTACAAATCTCGCTTATTTTTGTAAATGTTGGCCATTTTGTAAAATTGCCGGTATTTAGGACAAAATTTTTGCTCTACTAAAGTATTAATATAATACGATCACAAAAATATACCAGGTTCGGAAGACATAAAACAGCCACATGGTGAACATTTTTATACGAACGAAATGGAACGGAAAACGAAATTTGTATTATCGGAATGTGTTAATTTATATTATCATATAAATTGATAAAACAAAATAGTCATTCTGTGGCTGTTTTACAAAAATTCCATGAAACCCTTCGGGGTCCTACCGAATCTATTCTATGAAAGGGTAACCTTTCTTGAGCTTTGCAAAAACTTTATATTGTCGGAAGGTGTTAATTTATATTACCATATAAATTGATAAAGAAAAAAAAATAGTCACCCTGTGGCTGTTTTATAAAAATTCGGGGACTACTGAATTTTGTCCGTTTTGCGCTATCTCGCTTAGTATTCCAGATATTCGCCATTTTATAAAATGGCGAAAACTAAGCGGGTTTAAAATTAAATAATCGTTATTTTAAAAAAAATCATTTTAATTCGCAAATGAAATCATACTCGAGAATCAAAATAATACTTTTTTTGATTCGTGAATCAATTTGAATTATTCAAATTCAATTATTTCGTTTGATTTATAAAAAGAATAATTTAAAACAACTTGATTCTTCTAATAAGATATAGATTGAATCATGGTAGTAAATAATTCAATCAGAAAAAGGGAAATCGCGAATTAATTCGTCAAAATTTAAATCAAATTTTAAAATTGATTTAAGGAATTATGTTTTTAAAGGTCTGAGCATTGTTTTATTATTATTTTTGATACCTTAATTTTACAAAAAAAAAAAAAATTGCGGATTTTTGGAAAAATCGTGCGGATGTTAACAAAAAGCTATAAATACATTTTAAGATTTAAATTTTTGCTTATATGCCATATTCTCAATTTAAAAAGATGCAGATATAGTATTTTGATAATTCGTAATTCATTTTTATTTAAATTTAACAACAATTCATATTTTCTATACGCCGAGTGTAAACAACTATTTTCAAAGTCAATTCATATTATTTACCATCTGACATTTTCATACATTCTCACCTTCATTTCGTTTTGTAAAAGACTGTCACACTTTGTGGCATGATAAAAAAAAAGTCTGCCAATATTTATAATGCGATCAAATTACATTCATATGTCTACATTTTTTTTTATATACATATATTAAATGTTTGCAAGTTGTTGTTGCTGTTATGCTTTTTATTAAGCTCAAAACGTAAACTTCATTTTATACCGTTAAGGTCGTTTGTATGAAAAACAAAACGTATGTACGTTTATATGTTCGTTCGTTCAGTTGGTCTCAGATATTTGGCAGTAGACATAATGCTATCACAGTTTTATTAACACACTATCACACAATGGTATTATTTTTTATTTTTTGAAAATTTTTTTCTCAACCATTGGCAACACTGACCTCCTTTTCACACTGTCTTTTGTAGACGTTCTTTTTGTTAACAAAAAATAATATAAGAAAAATGCGCTTACATGTACATGTGATAAACTTTCAAAATAACAATAAAAAAATTGCATCCTCCAAAAGATATTGTCATGCCAAAAATATAAGCCACCTTATAGTTATAGAGAGTTAGTAAAGAGGGAAGAATGGCCGAACGGACGGACGGACGCAGGTATGGACAGACAATTTTGTTTGTGTACTGTTGTCTTGTGTGTATTAAAGAAATATCGAATATTCATTAAACAGCTTGTTAAGAATTATGGCCTTTAGGCTTTTTATAACTAGAAGAGAAAAGAAAGATTGGTCTTTATTTTCTGTTAATTTTATTTTATTTATTTTTTATTATTTTTACAAGTCTCTAAAATAAAGATAAATGAGGTTTCATTTTCATTCTACATATGAGAGAGAGAGATTTTTATTATATAAATTGGATAAGGGTAAAATTAAATTCGTGTTTTTTTTTTTCATAGATATAAATTTACCAAAAACTGTTGGCGATAACAAAATAATTATTTATTTTATTAAACATATAATTACAAATTATATTTTAATACCCTAACCGAGCACTAGCAACGAAGGCCTTCAGCTCGTTGTAGCGAAAACAGGCCAGAGCCTCTGGTGGAAATCGAACCCACGACCGCCGCACTGATAAGCTATCACGCTACCAACTAGCCTAATTAAAAGAATAATTTGTACTAATTTTAATAAACAAATTTAACACATATTTTTACTCCACATCCGCATATATTTGTTAATTATTCCTAATTTTTTCGGTAATAAATTAATGAATAAAGTTCTAAAAATGCTGTAAACAGTACATCCGCATAGTTTTAATATTTTCTTATGAAAATTTACTGGTTTTGCTTTTTTCTGCTATTTTGGATTTTCCAGTTTTTAGTTTAAAAGTAGCTTTTTCTTTATACTTTTAATCTTTAAATTGCTTTTTTCAATTTTTTTTTGTTCTAATTGCTATTTTTCTAATAAAAAAAAAATTCTGTTAGTTTTTTTTTTTTTGGTTTTTTTCCAAACTTTTTACTTTTGCTTGTTTAAAAAAATATTTTTTCTGTTACACTCACCAAAAAAAAAGTCTGTAATGGCAACGGAAAATTTTGCTGTTATTACGGGAAATTCTGCTAATTTGAGCCCAGTGGTATTTTTTGCTAATCTTAGCAACACATGTCTGCTGACGTGTAGTACAATGAAATTAGTAGAAAATTAGTAGCCGCTACTAAATTTTAGTAGACTTTTTGTAAAGTGGAATTTAAAATCTGTTTGCTAAAATCAGCAAAAAAAATTACTAAATACTATTAATATTAGTACGAAGTTTTAGATTTATTTTTTTTATCGAGCATCAAAAATGTTGATTATATTTTTTAAAAGATGTTTTATACAAAATGAAAAAAAAAATCTTAAAAATTGTTAAACATAAACGAATTTATCATTTTGTTTTAATTTCGTTAAATTTAATTGTTTTTAGGGCTGATTTTTAGAACTAAAAAACCCTTTTTAGTGCTATTTTAAGTGGATGTCCTCTTTTTACACATGAGTCGGTATCTTCACTTCCGATCCCTTTTTTAATCCTATGTAACATTTTAGGACAATTTAAGTTTGTATGTATAAGTTTAAATTATTAGAAATAACATTTCCTTCAATATCGACTTTTTAAAATTAGTAATTTCTTTTTCTAATTTTAGCAAATCGGTTTTCAAAAATTTGTAAAATGATTTCTGAAATTAGCAACGAATATTTGTAGATATTCTGTAAAAATTTTGTAATTTGTAAAATGTAAATAGCAAAAAGATTTGCTAAATGATAATTTTTTTACTAAAAATCAGTACAAAAATAGTAAAGTGGGATTGAAAACAGTTTACAAATTTTTCTACTAACTTTTTTTTTTGAGTGTAGTTTTGTCCTTTTTTTAAATGTTGAAAAAGTTTTCTGTTTTTTTTTTAATTTTTTTCCAAACTTTTTACTTTTGCTTATTTAAAAAAAATATTTTTTCTGCTAGTTTTGTTCTTTTTTTATGAAAAAAAAAATGTTTTTTCCAAACTTTTTCCTTTTGCTGGTTTTTTGTCAATATTTTTTTTTTTTGCTTAAATTGAAATTGAATTTGAAATTGAATTTTGCTTTTTTCGTCTTCTCTGGTAATTAGGCAAAATATCCGCATATTTTCATTATACATCCGCTTAATTTTCGATCTCTAAGAAAAATTTAGTTTTGATAGGTTTATGAGTTTTCAAATCCTCATAATTTTTGTATATTTTTTTGTGCAAAATTTTAAACGAAAACCGAAATAACATAACTACATTAAATCATTTACTAAATATCCACAAAAAAAAAAAAAAAAAACAATTATAGCATATCATATTAAAAAAATGATAAAATTTGGCAGGTTCTCATGTTTTTCGTTCTAAATATCAAATTTTATGTTCGAAAAGTTGATGCAAATACACATTTTTATACACGGTTTTTTTGAAAAAAATTTTAAAGCATATAAAGCTTAAATTTTAGTTAAGAACTGTAAAATTTTTTATACTACATCCATATAATTCAGAATATGTATACCCGCATTTCTGTGTAATTAAAAATTTCAATTAAGACAAATTGATTTTATTTTGCTATTAACGGCTAAAGAGCTTTATTCTAATATTGTATTGTTTTTGCATATCTGTCCTTTATATCTGCAATTTTTTGCATTCAAGTGATTTTGTTAATGTCTTAATATTGCAACTTCACGTTTCTCTTAAATGCCTTATAATAATCTTTTCGTTGCAAAATATATCCAAAATTCTTAAAGACAAGTACTTCAAAAGTAGTACATTCGCATATTTTTATATACGAGTATTTTTCAACAAATATTAATTCAAATTGAAACAAAAAATAAATAAATGTAAAACAGTGCTATACGAGTAATATTTAAAGATTTTTTGCCTTATATCCGCATATTTTTGTTAATTTTGATAAAAGTTTTTCATTCTTATCTCTTATCTCTTAGCTCATATATTCTCATTTTTGTGTGGTATGTCCGCAAAGGTTTTTTATTTCAAAATCTTGCCGAAGATATTGCATTTAATATTTATTTAAAATTCATTTAATTATTATTGAAAATTTCTAATATTTCTAAACCTCAAGGAGTTTCATTTCAAAATAAAGTTAGTGTTTATAGGAGTTAATAATGAAGCACTATGCGGATGTGATGTGAAAATAAAGAATACTACAAAATTACTCTATACCAATCTCCATTATCCGCCCAGTTTTTGGTTGTAAAATATAGGTGAGATCTTTACGAGTAGATGAAGGTGTACATCTGCACAGTTTTAGATAGAAGTATGCTAATTTTTTATTTTTTTATTTTTCACATTTTGTGGGTCCGGCCCACATATTTTTTTTTAGATATCCGCACTGATGGCGATATTCAAGAAAAGGTGGTTTGACGAAATAATAAAATAACAAATCACATTGAATTTTTTATGTAAAGCGTAATATCATGTTGTTATATTCAGAGAAGACAAATTTGCTTGTTTTGCTTTTTTTAACATATTTGTTTTTTTTCTGTTTTTTTTTTTGGATTGTTCAGTTTTTAGCTTTAACCTTAAAAAACATAATTCCTTAAATTAGTTTTCAAATCTAATTAAAATTTTGATGGAATTAATCCGCGAATTTATTGTGCTGATTAAATTACGATATTTACTACCATGATTCAATCTTTATCTTATTAAAAGATTCAAGTTAATTTAAATATTGAATTCTTTTTATAAATCAAACGAAATAAATCAATTTGAATAATTCAATTTGAAATCAAAGAACCAAATCAGTTTTGATTTCAATTATTTTGTTTCCCGAATATAATTTGATTTGCGAATTAAAATACAGGTTGGTTGAAAAGTTCCTGCGTTCGAAATGAAAGAATACTGTTTTTGTTACGAAATATATTTTTTTATTCAATATAATCTCCTAGAAGCTCAATACACTTATTCCAATGATCTTCGAATAATTTTATCCCATCCTTATAATGGTTTTCCGGAAGCTCTGCAAAATAACCGTCTACGGCTGCTATGGCCTCTTTATTCGACGAAAAATGCTTTCCACGAAGGAATTGTTTGAGATTTCTGAAGAGTAGTCACTGGGAGCCAAATCTGGTGAATACGGTGGATGTTCAAGCAATTCGTACTTTAATTCTTTGAATTTAGCCATCGTCAAAACACTTTTGTGAGCAGGTGCATTGTCTTGATGAAAAATAATTTCTTCTTCTTTAAACCAGATATTTTTTCACGAATTTTTTCATCCAGCTGCAATAATATTCAGAGTTGATTGTTTTACCTTTCTGAAGATAATCAATCAACAAAATTCCTTTTGCATCAAAAATTTCCTTTGCTTTTAAACCCTTCAAAACAAAGAATTAATGACTGCACGATATTAAATTTTTTCTATATTAAAAAAAATCAATGACACGTCAACTTCAAGCCATTTGGAACAAAGAAAGAATTGACAGAATGACTTGCAACTTTGCATGTGTTCTCAAGACAGTTATACCAACTTGAGAAAAAAAAAATTTGGAGCTAGCAGTGCCATCTCTTGGTGAGCGCAGGAACTTTTCAACCAACCTGTATTTTTTTTCTTTATAAATAACAAATAAATTTTAAACCCAAAGGTTTTCATGAAATTTTTATAAAACAGCCAGGGTGACTATTTTTTTTTATCAATTTATATTTAGTTTTCTCTTCCATTTTGTTCTAATAAAAATAGTCATTCTGTAGCCTCAGGATGTCTTACTACGAACCTGGACTATTTTTATTATCGTAGTATATTAAAAAAAAATTTGTCCGTTTTACCTTATCTCGCTTAGTTTTCGAGATAGCGGCCATTTTAAAAAATTACCATTTACAAAATGGCGAATATCTAGAAAACTAAGCTAGATTTATAAATCCATTTTATGGTTATTTTTATTTTGTTTTAATACGCAAATCAAATCAATTTTGTTTGAAATGATTTAATTCAACTGAATCAAAAAAGAGTCAAATGAAATTGATTGATTAATAAATTATGATTTTAAATCTGATTTAATTAATTGATTTTTAAAATATTGAATCAACTCGCTGATTTACAAAAAGAATTATTTTTTTTCGCAAATTAATTTAATAAATATTTATCTTTTGGTTTTTTCCACAAATTTTTACTTTGCTTGTATTTTTTTGCTTTATTGTCAATATTTTTATCTTTTTAATACATTGAATTTTGCTTTTTTTTTGTCTTCTCTGGTTATATAATATATCCGCATGGTTTTTTTTAACTACAAATCAGTAAAAAACAAAATTATTTGAATAAGTAAGCAACATATTATGCAAGAATAATATGGTTTTTCTTGCGATAAAATTTTTACGGATTTCTCATATTTGCGGCTCTACATGCGAATGTCTTTTAATTACAAAAAAGTTATGCTATTATGCAAAAACAATGAAGCTTTCAGTATCAATAATTTTTTAAGATTTTCTTATATTTTCGGCATCACATCAGCATATTAATATACCGATATCCGCACAGATTTTGTTATTAGATAATTGTTATAGCTATAAGAAATTTGAAATATTAAAATGCATAGTGTTTTTATATCAAAACTTTAATATCAGGGTTTTTTTATATATAGTTTTGTTGATATTGATAGAATTTAAATTTTAAAATTGTTGTACCAATTTTTGGTAATTTTTTTTTCAAGAAATTTACTTTTTCCCTTAGCCTACTGTAATCCGTTTTAATTTCCCTTCCTTTTAAAAGGCAGTAATATTCATTATTGTTATTATCAACAAAAATTATGATTAAATATTTTGACACATAATATTGTCAAAAACTAATGATTATTGAACACAGCCAAAACTTGTACAAAGTCATCTTTCAAGATCAAAATCCTCTCTAAAAAAAATTCATAATTTTTCAGAAAAAATAAAAATTTCATTCAAGGTTAATAAAAATTGATATAAATGTAAAACTTTCATTAACTTTAATGTTTAGCCAGCATTATGAGTTACTTTTTTGTTGGAAAATAATAAAAACTTTGTTAAAATGTCGAAGTCAAACGACATGATCATTATTTATGTTTATTCCTGCTGTTTTTTTTTTTTATTTTTTTTTTTTTTTGAAGCATTACGTTCAGTTTTAGGCCTCCGAATAAATGAAACATGTGTTGGCTGTAAATGATGATGATGATAATAATGATAACAAAGATGATGATGATGATGATAATGTTGTTCATTTATAATGATTGACCTGATTTTCTTAAAGATATTGTTTTTATTTTTTGTTTTCTGCGTGTTCAAGCTCATTATAATGTGATCATAATCGACACATTACCTGTTGACGTTTATAAATAAATTAAAAATTTTCAGTGGTTAATTTTTCCTTTAAAGAATTTCACTTGTACTCAAGCTGCGAAAATTGGGTCAGTTTTTGTGTTGTTCACTAAATTAATGTAAAATATTTTAATATTGTTATATTATACACATTTTTAATAACCCAAACGCCTTCATTACATTCCTTATGAGATCCTCCTTTTTCACTTTTTATGAAATCTCAATTTTCTCTTTTTTTTTTCTATATGTATAAAGACAACACATTGTGTTGGTCAATGAATTATGTTGCCTTTATTGGTCCTCAGGGTCCGCCAAATAACTTTTTTTTTTTTTTTTGAAAATGCTATAAAAAAAACTACTGAATATTTTCTCAAATTTCTTTTTTTATTTGAAAGTACAATCCTTCCGGTTAATAATGGAAAATAATTTCATTCAAATGGCTGCCTCGGCTGGCCGTTACAGTCAATGGCGATCGTTATCGGGCCATGTTGAACGAATTTTTGTTCACAAAAATTGAAGAGGAGGATATTGGCAACATTTGGTTTCAACAGGACGGCGCTACGTGCCACACAGCCGAAGCTATACTCGATTTTTTGCGCCCTGTTTTTGAAGATCACATTATCAGCCGCAGAGCTGATGTCGTTTGGCCACCTCGGAGCTGCGATTCGACACCGTTGGACTATTATTTGTGGGGTGCCGTCAAAGATAAGTGTTACGCCGACAAGCCAGAGACAATTGACGCTTTAAAGGACAATATTCGTGAAGCCATTGGTGAAATATAACTGCACACAATCGATAATGTGCTAAAAAATTGGACCGATCGTATAGGCTACTGCATGGCCAGCCGAGGCAGCCATTTGAATGAAATTTTTCCATTATTAACCGGAAGGATTGTACTTTCAAATAAGAAAAGAAATTGAAAAAATATTCAGTAGTTTTTTTTATAGCATTTTTAAAAAAAAAAGTAATTTGGCGGACCCTATAGCTTACAAGTGAGAGTAGTATGTTTTGTCATATTATACCTTTTTTTTTGCATAAAGAGTAAAAATGTCATCTTTAGTTTTGACAGTTACTGTTATCGTTTTTCGTTTTTTTTTGGCATTGCGTTTTGTAATATTTTTTTTTTAAATTTATGCATCATAATTTTATTGTTTTTTAAATCCCGTTACTTTAAGATTATGCTTTCTTAAACAGACAGTTTAAATGGTCATTGTAAATATAATGCCATCATATTCAATGCTAAATATGACAGAGGGCATGCAATATTAACGGTTATACATATATGCAAATATAACAGAAATCATGACTTAAATAGGGAAGTAACAAAGGTTCAGATATTGAAAGAATTAAATATTAAATTTTGTTACTGAAGAAATTTTTTTATGACAGTCCTTTATTTGCTCTACATCCGCATGTTATTATATATCTGCAAGTTTTTTTTTTATACCCTCCACCATATTTGGTGGAGTTTGTCATTCCGTTTGTTACATGTCGAAATACAGGTCTAAGATCCCATAAAGTATATATATTCGTGATCCTTATGCAATTTTAAGTCGATTTAGCGATGTCCGTCTGTCTGTCTGTCTGTCGAAATGACGATCACGACGCAAAGATGCAAGCGGGGGTGCCTATTTACCAGATTATTGTACATACTCCCGTGCAGTTTGGTATTGAAAATAAACAAAATCGGTCAAGCGGTTAAAAAGTTATGAGTGAAAATGTGAAGATACCTCTAAATTTTCCAAACAAATTGGTGTATTTTAGTACAACTGCGACTGGTACAAAATATATATTTTCTCATTTTTTTGTCACCAGTCGCTTAGAAATGAATATTTTGTATTCATATTTTTTAGCTCAAAAAATTTTTTTCAACAAATTTTTTTACCACAAAAATTTTTTTTTCACTTCAAAAATTTTTTTTTTCACTTAAAAAATTTTTTACCTCCATAATTTTACTTCAAAAGTTTTTTACATTATTTCACTCAGAATATTATGTAGTTAACTGTTTGTAGTTTAAAACAAATGTTTTCCGTTCCATTTAAAAATAAAGGAACATACATTTATTTTTCAAAGAAATATCTACATATATTAACTTTTTTATACATTTATTCGAAATAATTTACTATCATTTACCATTTTTTTTAAGTTTCATTTATTTTTTTCATTTATTTGAAATTTAATAAAAATTTACCCACAAAACGGAAACTTGTGGTTTATTTGTGTCCGTAACACTTATTACAAATTTAAATTTTGTTTGCTGTCTGTTTCAAAAAAAAAAAAAATATTAAAAAAATTTCAATTTGTTTTTTTATTTAAATTGGTTGTATATATACAAAATTTTTCAATACAAATTACAAGAAATTTATAAAAACACATACATACACAAACACATTCACACAAAAAGTGTTTAAAGCTTCATATGCATCAGAGAAGAACTGCAAAATCAACTTTTTTCTTGATTTAATCATACACAAAAATTCTTGTTCGCATTTAATAATTCAACAAAATTCACTGTAGAATAAAATCAGCATCATGTTACTGAACGCGTAATTGGGATCAGTGTGAATCATCTGTCGACTAAGTTTTATGCAAATGTAATCACTCAACAAAAAGTCAGCGTTGAATAAATCAGAAAAAACAACAAACAACGCGTATGAGTGTAATCAAAACAAAATAGAAACACATTTCATAAATGTACATTAGGGTGGGACTTAAATATTCTTCTTTGTGAAATAAAAATATTTTTTTGGAAAAAAAATTTAGGTCGATATCTCAGGCTTGCCTAATACGGAAAAGTTTAAATATTGTCTAATTTTTTTTATCTATTTTGATTGGAAAATTAGGCAATGTTTAACTTTAACCGGATTGGGAGAGCATGAGATATCGACCTAAATTAAAAAAAAAAAAATTCACAAAGAACAATATTTTTGGTATTACTAATAAAAATTCTAAAAAAACGGATTTTAGACCCACCCTTATTTGTGAAATGTGTTTCTACAAAACCACCCCCTTTTTATAGATAAGAAACTATTTTGTTTTAATTATAAATACACACATACGCTTTATTTATTGCTTTTTCTGATTTATTCTACATCAAAATAATTATTGTTGACTCAAACGAACAGAATGACATCAACGGTATAAAAACGACCGATGATTATAAATCAGTGACAACAATTTGCACGTCGTTTAATTGATTTAAAATCATCAACAAATATGTGTATTGGAGTATATTCAACGTTTGAACGCAAACACATATATATTCGTGTGTTGATTGCATCAAAAACAGTAGAGAACATTTTTTTTAGGATATTGGTTGAGGATATTCAGAGTTTCGGCACAGCCGGATTTAAGCCTTTTTTTTGTTGTTTTTTTGTAAATTAATTTTTCTGCTTCACGAATTATAATATGAATCACGTTTTTGCGTAAGATTGAATAATAAACCAAAGAAATTACTTTATTTTGACGTGTTTATATTTAGTTTCAAACTTCCATCTACATATTCTGATGAAATTATTACCGAGAAATTTTTTACAGACAGTACATATTTTCTTTTATATCGGCAGGTTTGTTTTCGTTGATATAAAGATACAAACTCCTTGATTTGTAGTTTGAACCAGGTTCTATAAGCTTTTATAGAAATTGCTGATATTAAAAAAACGCTGGTACAAACAATACTGAACGAAAAAAATACTAAAATATAAAATCCCATATTAAAATCAAAATATATATGAACATATAAATATATTGTATATGATCATACATGGGCATACATAATCACATACGTACATGCCAAGTTCAATATATAACCATACATGATCTTATATACGACCATATATCTTCGGATTCAAAATTTTAGGGTAAATTGTGGTATATTTTTATATATGATCATATTTGTTCATATATTATTCATGTTTGCTAATATATATGAGCATATACGGCCCTATACTATTAAATTTCAAATACAAAGATATATGGAAATATATGAGATCATATATTGAATTATTCATCACATATAATCATATATGACCATATAAGATCATATATGACCATATATGATCGTATACCAGATCATGTATGTTCATATAAATTTGGATTTTTACATGGGATGGGAAAACCGAATTATATATGAACATACTTGATTATACAGGGATCATACATCACCATGCATAATCATATACGTTCATGAATAGTACCATACATGTTCCCATATATTTCAATATATCTTTGTATCCGAAATTTTATGGTACATTTATGTTTGTTTTTTTAGTTATGGTAATTTTTTCATTGGGTAATATTTTCTAATTAAAGCGATTTTGTAAGCGATTTTTTTTTAATATAAACAATTTTACCGGTCTTGCTGATTTTTTATTGCAATTTCAGCGATTTTTATATATTTTAATTTAATTTAATTCACCAGTCATAGTTATGTTGCTTCAGAAAAACTCATATGATAAATTTTTATTATTCTAACTTCCAAAAAGATTTTTGCAAATTTTATATCATAAATTTGCTATAGATATATTTTCTTATTCAGCATGATTATCATGTTCTTACATTGATTTCAAATTTAAGGCGCGTCATGTTAATGACTTTGATGTTTTTTGTCAACTAAATCATACTGACAGTTTTTCCGTGTTACCGGAAGTTTTTTAATCTGAACATATCAGTCTACCAGAAAAATACAAAAAAAAAAAAATCACCAACTAATAATAAAATTTTAACCTTTAACACTTTGCCAAATATCGAACTCAATGATCTTTTTCATACACACACACATTAACAAAAAAACATCATTAAATTGTAAAATATATTTTTTTTGTTTTGTTTTATTTTTCGGTTGTAGGTCCTCTTAATACGTGACTTGAGACAAAACGAATAATTGACTACAGTCAAGTCATAAAATTTTCGGCATATGCAACAATAATGCCACCATTTAAATAACATAAAACTAAATCACTACCATTGTTTCATTTTTTTTTAGTATTTGCCTGTACTATGCAGCATTGGCAACAACAACGTTTAAACATTGAACCCCATAAGACAAATAATATGCAAAAATCGTATTTTAACCATAACAAAATTACCGTTAGCATTAACATTGTGGTCTTCTTAAAAAAAAATTTTCCAAAAAATTTGTTATTTCAAGTTCATTCACATACTCTACTATGCCTCGTACAATTTCCATTAATCACACTCACATACAAAAAAAAAAAAAAAAAAAAAAAAAAAAAAAAAAAACAGGAAAAAACAACTCTTAAAGATTTCTTAAATTATGTATTTTTATGGTTCAATATTTTGTTTTTTAAATGACTTTGTTTAGCTTCAAAGGGGATAATCCTTACTTTAGATGTTTCTATGTTTAGTGTTTTGGTTTTTACTACAAAACATGACCCAATAAATGTTTTCAACACATAAGTTATTATTATCATATTGTATTGAAAATTTTGTAGTTTTCTTTCAATATTTTTGAAGGGATTTTCCCAATTGCCAAAGATTTTGATGATGAGTGTGGGAAAATATTTAATGTGTAAGGCAGAAATATTTAATGTGGAAATTCAGTGGGAAAATTTAAATATTTTCGAAAGAGGAAATAAAGTTAAGGAGAGTTTGATTTTTTTTTTTAAGGATTTTATGTGGGTTAAACCTATTGCTTTAGAGGCTATTTAAAGGCGGGGAAATTACTAAAATATGTATGCTAATCATTGAAATACAGATTGGTTGAAAAGTTCCTGCGCTCGAAATGAAAGAATACTGTTTTTGTTACGAAATATATTTTTTTATTCAATATAATCTCCTAGAAGCTCAATACACTTGTTCCAATGATCTTCCAATAATTTTATCCCATCCTTATAATGGTTTTCCGGAAGCTCTGCAAAATAATGCTATGGCCTCTTCATTCGACGAAAAATGCTTTCCACAAAGGAATTGTTTGAGATTTCTAAAGAGATAGTAGTCACTGGGAGTCGAATCTGGTGAATACGGTGGATGTTCAAGCAATTCGTACTTTAATTCTTTGAATTTAGCCATCATCAAAACACTTTTGTGAGCAGGTGCATTGTCTTGATGAAAAATGATTTGTTTCTTCTTTGCACCAGGTCTTTTCTCACGAATTTTTTTCATCCAGCTGATCCAAAAGGCTGCAGTAATATTCAGAGTTGTTTGTTTTACCTTTCTGAAGATAATCAATCAACAAAATTCCTTTTGCATCCCAAAAAACTGATGCCATAACCTTCTTTGCTGATCGTTGTGACTTCACCTGCTTTGGAGCTGAACAACCAGCTTCAGTCCACTGTAAACGTTCTTGTTTCAATTTAGGATCATGGTGGTAGATCCAAGTCTCATCCATAGTTATAAAACGACGCAAGAAGTCGGTTTTATTCGGCTTAAAACGCTCCAAATGACGCTGAGAAATTTTTTTTCGATCCAGTTTTTGTTAAATTGTTAATGTGTGCGGCACTAACTTTCCAAACAGTTTTTCATACGTAATTCTTCATATAAAATATGGAGTACTCGTTCGTCTGAGATGCCTATGGCATTAGCAATTTCACGCTTAGTCAAACTTGGATCTTCACTAACCATATTATGTACCTGCTCAATGATTTCTGCTGTGGTTGCAGTTTCTGGTCGTCCTTCGCGTGCATCGTCTTCAAGGCTGGTACGACCACGCTTAAATTCACCAGCCCGAAATTCGACGGTGCGTTTTGAAGGAGAGGACTCCTTATACACTTTTAACAATTGTTCATAAATTTCCTTTGCTTTTAAACCCTTCAAAACGAAGAATCTAATGACTGCACGATATTCAATTTTTTCCATATTAAAAAAAATCAATGACACGTCAACTTCAAATGGCTTGTAAAAAAAGAAAGAATTGACAGAATGTCTTACAACTTTGCATGTGTTCTCATTACAGTTATACCAACTTGAAAAAAAAGTTTGGAGCTAGCAGTGGCATCTCTTGGTGAGCGCAGGAACTTTTCAACCAACCTGTATTGTTTACAGAGAAAACTTAATTTTCGGAATTTGTTAAATGCGAAAAAAGCGAAATAGGGCAGAATTTTTGTTTAAAAAACGGGGATAAATATTCTAGGTGGGATCAGCTATTAAAAAGCGGTCAGGTTAAACAATATCTTTGAAATGTTTAGTGTATATTTTAAATTTTATTTATATTAAACTCTTATTATATTTACATTTTTTATAGTTTTTTAAATCAAAATTTGTTTAAAATTTTACAAGAAAAAACTTAAAAAAACTACTAAAATAATATTTGTTAAGTGAGCACTTTTAATAACAAATTTAAGTTCTGTGATAGGTTCTTTTACGACAGGTTCGTTTGAGTCAGTTCTGTGACCGGTTTTTTTACTTTAGTTTTCTAACAGGTTGTTTGGTGTCAGTCTTGTCACAGGTTCGTTTCATAAGCTAATGCGAACTTCAAACTTAAGGCGTTTTTCCCAGCGTTTTTTTTAGCTCGTCAACTAGGAATTGATCCCGAAACTTTCGACTAGTATGTCCTACACCTAAGATACTACCATAACAGTACTAATAATTTTTTTTTTAATCAAAAATTTTACCAATTATATTTAGCTTAAAAGTGTGTTTCATTTCAAAACTTTTTGTTTAACTTTATTTCAAAAATTCTTTTCATATGTCAATTTTTAATTTCAAAAATGTTTGTTATTTCTTCAATTCATACCAATTCTATTTTTTTTTTTTTTTTAAATATAAAACTCAATACCATTGAAATGTCTTTTTAACCATAACATTTATGGCTATTTGACTGTATGTCACCTTTTACAAAATTAAAAAAAAAATATATATATACACATGTAACAAAAAAAATAATAATTTCAAAATCTCTACAATGCGTTGTTTGTTTATAGTTTTACATACAAATGACATTTAGCTCCCGCTGTCATTACATATTAAATTCAATGTTCACATTTATTAAAACAACAACAATATTTTACAAAACTATAAAAAAAACATACAACAATCTAAAGCTTTAAATATTATTACTTTAAATAACGCATTTGCATTTAAAAAAATAAAAAAAAAAATATTTTTTTTTTGCAATTCGTTTCTTTATCATGTAAAGAGGTGTTGTTTGTTTTACTTACTATATTTGTCACTTGTAGTTTTATACATTCTTTTTTTTTTTTGTATATAAATATATAAAACTTGTAGAATACAGAAATTCCCACAATTGTAAAATAAAAATCTTGTTAAAGTTAAATTTTATATACAATATAAATTTTTATTAAATCTTTTTATGGTTACTACCAGAGGTGTGGTAGTAAGTAGTTGCTTTTTATTTGAATAATTTTACTTATAAACGGATAGTTTAATGAAACAATTTAAGTAACGGCCAATAGTATATTGAAATTGAATAAAAGGAATATTTCTGTCTACATATTTTTATACCCTTCACCATAGGTGGAAGGGTATATATAAGTTTGTCATTCCGTTTGTAATTTCTACAATATTGATCTTAGACCCTATAAAGTATATATATTCTGGGTCCATATGAAGAGCGAAGTTGATTTAACGATGTCCGTCTGTCCGTCTGTCCGTCTGTCCGTCTGTGTGTTGAAATGGGTTTTCCGAAGAACCCAGACATGATGAGGACTTGATTCTTTTTTATTTCTGTTACATGTGATCCATTTCTGTTTGCTATTAAAAATCAGACAGATCGGTTAATAAATGGCTGAGATATTAGCAAAAAACCAGGACTACCTCTAATTTTTCCAGTAAAATCCCTTTGTTTAATAAGAGTGTGAAGATAAATACGTAGGTTAAATACGTTTCACAACTATTGTGAATGATATAAATAAAAAATAAATAGTAGTGTCGCCAACTTTTTTTTGCCTAGAAAATGCCAAATTTGACAAGAAAAGCGCTGAAACATATGGAAAAATATAAATTTGAGATTTTACATGACATATTATTTTGGATTAAAATTTTTGGACATTTAAGAAAAAATAAATGGGGATACCGCTTGTTTGTGGAGAGCTATGAGGTAGTAGATTCCAACGATGTATTCATCTCCTTCAGAATACCATGGTGAAGGGTATATAAGATTCGGCATAGCCGAATTTAGCCGCTCTTACTTGTTTTTTATCAAATTTTAAATAAATTTCAAAATATTAAGTTCCCATGATATTTTTTTTTTAAAAGAAAAACACTGAAGACATAATATTCCTTAAGTATTTTTAGCTTTGTTAGGTTTAAAAATAAAAGTAAGCCTGACACATACTTAAATCTGTATTATGACTTCGTGAGAAATAAGGGCTGAAAAAAGTCACAGAAAGCTTCATTACAATTCTCACAAAGAAAATCTCCTAAAAGCTCAGATTGAGGTAAAATCTTGATATGTTATAGAGAAAATAAGACTAACAGTGTTGCCACATTTTGGATAATTATTTAAAACGGCACATTCGTTGGATAATTTTTAAATAATGTAATTTTCGTGTACTTTTTTTTTAAAAATTTACTTAACCATTCCAAGTTATTTGTCCATATAGATGTAAAAATCATAAATTCAAAAAACAATTTTTAAAAATTTTTGCATCCTTCATAAGAAAGATATTTCCTGGGATTATCTGTCTCACTGGGATTTTTGAACATTTTGTTTGGGATGCATGATCCCCATGGTAGTGTATGGGTTAAAACTGAAATTTTCGTATATCTTTGTAGAAAATACTGAAAAGACAGGTGATGCCCAGTTGTCTCAAAATTGTCTTCTTGACGCTTAATAAGTTTACTAACCATCATTAAGACGTCTTTATGTAAGAAGCGCCATTTTAATGTCCATTGAAAGTCGTTGGGAAAATCTTTAAATAACAAATACGCTCTTTTGAATTATTTATATATTCCTAAATTTTTTAAAATCAGCTCCAAGTTACATCTTTTTTAAAACCGATTCGATGGTATAAGTTTTGGTAACCGCTCTAAGTAACCTGAATGTAGATTCCTTCAGAAAAGTTCCATGAACCATGACGGAAATATATCTTTTGTTTAGCCTTGTTTTGTCCTGATAAAGCCAATCACGTTGCCCGTCACAGAGTTCCAAATTTTCAAGGGAAGTAGTGTTTATCAGCTAATGAATTGGAGTCTTTTGCCGATACAAAATTTACATACTCCGCCGTCTCAACATTCAATTCACTTTACTCTTTTCAATTTACTCTTTTGCGTCTTCCTGTGGATCAGCGCAAGGTACACATTGCGCTTATTTTCTTAAATGCGATTCAGACAAAGTTTAAGGGGGTTTAGACAATTCAATGCGGATTCCACCAATCATGATCCTTCTGTATACTTATGAGATTAGACTGTACAATAGGATATAATGGGACGCAATCTCCGTTATTCTTGGAAACAGGATCTCAAAGATGGAGTGGGAAACAAGGACATGAGGTAAAAAGCTGGACATTTTATTTAACATTCGAAGAACGGGAGATTATAGGGAAAGAGGATCTTGTATTCGCTAAAGATAACCTTGTACCCTTGTAGGAGGATAGAGTGTTAGTAAATACTGAATAGCAGCTATTCATAGCTAACACCGGCTGTTTTAAAACACTTGCCCTTGAATGAAGAATTAAGTGTTAGTGAAACCAGAATGGCTATCGCGCATCTCTGGAGGTAGGAGGAATGTGTATAGTGGCTTCTTTGATACACTTGTTCCAGATAAGCACTTTTGGATACTCAGATAACTATCGAGTGCATTCGAAAGTAGGAGGAATATGAACACTGGTTCTTTTGAAACATTTGCCCAAAAAAAAAAAAAATAAAATTTGAGTTCATCCTGCTAACGAGAACCATGTCTTTAGAAGAGGGATCGAGTGTAAGTGCACCCTGAATGGCTTTTGCGCGTTTCAGGAAGAAGGAAGAATGCCAATACCGGCTCCTTTAAAACACGTGATCCAAAAAAAAACATTTGCATGCTTCCTGCTTACGACACCCTTGCCTTTGAAAGATGAATGGAGAGCTAGTAAATCATGAACGGCTATTGCGCGTCTCTGAAAGTAGAAGGAATGTTAATACTGGCTCCTCTGAAAAACCTGCTCCAAATAAGTACGTTTGGATACTCAGCAGCCCTAGCACTAAACAAGGAAATGAAGACTACCAACATACGCTCCTGAACTGTAATTGATAATAAATTGCTAAATATTAACGAAAATTACATTTTTATTGGTACCCTATGCATATTCCGAATAAAGAATCGTGTAACCTTGGAATTTGGAACGATGTGATTTTTGTGTGTAAGGAACTGTAATGTATGCACTGGTCAAATTCTTTTTGAAATCTTTTGGCTGATGATCAAATGACTGATTAGGTTGGGGACTGGATGCAAATATATCTTTATTTTTTTTTTTTTTTGGTAAAGTTGATCTGTAGGATCTGGAAAAACTTCGATGCTTAACTTAACAGCGAGAAATCTTCGGTATTAGTTTAGAAATTCTCTACTGCCACTGGCAAAATGTCCAGATTCTAGACTGCCCTTCTTCAGTTGCATTTCATTCGAAGATTCTGTCTGTCCGGCTTAGCAGTTTTTCTTAAAGGCATCTAAATGATTATAGATTTGAGTCTTTCTTGTGGATATCAGGATAAGGCAATGGGAATCTCAGTTATCCACATTCCGCTTAGTGGTTGGACTTTCCATTCAATCTAACTTAAAATCTGTTCAGATATTGTAAAATAAATTCTTACATATTTCCCAAAAAAGTTTTTTTTCTCAACATTTTAACATTTCTTCTTGTTTTAGGCTCAGAATATTAGGTATTACTTAATTCTTGCCAAAAAGAGTAAAAGTAAATCATATGTTCAACAGATCTTAAAGTAATTGTATGTGAAAGTTGTTTCTTTATGACTGTCAACATCTTTTTTTTTTTGTTTGGTTTTGAGCAGACATTTTTTGCAAGTCTGGTAAGAATAGCCGGTGGTTAAACATTAACTGCTTTCATTATTTTAGATTTTTGTTTTGTATATTTTTTTTCACTTGAAACTCACACAAATTTTCGTATGCCTTTAAGCCAACACACAGTGTGTAATCGTCTGTCAACAATGTCGTTTGGACCAAAAAAAAAATAATAATACAAAATTGTTAACAAAGTCTGGCCAATATAAAGACCAAAAAAAACTAGAAATACGATTTGAAAAGAAATTTATTTAGCCAAAAACAAAAAAAAATTAACATACTACCACTTTAAATGCACCAGAATTTAGAGCAGATTCTTATCACCTTAAACTTCAACTAAAAGACCAAAAAGTAGACATTCACTAGACTGACTAAGGAAAAAGCTTAAAGGCGTTTTTTTTTTGCTTTTGGAAAATATGAATAAACAAATTATAATATTTTATTTTTTTTTTTACAGAAAATCTGTTATATTTTTTTTTACTGAAGGCTTAAAACATTAAACTTCGCTTGTTTCTTTTCATGCTGAAAAATATATTTTTTTCTCTTTATATTTGTTGATAATGATGTTTAGGCATGAAATCGATCACGCAATCTTAAATCTTTTGAAGTTGTAATGTTTATAATAATTCTTCTCATCATAAACAATTGTTTATGATTTGGCTATGGTATAACTAAGTAAAAAATTGTAATAAAATTCTAAAAAAAAATTATATTGTTAAATATGTAGTTAAAAAAAGTTTCTTTTAACTATGCTATTAATTATAAACATGATTTGTTGGTGATAGACACTTTGGCTTTACCATAGGAATGATTTCTTAAAAAAAAAAGATTTAAATAGCTTAAGGGGAGTTCTCAATAAATTTCTATAAATTGCGGATAATTTTTTAAAATAATATTTGGTTATAAAAATAATTATAATGAAATATTGCAATTAGAAATTCATTAAGGTATTCATACACCTTACAATATTAATGCCAATAACGTCATTTTGTCCTATATAGTGCAATACAGGTTGGTTGAAAAGTTCCTGCGCTCGAAATGAAAGAATACTGTTTTTGTTACGAAATATATTTTTTTATTCAATAAAATCTCCTAGAAGCTCAATACACTTGTTCCAATGATCTTCCAATAATTTTATCCCATCCTTATAATGGTTTTCCGGAAGCTCTGCAATATAACCGTCTACGGCTGCTATGGCCTCTTCTTTCGACGAAAAATGCTTTCCACGGAGGAATTGTTTGAGATTTCTGAAGAGATTGTAGTCACTGGGAGCCAAATCTGGTGAATACGGTGGATGTTCAAGCAATTCGTACTTTAATTCTTTGAATTTAGCCATCGTCAAAATACTTTTGTGAGCATTGTCTTGATGAAAAATGATTTTTTCTTCTTTAAACACGAATTTTTTCATCCAGCTGATCCAAAAGGCTGCAATAATATTCAGAGTTGATTGTTTTACCTTTCTGAAGATAATCAATCAACAAAATTCCTTTTGCATCCCAAAACACTGCTGCCATAACCTTCTTTGCTGATTGTTGTGACTTCACCTGCTTTGGAGCTGAACAACCAGCTTCAATCCACTGTAAACGTTCTTGTTTCAATTTAGGATCATGGTGGTATTTCCAAGTCTCATCCATAGTTATAAAACGACGCACGAAGTCGGTTTTATTCGGCTTAAAACGCTCCAAATTACGCTGAGAAATTTGTTGTCGATCCAGTTTTTGTTGAATTGTAAATTGTGCGGCACTAACTTTCCAAACAGTTTTTTCATACGTAATTCTTCATGTAAAATATGAAGTACTCGTTTGTCTGAGATGCCTATGGCATTAGCAATTTCACGCTTAGTCAAACTTGGATCTTCACTAACCATATTATGTACCTGCTCAATGATTTCTGCTGTGGTTGCAGTTTCTGGTCGTCCTTCGCGTGCATCGTCTTCAAGGCTGGTACGACCACGCTTAAATTCACCAGCCCGAAATTCGACGGTGCGTTTTGAAGGAGAGGACTCCTTATACACTTTTAACAATTGTTCATAAATTTCCTTTGCTTTTAAACCCTTCAAAACGAAGAATCTAATGACTGCACGATATTCAATTTTTTCCATATTAAAAAAAATCAATGACACGTCAACTTCAAATGGCTTGTAAACAAAGAAAGAATTCACAGAATGACTTGCAACTTTGCATGTGTTCTCAGGACAGTTATACCAACTTGAGAAAAAAAAGTTTGGAGCTAGCAGTGCCATCTCTTGGTGAGCGCAGGAACTTTTCAACCAACCAAGTTGTACAATACTTTTAGAGTTTGATTATGAAAGAAAGTTTTAAATAATTCAGATATTTGGCCTTCAAAAAAAAAAAAATCAGGAAAGGGTAAAAAATTTCTATTAATCCCTCAAATGCACGTGAATGTGAATATTTTATTTTATTTAATTAAAGAAGTTGAGATATATCTATCAATAGCAAACACTAGTAAAAAAAACAAATTAAGTCTGGCATGCCGGCTATATCAAATTTCGGGAAGCGTTCCAAACTTCCGTAAGGGTCATGATCCGTTTTTGTGTACAGAGCGAATAATACATAAATAAATTTTAAAAGAATTGCTAGAAAATTTATTTAAGCAAATGACGGGGAGGTGGATTTATATGGGGACTAGAGATCCAAATATCATCCGATTTAATTTAAATTTGGAAGCATAATTCACGGTCACTTTATAACATTCAGAACCCAAATTTAGACCAGATATCTACAGATTTATGTGATTTTTTGGGAAAATCGTAAAAATTTAAAACTCTCATGTTGGTGGATGTTGTCTACGCCGGAGAAGAAATCTAAAGGCCAAATCCTTTCCTTTTCAATCAGATTTTTGCCACATTAATAGTAAATGAACTTAGACCCCAAAGAATACATATTTTAAATTAAGCATTTCTGGCAAAAAGGATTTAAATTTCCTGAACAGCCTCCGAACAAATTAATAAAATCAGAGACTAATTCATTGGTCCTTATGAGAGGGAAATTCATTGGTCCACGGAACCACATATTGTTTAAATTCCACTCGTTCCCTGTCCCATTCCAATTCGTTCCCCTAGTGTTTCAATTGCATTTATTCCCTGTGCCTTTCCGTTTAGTTATCCTATCTAATGTTTTAAATCCACTCATTCCCCGTTCCATTTAATTTCGCTCCCCTTTTCTAGTGCTTCAATTCCACTCATTCCCTGTTTCATTTTATTTCGTTCTCCAGATTCCATTAACATGGCAAACCATTATCATGCCTTTGGAGGGAGACTTTCCGTTCTTTGAACCTACATTTTTATTACGTACCTGGCAAAAATTAAAAAAAAAAAACATATTTTTCTAGAAAAAGGGGCTGTCAAGCAAAATACTTTTGAGGCCGTCAAGGTTGAGACATTTGATATCTCTTTCCAATCCTGGCGGACTTATATTTTAATTTTTAGGTTTTTAGCCGTTAAGCGTAAACTTAATTCCTTTTTGCCCCTTTCCGTACAAATTTTTGAAATATTCCGTCTTGTCAGGTATATGAAATATAAGGTTTCTTTGTTTGGGCAGGCTTTTAATGCAGATACTTTTACCCCTTTTTCTCCCTCCCTGTAGGCATTTTCAAAAATACCGTCGTAGCTTATGTCAGGAGGAACCTTCATACCAAATTTCAACTTCTTAGCTCCAGTGGTTTTTGAAGGAGGAGACTTTTCGCAATAAAAAATTTACCTTACCAGTGAGTTAACCCATACTCCAGGGAACACATATTTCAAATTGCAGGTTTTTAACCAAAGAGGTTTGGACAAACTGTCAAGGAGGAGACTTCCGCTTTTTGCCCCTCCCTGTAAAAATTTCAAAAAATCTTGTCTTTTAGAAGGAACATATGTAGCTCCAACAGCTTGGGGTGATAGTCAGTGACTCCGCCAGCTAATATAAAAAAAAAGTCTGTAAACATTTTTGCTAAAGTTACTAAAAATTAGTTCGAAAAGGCCCTGTGGAAAAAACTGCTGAAATTAGTAATTTTATTTGTAAATATTAGTGGGATAAGAGCAGCAAAAATAAAACTGTTAAATATACAAAATTTTTGTTAAATTTGTATAAAATTTTAGTTCATTGAAAATGACTATTTACCTGGCTAATATTAGCATAAAAATTTGCTGACTAAAAAAATTGCAAATAATTGCAACTAATTCGAAATTTGGAAAGATTTTTTTTTAGATATTTTTTTAATGCGAATAAAACTCTTCCTTTTAGAAATTCTCAGTTTACTATTTTTTACCAAATATTTTTGTTGATTTTAGCAGGGTAGACTGTTATAGCCATTAAACTAAATTTAACTATTTTTGATTAACTAATATTCAGTAACATTAATTTACTGATTTTTGCTGGGTAAATAACAATTTTGAATTAACTACAAATATAGTTACTAAAAACTTAATCTGCTAATTTCAGAAAACACTTTTCACAGGGAACTTTTTAACAAATTTTTAGTAGCTTGTTGTTTTTGCAATTTGCACAGATTTTTTTATGAGTGTGTTGTATATATTAACTAAACTTTAAACGAAAATATTGTAAATTTTTAAATAAAATAAATTATTTTCTTTTACTATAATTACTCTTCATATGCCTCAATCATAATTTCAAAATGACCTTACTACAATTTTATGTCTTTTTTTATATATAACAAGATTTGTTTCCCCCGATTTTGTTCTCATTTTATTACCATTACACCATTAACGATCGTTTATCATTATTGTTTAAACACAATTTAGTGCACTTTTTTTTTGTTTTTGTGAACAATTTCATCTCTTAACTCGTCATTATTACATTGTAGCAGCATTTAATACGAGCACATTTCCATTTCAATGTCGATTTTTCTTTCCTTCTACCATTTCTTTGATATTTGTAGACACCCTGGCGTGTTATGACCTATATTTGTTTAAACATAATTTTGTTATGTGTATTGTTAATATTATTTGTTGTTTTGTAAAATACATTTGTGTTTTCTGAAACCATGTCTTCACTTTTTTTTTTCATTTAGAATTGTTTTATTTTTATACAACCGGCCTCTTCCTTTTTGTTTTGTGGAACACACTATTAGGTGTATATATATTATTTTGTGGTAATTTATTGTCAGTTGTCTCGGCATGTTGCATTATGAGCTGTTGGTTGGTTGGTTGTGGTTTCTTTTCCACAAAAATATTTAACATTTGTGTTGATTTCATTAAGAGCATGTTAGGGTTTACTTTAAAATTTTCAAAATATATATATGTGTGTGTGTGTTTGTTTCTTTGTTATTAATTGTTTAAAAACTGTATGTTAAAAGTTAGTTGGGTGTTAATATGCAACACTTTCTTTAACATTTCCATTCAAATGTATTCACGTATCATGTTTTTTCATATGCATGAATAGTTTGTTGGTATTTTTTATTTAGTCTTTTGAAAAGTGTTTTCAAGTGTTAAAAAAAAAGAATTAAGATTAGATGAGAACTTTATTCTTTTTTCATATAGTGTTTAAGCGCGTTTATAAGCAATTACCATTTATAATTAACGGTAATAGTGTAATGGTGTTAACGCCTTAATTTTTTTTCTTATATTTTTTTTCTACAATTTCTTGCCTTCAAAATCATGTATAGCCTGTGTGTTTGTGTGGGTGAGATATTTTTTCTAATAATTTAATCCGGTTGATTTAAAAAATTTATTGAATTAGTTAAAAAGTACTGTTAGATGTATTAAGGTAATAATGGTGTTAAAGTCAATATTCGTAAAAATGTCTTTTCTTTGCTAGCAAAAATGTCTTTTCTTTGCTAGCAAAAATTTCAAACGCTGAGATCATCAACAGTATTTCAATATTCAATCTTAAAGGTATGCACATATTTTTTAAAAAAATATAGAAAATTCAAGTCGTTTATGACGATTGTATGTATGATACCCTACACCATGTTTAAGATTGATTATATACCCTTCTGCTGACTTTAAATTCCGGAAAGAGACTTTAATTCAAAAAAAGCATGTAATGTTATTACCGTAAGAGAGCATTTAAGCAAATATCGGGTATTGCTTAAATGTGACTGTATTTCTCTTGTGTTTTTGTTGTTGCAAAAGTTAGGAGAAATTTATTGTTTATACGTCATCGACATCTTTCACAACATTAATAAATAAAATTTTAATTTTTATTGTCCTTTTGTATGAAAAGTCATAGTTTCTTAAGAATTCAAACCTTCACTCTGATTGACTATGGAATGATTGAATCTCAATTGATTGGTCTCAAACGATTTAATTTTAAAAGACTTCATGCGCGTTTAATCATTCGTTTTGGTACTCATCGAATTCAATCGATTTTTACTGAATCAGTTTGAAAATTTGGGACTTTTTATTAATTTGATTTTGTTTCATTTGATTGAGAAATTTGGGAATTACATTCGACTTTCTTTATTCGATTTTAAAATTTAGAAAATAAATAACTACATTAGCTTTAATTAAAGGAATTTGAAGATTTTTTTTTACAAATACAGAAAAACAAAATTAAAAAAATCAAAAATTAAAAAAATTAAAAAATAAAAAAATAAAAAAAAAATTACCAAAATAAAAAAACATCGCTTAAATTGAAAAAATCGCCAAAATTGGAAAAAATCGCTAATATAAAAGAATCCCTAAAATGAAAAATTATAAAAATTGCTCAAATTAAAAAAAAATTGCCCAAATTAAAAAAATCGCTAAAAATTGGAAAAATTGCTAAAAAAATTGTAAAAGTCGCCAAATTAAAAAAGTCACTTAATTTTTAAAAAAGGTAAAGTTGAAAAATTGCTACAATTCGAAAAACAAAATTTGAAAAAACGCTCAAATGGGAAAAAATAGCACAAATTTAAAAAATCGCCAATACCGGAAAAACGCTAAAATAAAAAAATCGCCAAAATAAAAAAAAGCTAATTAAAAAATATTTCAAAATTAAAAAAATCGCCAAAATTTAAAAAAAATGTGTGAATTAAATCGCTTAAAAACAATATTTATTAATTGTATGTAAATATCTCGAAAACTAAACGGGCTAAAAAAAATGTTTGCACCAGAGGTCTCAAGTTTTGAGAACTCTTCATTACAGAGAGGTGAGGTTTGTATTGGGCGTTATTAATTTTTTTTTATTTTTACAATTTTATTTAAAACTGGCTATTTTTTTTTTGTCTACAAATTAATGATTTTTAACTGTGAATTCAGTAATTTCTTTTTGGAATTTTGTTTTTGTGTTTCTAAGAAATCGTTAAATTTATTGTAATAAAATAACATAATTCTTAGTTTTTTAAATCGAATAAATAGATTTTTTTTGATTTTTTGTGACTACTAATAATTTGCAAAAGTTTTTTTTGCTGATTTAAGAAGGATAAATTGTTTTTTACAATTAACTTAAATTTAACTTATATGTAACTAAAGTTTTTTTTAACCTTAACTGTTTTGTTTTTGCTGTTTTATTCTATTAAATTATAAAAAAAAATCTTACACAAAAAACAAAAGATTTCAGATCCTTCTAATTTGTATATACTTTTATCACAAAGGAATTTCAATACTAAATAAATAAATATATAAATAAATATACTTTTATCGCAAAGGAATTTCAATACTATTGGAGATCTAGGATGTCTCTAAATGTAAAAATTTGTATAAGTTTTTCTCTTTCTATTTTTGAAATTATAATCCAAAAAAATTTATTTGCATTTAACCTGCTTTCACTATATGTCAAAAAAAACCCCCCGGCATATCCACGCGCTTACAATGAATTGTAGAAAGATGCCAGCAGGAAAAACGACATTGTCATTTAGGGTTGCCAGACGTGAGGTACGTGACTTGATTGTCAAAGTTTAGGGCATATCGAGAAATATGTTTAAAAACGAATCAAATTGAAAAAATCTAATAGTTTTAAGATTGAATGGAAACTACACATAAAAAAAATTTAAATTTCTTCAATTAATTCTGAAACTAATTTATTAAAAAAATATATGATAAAATTATTATTAAGAAATAGTTGTTCGTTGTAGAAATTGATTTATTTAATCTGCAAACATCCTCCAGACACAAATCCGTCATGCTTACTTTATAATCAGAAATTAAGCAATTTCAACACTTAAAAAAGTTTGTAAGTTAAAATAACTGAAAATATCATTTAAAAGAAATGACATTTCATTTAAAAACCGGTCTACTTAATTTTCATTTAAATTAAATGACATTTGTTATTTATTTTTAAATGTTGATAAATCAACTGACACATCCGTAAGAAACAAATGATATAATCAGTTAAAATAAATGTCAAAATTTTACCTACCAATCCTTAAAAAATAAATGTTTTTTCATTTATTTGAAATTATTTCTGTTTTTGTATTTTTTGGTTTTTTTTAATATACTCGTACAATACAAAATGTTATGCCATAAAACCTTTTTGTGTGAATGTATTTGTGTATGTATGTGTGTTTATGAAGTTCTTGTAATTTGTATTGAAAAATTGTGTATATATACAACCAATTTAAATAAAAAAACAAATTGAAATTTTTTGAATATTTTTTTTGAAACAGACAGCAAACAAAATTTAAATTTGTAATAACTGTTACAGACACAAATAAACCACAAGTTTCCGTTTTGTGGGTAAATTTTTATTAAATTTCAAACTAATGAAAAAAATAAATGAAACTGAAAAAAATGGTAAATGATAGTAAATTTTTTCGAACAAGTGTATAAAAAAGTTAATATAGATATTTCTTTTAAAAATAAATGTATGTTCCTTTATTTTTAAATGGAACGGAAAACTTTTTTATTAAACTACAAACAGTTAACTACATAATATTCTGAGTGAATATATTAATATAAAAAAGTTACAAAAAAGTTTGCTTAATTTACTAAAACTTAGTTCAAAAGGGCTCTACTGATATAAGCAGATTTTGTTTTTGTAAAATAGTAACATAAGAACAACAAAAATAAAACTGTTAAATATACAAAATTTTTGTTATATTTGAAGTAAATTTTAGTTATTGAAATGACTATTTGCCCTGCAAAAAACAGTAAAAAATTTAGCTAAATATTAGTAGACTCAAAATATCACAAAAAATTAAAAATTTTTCAAATTTTTTTTTAGATTTTTTTCTACTATTTTTTTTTAGCAGAATGGATTATTTTTTGTCTACTAATATTTAGCAAAATTGTTTGCTGATTTTAGCAAAGTAAATTGTCATTTTTAATTAACTACAATTTAACTTAGTTAAAACTAAAATTTTGTATTTTTAGCAGATTTATTTTTGATTTTCTCTTACTACTAATAAGAACTGCTAATTTTTAGTAGATTTTTCTGCTGTGTGTAGATTTATTTCCATGAGTGTAGAAAACCCTAATTTTTATAATTCCTTAAGAATAGATTATCGTGTTTAGAACTCTGTTAAGAAGCAAGAAAATTACAAAACTTAAATTTTTTAAAATTTTTAATAATAATTATTTTGAAACGATATCAAATTTTAAAATAATTATAAAAAAAACATGTTTTCCAAACTTGCCGTAACGACTCAAAAAATCCTTTACATAGAGAATTTTTTTGGAAAAGTTTTAATAAAAAATTTTCACTACACTTATAGAGTTTCCTTACAAAGTATTATTGAAAAGATTCATTGTACAAGTTCTAGAAACTTTATTGATTTTTTAACATCATACAGATAATTCTGACAAACAAAAAGAAGACAGACTCAGAAACTTGTATGCGGACCTGCACCTTGTACTAGCATCTGATGCGAGAACTTTTCCCATCGAGTAATGCATGGTCACCCTATTTATAAAGGGGGTCTAAATAGATTATAAAGTTGCCATTTTAGTGGACATTTTTTTTAGAGCTTTTAAACTTTTAAAGATGTGGACGCATTTACTTTATTAGATATAGAAATAATATGAATACTACACATTATTATTTTCTTTAAATTAATATATATTTATTTGCCTTGGACTCACACTATAGAAAGTAGAACAAGGTTAAATTTTACATGTTTGTTGCGAAAATCTTATCGATGCAGGAAATACAGGAATAAGGTGCTGGGTAAACTCAATTGCATTTGGCAATTATTCACTTGTGTAATATATTCATATTAATAATCCTATCAGACCTGCGCTCACATTTGTTGGATTAAACGTTTCCTTAGAAAGATTTTAAATTTTTGAATACCAAACATGGGAAATAAATAGTATTTTGGTTTAAATAATTTCGGGGCAATTACTCAAGAACAATTGATGTATATGAATTCAACTGCAAGATATTTAAGAAAACAAAAATAATCATTATTCTGATAGGATTATTAATATGAAGTGAATAATTACAAAATGTAATTAAGGTCTAGTTGTATAAAATAAAAGAATTTAGCATGTTTGTCCTAATATCTTACCATATTTTTTTCCAAATTAAATCTGGCCACCCTATTTGTCAATACAGCATATCAGACCATAACAACAAAATCGCCGTACTATTGCAATGAATTTTTGCATATCACACATGTAATGTATGCTCCGTTTTTTGTAGATTTTTTTTTAAAAACTAAAGATTTCAATAGTAATGTTTTTCACTTAATCCACTCATGTTCGAAAGGAATGCCTGCACACTTACCCGTTACTGTTATATGGACAGAAGAAGTAAATAAAAAATAAATAACTTCATACATGTACCTTGAAATGAATGATCATGTTAAGCATACAAAAAACTTAGTGTGGGTGGCATATACAGCACCGTTTTAAATTGTTTTTTTGTTTTCATTCCTGGCTGCATCTTGTTGTTTTGTTAATCTCTCAATTTTAAGTTGCATACACAAGTATCAAATTACCAACACAAAGAAGCACAGGAGGGTTTAAGAAATTTCGGCAAAAAAAAAAAAACGCCAGCAAGAGGATATTTTTACTTACCTGTTATTTCCAAAAAAAAAACAATTTTTTTGCACAGATTGTAGAAAAATATTTCTTAAAAAACAAGGTTAACAAGATTTATGGTTTTTTAAATTGAAAGTCGATATATGAACAAAAAAAAATAAAGAATTCATTGATAGTTTTTAAAACATATACAGCAATAATAAGATTGTTTTAATCTTAAACAAAAATAGAACCTCTTTAACAGGCAGTCATCAGTGTAAAAGGTTTACAAAGATAAGGAGATTGAAGAAAAAAATTTAAACACAGTGGGAACAACATTTAATAGATAACTAATGCAGTTAATTGCATTTAAAGATTTGAATAACAATACTACAAAAACTGTTGATACAAAACTGCTTAAAAATATTACTCACTACATTTATCCAAAACTACAAAAAGCGACAGCATCATAATAACAATTTTATAGTATTGATACCACTAACTAACAATATATTATATTAATGATCTATAAAGAAGCTACAAAGTCTTACTACACAACTACAAAACCACAAACTTGCAGTATTTTGTTATAAATTATTTTGTTATTTATTCAATTATTTAAGAAAAAAAAATCAATTGCTACAAAACTACATTTAATATTAAACACAAAACTACATTAGTCTACATAACAACAACAACTTTTCAAGCACCACTAAGTAATATTTACTACATACTTTAATATTATTTCAAATAATACAAATAACTACAAAACCACTAAAATCAACTTCAAATAAAACTACAAAGCTTGTAGCCTTTTTATGTTCGAAAAAAATACATTTTGTCATTCTACAAGGCTTAACAAAAGCATTTACAAATTAATTCGCTAAATGTGGGTCAAGTTTTTGTTTTAAATTTATTCTACTTTTTTTTGTAGAAAATTATCCATGTTATTTTAAGTTGTTCTTCCTAGAAAACTTTGTGTGTGGTTTAAATATATTTAAAAACCCTTGGGTTATTAATGAATTTTTCATATGCTTTCAAGGATGTATACGGAACGAATAATAAAAATATAAAGGAGAAGAAAATAGTTTAAAGATGAAATAGTAGAACTAACGGTTGAGTTAGTAGAATAATAAATGTAATGAATTAATAAAAATTGTATTATTCAATTGTGGAATAGAATTCTTCAATTAAATTGGACCCATGTCATTTACTACACTGAGTGACTAAGAATCACTTTCTTAATCTATTTTTGCTATAGTCGTCTGTCTGTCAATCCATCTGTTCATCTGTGTATTCCGAAAGATTTTATTCTATATTCTTGAAGGATTTTTCCATTTTAATAAATCTAAAATTTTTGTGTTGAATCTTTAAGCTTCAAATTTCATTACCATTAATCATGCCCAATTAAAAAAAGGACTACTTTTGGCTGATGAGATTTTCGAAAAATGTTAAAATAGAGAAAAATCGCTAATATAGCAAAAATATATATTCAAATCGATAAATATTGCTAAAAATTTAGGCTCTCGCCATTCCATTTAGTTCCCTTTATTTTATGATTCAATTACAATCGCTTCTGGTTCTTTTCCATTTTATTCTACATGTCTAGTCTTTCAATTTCACTGTAGTTACCCTTTCCATTTTGTTCCCCTTGTCTAGTGTTCCGATTACACTCGTTCCCCGTTCGATTTCATTTTACAGTTTTTATGTTTCAATATCAGTTGTTCTTTAAATTTAAGGACTCTAGCCAAAGCGGTTTGTAAAACATTTTGAATCCCTATTTTATCACGTTCTTGGCGAAAATTGCAAAAAGTATCTTATCAGTAAATTAGCCCATGCTCCAGGTTTCAAGCTGAATCACTTTGATCTATGCTGAGTCGTGAGTCAGTTAGAAACGTTACTGTTTTATATATTTTGGTTATGATGAAATTTGATACACTGACTCAATTAAGTTTGGGTAACTTTTGGTTACTTGAACGCAGAAAAACTCCATGTATCATTTTACGGGAAAACTTTTGTAGTTATTTTTTTCGTATTGTAGAGTTTACGAAATTTTTGTGTATTTTACAATATTCAGTTTAGTAAAGAATTGACTGATTTTACGAAATTAATTAATGTTGTTCTTAGATTTTAAAAGAAATATAAAATGCATATAAAATGATCTCCTAAAATTGTAAACCAAAAATTTTCTTTTTTTAATATAGAGAAATCAAATATCACGATCATATAAAGGTTGGTTAAATGTGTTCACAATCGGGAGAATTGTGCGCAAATTTCAGCAAACCGGGTCTGTAGGAAATGTGAAAACACCCGTGCATGCTCGCTCAGTTCGTTCTGCAGAAAACATTGCTGTTCGCGATAGTGTGGCAGAAGACCCGTCAACCTTATCTCGTTGTAGGTGTTCGCTATCGTGAGATGATAACGATCTTTTTATGGCCCGAATTGGAAGATATGGATATGCACACAGCTTATGAAATTTAACCACCCTTTAGATGCGTTTTGTAAAAATTCACCTTTATGAAGTTTTTTTTTTCTAAAATAGTTTTTCATAAAAATTTAATTTAATACAGTAAATTTCAAATTAGGAAAAAATTCGTAGATTTCGCATAGTTTACGAAATTCAATTTAGTCAAGAATTGATTTATTTTACGGAACTAAAAGAAACATTTCTAATTTTGTTGTTGATATTTATTTTTTTTTTGCAAAGTTAACATTTATTTTTTAGTTTTTTTTTAGAGACCAAAAAAAACTTCCAATTGAAATTGTAAATCAAAAATTTTATTTTTTTTAATATAAAAAAGTAAATATCATTGACAAAATTTATTGTTTTGAAAAAGAATTACCTTTCATACTTTTGTAAAGTATTTGTTTTACACAAAAACTCTTTTTTTAACTTAAAAAAGTTCTTGCAGAAACTCAAAATACCAAAAAAAAAAATCTGTTTTTTTTATAAAAAAAAAGTTCTTGCAAAAATTCAAAATAATGAAAAGTATTTTTGCACAAAACCTATAAAAACAAAAAAGTTCTAGTAAAAATTAAAAAATATTTCGTATATTTTACAAAATAATTTCGTATATTTTACTAAAGAATTTTGTGGTGCGGAATAAAGAAATATTTCGTACAATGTACTTAAGTTTTCGTATATATTACTTATACATTTCTTTTGTACGCGAACGCGCTTATTTTGATAGACTGCAAATTATGTTCGTATATTGCTTTTAAACTGCTAAACTGATTGAAATTTAATTTTTTTAAGCAAAATTTATTTTTAAATAATGTTCGTTATTGGTTGTTTTTTCTATAATTTATCTATTAGTTCTCTCTATTTATAAAAGATTACTTAATTGTTGTATTTTAAACACCAGAAAAAGCAAAAACCGCTTTAAAACAATATTTTAACTGATCATGTCAAGATCATGATCGACAAAAGTTGTTATTACTCAATTATAAATTATGATTTAATTTTTTGTATAACTACTTCACTAAAATCAAAATTGCAAAACAAAAAAAATAATTTAACAAAAAATTATCTAAAATCAGCAATTCATCATTAATTTAAATTTAAAAAAATTATAGCGAAAAATACTCAAAAACATTGGTTAAACATTTGAAATTATATTTAAATTAACAAAACAAAAAATATTATAAAAAAAATAACCTAATTTAATCATAAAGAACGGTTTTAAGCGTGAAATTAAAATTCTTATGATATTTAAATAAAAACAAAAATTTCAAAAAAAAACTTACCTTTTATTAATATTATGAACATAATAATATATTTTTATGAAATATTTTTTGTTTTTCAACATACCTGAAAAAAAGCAGAAAAACAAAAATTTTAAATAAATTATTAGTTAAGCAAAGGTTACTAAAATTTATCTTATACGATATTAAGTAATCTTAAAATATAAATGATTTATAATTTACAATATTTGATAGAGGTTAAGTTTTTTTTTAACGACTGGTAAGTTATGCAGCATTTACATATGTTGTCACAAATGTTTTTGCTTCCATATTTAAGTAGGATGTTTAGATTGTCATAAAATAACAACTATGAAATTTTTCATTAACAGTAGTTTCTAACAGTAGTTTCTCTACCGTCAACATAATAATTGCTTCTTAATTACAAAATTTTCCACAAAATCATAATGAATTCTGATTTTTATATAATTTAATCATAATGCTCTATTTTTTTTCCAAATTTTCCAGATTTTAATAAAATTTTAAATCCATTTATTACTAATTCAAATTATAGTCTAATCACTGTATTATCTAGTGTTTAGTAATAACAACTACCATGATCATGATTGATCAGTGTCAAATTAAGGTGAGTGTTGTGCGCACAAAAAATAGTTGTAAACTTAAATAATAATAAATAAAGTTTTTGCGATTATTTTTTTTTAGTAAAAAAAAGATGCGGGTTTTCGGTCTTTTTGTTTCTTTTAATAAATCAATTAAGCAATACATGTATGCTAACATATGTATTAAGGTATTTAGGTTGCAAAAACAACATTTGATATGGCGTCTATGAAAATTTAATAATCATGAGAAAATTATACAAATTTTATAAAAAAAAAACAAGCTGACAAAATTAATAGTGTTAATGTAAACAAATTAATTATAATAGTGAAATTCATATTTTATAGTTGATTTTTTTAATACTTATAAAATATAAACTTCAGTATTAAAATAAAACTTGGTACGGTTAAAAAGAATTGTTTAAACATATGTAAAAAACAATTTAAACATGTGTTTAAATTTAAATGTTTATATTAGCTAATAGCTAATTCAGACATACGGTAATAAAAGAAGAATGTATAAAACACAAAAATTGGTTAGTAAATTTCATTTAAACTCAATAATAAAAATCAACTGTATGTTAGCATAAATAGCTTTTTCCGTTGATTTGTGAGTTAAATAGAGATATTTATAATTGGCACTTGCAAGGGCACGAAGAATGTTGATGAAAGTCGTAGCGGACCAGAAAATGCATTTCATTCAGCTTGTGTCTAATAACTTTTACTGTGTATTCTCCCTGATAACTAAATAAAAATAAGAAAATTTTTAATTTGAAAAAAATTTTTTTTTTTCAATGATCTCGAACCAGACTGAAAATACATTTTCATACATAAATTATTTATATATATTTTTTAAAATATCCAGCAAAAAAAATGGTAGTCATTCTGTGACTATAACTTCTTTCATTTCTTCCTAAACTTCAGTTGACATTCTTTTGTGATTTTTCGGTGTTATTCTAAGGCACTTCCAACAGAATCATGAATTCTGTTTATATTTCAAATGCAGTGATCTGGATATAAACCCTATGCATATGTTAAAAAAATCACTCTTCATTACTTCTAAAGCATAAGTTATAGTATATCGTATATTTTCTGAATCTAAAGAATTTATTTAAATTGAAAAAATAATTCTGATCAAATTTTTTAATTTATTTATTAAATCAATATTTTAGTTTAAAATTTCATGAGGGTTAGAATTTATGCAGTTTTGCAATTTTTATAAAAGTTTTGAAATATCAAGAAAAACAGATTTTTTTTTTAAATTTTAATTGAAACTAGCTGGCCTGTCATTTGCATTTTTCAGCCATAAATATTTTTTGACGACGCAATCTGTGAATTTTTGCATTATGTTTATTATTTAACACACCACCATTTTCAGTTTAATTCAGAATTTATCAAAATAATTTTAAAATTATGTAAAAATTATTTTAAATTGCCCAAAAATGTTTTAAAATTGTGAAAAAATTATTTAAAATTGTTCAAAAATATTTTAAAATTGTCCAAAAATGTTTCCAAATTGTACAACCAGTTTTTAAATTATCCAAAAATATTTTAAAATTTGTCTAGAATTTCATTAAAAATTTTGAAAAATGTTTCAAAAATGCTTTTTCACTAATGCAGAATTATTTATTTGTTTTAATAGAGAGTATTTGTATATCAATGCATAAATTTCGCTTCTTTAAACTAATTTTTCTGCATTCTTACGAATTTTCCACTCATGCATCAGAATACCTAATCATTGTAATAATTGTAATGTAATTGCTTCCTTAGAGTAAAGTATGAGTAATGCTAGTAGCTACATTGACACGCTAATTTTAAATTCATCGATGAAACCATTAAAAAAGAAGTGATGCCTTTGCCATAGTAGTGATGCTTTTATTGCTTCTTTGGCAGCTTAATTTTTGCTGCGTATAAATCGTTTTATGATAATTTCCTAAATTTAACATACAGGTTGGTTGAAAAGTTCCTGCGCTCGAAATGAAAGAATACTGTTTTTGTTACGAAATATATTTTTTTATTCAATAAAATCTCCTAGAAGCTCAATACACTTGTTCCAATGATCTTCCAATAATTTTATCCCATCCTTATAATGGTTTTCCGGAAGCTCTGCAATATAACCGTCTACGGCTGCTATGGCCTCTTCTTTCGACGAAAAATGCTTTCCACGAAGGAATTGTTTGAGATTTCTGAAGAGATAGTAGTCACTGGGAGCCAATACTGGTGAATACGGTGGATGTTCAAGCAATTCGTACTTTAATTCTTTGAATTTAGCCATCGTCAAAACACTTTTATGAGCAGGTGCATTGTCTTGATGAAAAATGATTTTTTTCTTCTTTGAACCAGCTCTTTTCTCACGAATTTTTTCATCCAGCTGATACAAAAGGCTGCAATAATATTCAGAGTTGATTGTTTTACCTTTCTGAAGATAATCAGTCAACAAAATTCCTTTTGCATCCCAAAAAACTGATGCCATATCCTTCTTTGCTGATCGTTGTGACTTTGCCTGCTTTGGAGCTTAACAACCAGCTTCAGTCTACTGTAAACGTTCTTGTTTCAATTTAGGATCATGGTGGTAGATCTAAGTCTTATCCATAGTTATAAAACGACGCAAGAAGTCGATTTTATTCGGCTTAAAACGCTCTAAATTACGCTGAGAAATTTGTTTTCGATCCAGTTTTGTTGAATTTTTAATGTGTGCGGCACTAACTTTCCAAACAGTTTTTTCATACGTAATTCTTCATGTAATATATGGAGTACTTGTTCGTCTGAGATGCCTATGGCATTAGCAATTTCACGCTTAGTCAAACTTGGATCTTCACTAACCATATTATGTACCTGCTCAATGATTTCTGCTGTGGTTGCAGTTTTTGGTCGTCCTTCGCGTGAATCGTCTTCATGGCTGGTACGACCACGTTTAAATTCGCCAGCCCAAAATTTAACGGTGCGTTTTGAAGGTGAGGACTCCTTATACACTTCTAACAATTGTTCATAAATTTCCTTTGCTTTTAAACCCTTCAAAACAAAGAATCTAATGACTGCACGATATTCAATTTTTCCACATTAAAAAAAATCAATGACATGTCAACTTTAAATGGCTTGTAAACAAAGAAAGAATTGACAGAATGACTTGCAACTTTGCATGTGTTCTCAGGACAGTTATACCAACTTGAGAAAAAGAAGTTTGGAGCTAGCACTTTTCAACCAACCTGTATATTCTATATTAATTTAACTCTGTTAAAGATTTAAAAATAAGTATATTGTCGGTTTTAAACTATTCGTGGTTTCGATTTTTTGTATTAAATAATGTGCTAGTTTTTTATTGCAACATCTCGCCACAAACTAATGAGACTCAATATGAGATTTTTAAGTCTGTCCAAAAATATTATAGTTGGCAACTCTTTCTTATTTTGTTTTAGAATGAAACAAATATATACACAATAAGTAATTCAATGTTTCTTTCTCACATTGAAAAAATTCAAAATCTAAAAAACTTTTCTAAGTTTGGATTTTTTGCAATTCAGCTAAAAAATAACTTTTTTTTTATAAAAAAATTATAAGTTTTCAATAGTTTGGTTTTGTTAATGTAGTAGTACAATTTCCAATCACAAAATAATTGGTTCTTTAAAAATTTTTTATTTTATGTTGAAAAATTTTCAGTTATAAAAACAGTTCCCATATGAAAGTTTTCTTTTAAGACTAAAAACAAAAATTGTATATTTTGTTTATGCTAGAAATTAAATTAAAAGACTATTGCACAAGCTTGATGACACTTTTTAAAATAAGAACACTAATCTCAGTCTATAAAATTTATTTAGAAAAAGTGTAGCTATTATTTGTTTATTGACTTTTACAAACCTTTAAGTATTTTCTATTTATTTACCTTTAAAAATAGTGTTTATTTATCATTATTATTTACAGAAAATGGCTAAAAAAATCTGTTCCCATACTAAAAAAGAGATTTTCTTTTTTTTTGTATTTTGTCATTATCTATAAAACGACAGCAACATTTACACAATGTTTCTTTTTGGTGTTTGTTTAATATTTGCTGTTTAAGAAACTGTTTCTACTTCAAATAGTTTTAGGCTTGAAATGTTCATTTATCGATTTTTCAAAAATATTAAATTAAAGGTTATAAAAATAGCTTAAAAACCTGTTGCCACGCAAAAAAAATAAATAATTTCTTGCATTTTCTATGCATTATTTGTAAAAATGCTTCACTTGTTATTTTCAGTTCAAAAAACTGTTCCTACTTAAAAACATAACAAAAAAACGTTTCAAGCAACAGATATAATTTTTTTTGGATGTTTCAAAAAATCTTAAATATATTTTTATATCACAAATGCAACTTTAAAATAAAACAGAAAAACTGTTCCTAGCTAGAAAACCTTATTCAGGAAAGCTGTAACAAAACTTTAAGTATTTTCATGTTCAACTATCTTAAAAATATTGCTGTAATTATTACTTATAAAAAATAGCAGAACAAAACTGTTCTCAGCCTAAAGCATAAACAATTTTTTGATCTTTTTAACTGTGAAATTTTTGTAACTAACTTTTTTCTATTTATTGTTTTTGTAAGAAATATTCTGTTTTATAAACTGTTGAAGAATTTTTTTATCCTAAAAAGAAAAATTGAATATCCAAAATAAATGAATATCCAAAAAAAAAAAAAATGAAGAAGTTTTAAGTAAAACCAAAAACTGTTTCCAGACAAAATTTATTTTGCAAAAACTATACTTAACTTGAAATAAACAAAGATTTTTGTAATTTTTTATTGAAATATTTGCTCTTCATTTACCAATCAAAATACGGTTCTCATTAAGAAAAATCTGCGACTTTCGGGTTTTTTTTTTATAGTCTTTGGAACATTGAATCCCTCTTTAAAACTCTTCTCACATTAAAAAAATCAGTAATAACCCCATACAAAATAAATATTGTAAAATATCGACGGATACAGTTTAATACAATTATATCTGTACCATATATAGTTTAATATTATATCTTATATTATTTAATATTACTTATATATGAATCAACATCTAAATAAATTTGGCAATCTTAATTTATATCTATTTCTATAAAATTGGATTAAATGCATATACTTATAGAATACCAAAGCTCCGATATAATCGATAAATAAATAAATAAATAAATAAATAAATAAATAAATAAATAAACAAATAAATAAATAAATAAACAAATAAATAAATAAATAAATAAATAAATAAATAAATAAATAAATAAATAAATAAATAAATAAATAAATAAACAAATAAACAAATAAATAAATAAATAAATAAATAAATAAATAAATAAAAAAATCGAAACAAGGTATATATGTTTGTATCTAATTTTATTTGATTCAATTAATCAGAACAAACTTCTGAAACTAATTGGATTTGATTCAAAAATTACACTCACAATATATTTTCCGTTACCGACTGTAGTTTATTTAAAAAGTTTTAAAATGAAGAATCAATTGAAATTCATAAAAATATATTTTTTAACTATTTGAATCAGTCATTCAGTAGAAGTTGATTCAGTTAAATGTAAAATTTTATGTTTTCTGCTTCAAAAAATAGAAATTCATATAATTCTTTTTTGTTTTACTAAAATAGTTTGTATATATACTAAATTATTTCAATAAAAATTACAAGAAATTATTCAAATATACATACACACAAAGCCAATAAAAATATATACATATGCAGGTGTTGTGTTGTGTAATTACATACAAATAAAAAACTTTCAATTTGAAAAACAAACCACAAAAGAAGTTTTTTCTAACTTTTTGTCAGTAAAAATTTGATAGTTTTTTTAAACGACTTTCTATTGTTTTTACTACTTTTGTCGATTATTAAACAATGATTAAAAATAAACAACAATATGGGTTGATTATATTTTCGATTAATTTAATATGTATTTTAAGTTGTTTTTAACGAAATAATATTGTGAATATATTTTTAAACAGCAAGTCTTAAAATTTTTATTTCAGCAGATCTACTTATTAAAAAAACTGTTCCCACTTAGAAACACCAACAATAGAATTTTAATTCATTTATTTCTCCACTAGATCTGGATAAAAAATAAAGTGTTATTTGAATTGTCTATTGATTTTCTATTCGTGAAGTATACTTCTACATAAAAAAACTGTTCCCATTCAAAAATTGCGATTTTCAGAATTGCCTATTATCTTTTGAGAATTTCTTAGTATTTTAAAACTGTGCCTACTTAGAAAAACCAGTCATAATACTAAAATTTTAGGATTTGGTAAATATATACATACAAAACAGCTGTTTTCACTAAATAAAATTCAATCATTTAACTTCAATTTGTTGATTTTTTCATGAAGTTAGATTTAAAATTAAGTTTCGCTATTAGAATGAAAAACTAATCCCAATTAGGATACCAAAATTTTATAGCCCACAAAATATGACCAGTCATCATAGTTAATTTTATAAGTTTGTATTAAAACTTTCAATAGAATTTTTTTTTGTTTTCAAAAAATCATAAAACAATTGTTAATTCGAGGGAGTTAAAGAGGTAATGGACAATTGTTTTCATTTTAGGAGTATAAACAAAAAAAAAGAAAAGGTAGTTTAAAAGGAAAACACCCACTTTTTTCTAGACTATTCTTTAGATTTTTTTTTTCTAAAGAAAGACTTAAGTTCCAGCTAAACAACTTGATAAAAATTATATGCAGCTGCCTTTTTATTTCTAAATAAGTAGAAACAAAAAGCAATATTAAAAGAATGCAATTGTTTAACAAAACAATTCTATAAAAAAAGTTTACAAAAAATAAATGGGTACTCGTACTTTCTGTTATTGTTTTCTTGATTTTAAAATATCATATATCTTAAAGTATATTTCATTTAAATGTTGTTGGAGCTGGAGTCATGGTTTTTGGGCTTGACCACCACACTACTAATACCAATGTAAACTCCCCAGCAAAAGGAAATGAACGAAATACAGAATATCAAGCAAAAAGAAGGTTCTGTACCTCTTCGTTTGTTAGTGTATTGAGTTTTAATAAAACAAATAAAGATCTTATTTTTTTTTGCTGTTTTTTTTTTTCTTTTTTTTTTGTTGAAAAATTGCATAAATATAGAGCTTGGTTAGGGTATTGTTTTGATTTTGTTGTTGGAGCATGATGTTGTTGTTGTTGTTGTTGGCGGTGGTAATGTTGGTGTACCAAAGAAAAAGGTTTGGTAGTAGTAGAGATTCTTCTCTACGCTCACATTAGGCCTAAAGGTATAAATTAATAGAGTTTAATGAACTTTTTATGTTATATAAAACTATTATAAAAAATTACTTAAAAAAACAACACTACTAAAATATTTGCTAAGATAAGTTAGGGGAGAGCCAAAGCATGATTTTATATTTATAAAGTTCCAAGTACCATTAGAATCTACTAAGGAAGTAAATGCTATATAGCAGATAAAATAACAACTTACTACACACATTATGAATTACGAAAGGAACGAATGGAAGAAAAAACCTGTAGTCTATGATAAAAACAGATAGATATTAGCAAATGTTATTATTTAGAAAATAGGGAATGAAACCCCAGCAATTTAACTTAAGGCAAGCAAAAAATTGCGAAAATATACATAATAACATTTATTTGATGATCAAAATATTGTTCTCACAGAATTTGTATCAATGTAACTCGATTTAAAAAAAAAAAAAAATCTATTGAAATGTATTCTTTACAAATCCGAAACCATTTTTAGAGCTTTTTAAGGAAAATGAGACTCACAAAGCTGACTAGGAAATTGTTTTTACTTTACATTCATTTACAGCTATTTATTGATAAAATTTTCAGAATTTGTTTTCCTTGTACCTTATAAAGCTTTTATAAAGCTACACTAAAATATTGTTCAAAAACTTTGGCTTAAATCAAACTTTTAAAAAAGGATCTTTTTAAGCTCACATACTTTTAAAGTCATTTTTTACAGTCGAAAGAAGTGTTAAATGAAATGAATATCGTTTTAATGTGTTTCCATAGTGTTTGGTTTTTTTTACGTTAAATATTTGAAAATTAAAAAAAAAAACTTCGATATTTATTTAAAATTTCATACAAAAGTTGTAAAAGCTCTTTGCTTTTTATAAACAGTAAATAACACTGCACAAACTTTTCCAAACTTTCAAACTTTTTCCAAAATTACGGGGTTCCGACGATTGATTCTTGTTAAGGAGACCAAAAAAAAAAATATACGTGTGTCGGCGTTTCGATAGTTTGCATCGGAATTTCATTTTAGAGGCGGCTTAAGTTTACCAGCCCTGGCCTGTTTTTGCAGCATATCGGTATATAATACTATGTTTTCTTTACATCTGAGGTGCAGGGTATGTTCAGCAACTTTGTAGATAATGGTATGGCAAATATTTTTGTAGAACATATTAACCCTCTTACTTCCCCACATAATGGCAATTTTTGGCTTAATTCAAATTTTATTTTTATATTTTTTATATTTTTTTTTCATCTCCTTAATAAAGTAATTATTTTTGTGTTGAACTGTGTAATCAGAGTTTAAGTGATTTTTGTTTTAATTGTAGATTTTGTACGCAGCTAGCTTCGATTATAATAATATTTTGCACGATATAAAAGCTTAAATCGATTTATTTTTATATCTTGCAGCTATTTCAAAAGTTTTGAATAATTTAAGAGTTTTTGTGAGCTTATAGCTTTGGTTCTGAGACAATTTTCTAAGAAATTATACTAAGATTTATTTTGTATTTTTAAAGCAGTTGCGTCCACCTCATATGCACAATGTGCAAGCTTTTACAAAAGAGATTTTTCACCTACAGCGAGCTTCGACGAGAGCTTTTACATATATGAGGGCACAATACAAGGATGGAAATTTTGAATTTCGGAATGTTATAAGTTGTATAATTTATTTAAGCCAAAACACTTTAATACTTCTTTTGAAAGATCTTAAAAAAACGCCATCTTCAAAAGGCTTGCTGTGCTTTGCTAAGGATAGAGCAACAACAAAAGGAACCCTTTATTTGATATTTTTTTATATTGAAATTGGTCGATTGGCAAATTTTTCTTTTGAAACTATAATTTCAGTTCATCTACTAATTTGGCCCTATCTAAATTTTTATTCAGAAATCTCTTTTGGCATGTATATATAATTCCTTTCAATGGTATGTTCATTATAACCACAACCAAACATACGAATCGCCGTCATTGTTTTCAATAAACAAAAACTACTGTTCCCACGCTTTATTAAATATATATCTTTTAGTGAACATAGACTGATCGTTGTGTGTTTGAAAATGTTTCTTTGAAACTTATTTTCAAGTTGATAGAAAAGTACTTACTGAAAGCTCTTTACTACAAACGCAAATATAACAGTATTAGTGTTTGGACGCAACTGTTTTAAAGCATGTGTATTTCAGATTTTGTTATTTGATGCTTGTAAGCTTTTCAAATGGAAAATAGGTCGGATTCTGGAAAAGCTTTAGGGCTTTTCAATTGATTTTGTTTCTTTAATTCTGGTTTTGTTTTTTTAAAATCAAAATTTTAGGGATTTTTCTATTAAAACATTAAATGTATTGTTAGAAAATTTTTCAGATCCAGTGTAGGGACAAACTGATATTTTTTGAGAGTTTTTCTTAGAAAGAATCCTTAAGTTAAAGTGTTAATATCTAAAACCTTTATAAACATCTAAAACCTTTATAAATTTTTATTGAAAAACTTTCGTATAATCAGTGTCAGAATATAGAAGGGTTACAAAAGTGTAAATACTTTTAACTATCTAATTATTTTTTTTTTAATTTCAAGTCGTGTTCTTATTTAACTTTCCCTCATGTACGTTTGCCACAAAATGGCACTAAAAAACCACTAAGCATGCGTAACCTGAAAAGACTACATACAATGTTTAGAAAAATTATTTATACGAGGAATATACAATAAAAAGGAAGATTGCCACAACAACAAACACAAGTTAAAGTATAACAATAACCCAACAAAAGTAACTGAACTGGATTTTTTCAAATTACAGAATGAAAAAAAAACCTTTAAAAAGAAAATTCTACTTCTATGTTTTTTTTTGTCTTGCCAAGACTCCCCTTCCATAAGACAAAGTACACAGAAGAATTCTTTTTCCATTTTTGCGTGGATGTAAATATGTCTATGTTGAACTAAAGCCAAGGAAATAAGAAGAAAAAAAATATGAGTATGTTGTACAATCAACATCCACTATAATTATCCAAGGACGCTTGTCTTTCATTTGGAGGCTGAGTATATGATGCCCGGTTATTCTGTTTTTCATAGAACATTGCAAGTATTTTTTCTTCTGTAATTCTCAGTTGTGCTGACTAAAGGCTTTTGTTAAATGGAGTTTGTTGTTATTTTATGGTTAAAAAAGTGAAACGACCTTGAGGTTTTGACGTTCCAAACTGGGCAACATATAATATAACATATACCTTTCTACAAACATACAAACATATTTGCAAAGTACCACTCATATATGTACATATATACACTCAGAATATTATGTAGTTAACTGTTTGTAGTTTAATAAAAAAGTTTTCCGTTCCATTTAAAAATAAAGGAAAATACATTTATTTTTCAAAGAAATATCTATATTAACTTTTTTATACATTTATTCGAAATAATTTACTATCATTTACTGATTTTTTTCAGTTTCATTTCTTTTTTTTATTTGTTTGAAATTTAATAAAAAAATACCCACAAAACGGAAACTTGTGGTTTATTTGTGTCCGTAACAGTTATTACAAATTTAAATTTTGTTTTCTGTCTGTTTCAAAAAAAAATATTGAAAAAATTTTAATTTGTTTTTTTATTTAAAATTTTCAATACAAACTACAAGAACTTCATAAACACACATACACAAATACATTCACACAAAAAGTGTTTATAGCTTCATATGCATACATACATTTTGTATTATACGAGTATATTACAAAAAAAAAAAAAAAACAAAAAAATACAAAATGGAAATAATTTCAAATAAATGAAAAAAACATTTATTTTTTAAGGGTTGGTAGGTAAAATTTTGACATTGATTTTAACTGATTATATCATTTGTTTCTTACGGATGTGTCAGTTGATTAATCAACATTTAAAAATAAATAACAAATGGCATTTAATTAAATGAAAATTATGTAGACCGGTTTTTTAAATGAAATATCATTTCTATTAAATGATATTTTCAGTTATTTTAACTTACAAACTTTTTTAAGTGTATGTACCATAAAAAACTATATGAGATTTTAATAGTTTTAATATGTGTAACTTTATTTTTTTTTACTGGATTTGTTATTGTTGTTGTTGTTTTTGTATTTGTATTACATGTAAGTTTTGTGTTATATGTATGTAAAGCAATAATAGCAAATTCCAATTATTTGCAGATTTCTTTAAGCTTTTTTTTGTTTTAATATCGATTACTAGAGAGTGGGAGGTGTTTATTGTTTGTCCATAAGTTGGTAACATATTTTAAATTAATGTGTTTAATGTGATGATAAAGTCTAAGGATATGTTAGCAAAAAAAGCTTATTATTTTAATAAAAAAAAATTTTTTCTTACAAAATATGTTTTTAAATACAAAGTTTTTTTTTAAGCAAAAATACACTAAAAAAAGTTTGTAAGTTAAAATAACTGAAAATATCATTTAAAAGAAATGATATTTCATTTAAAAACCGGTCTACTTAATTTTCATTTAAATTAAATGTCATTTGTTATTTATTTTTAAATGTTGATTAATCAACTGACACATCCCTAAGAAACAAATGTTATAATCAGTTAAAATAAATGTCAAAATTTTAACTACCAATCCTTAAAAAATAAATGTTTTTTCATTTATTTGAAATTATTTCCGTTTTTATATATATATTTTTTTTTAATATACTCGTACAATACAAAATGTATGTATGCATATGAAGCTATTAACACTTTTTGTATGAATGTGTTTGTGTATGTATGTGTGTTTATGAAGTTCTTGTAATTTGTATTGAAAAATTGTGTATATATACAACCAATTTAAATAAAAAAAAACAAATTGAAATTTTTTGAATATTTTTTTTTGAAACAGACAGCAAACAAAATTTAAATTTGTAATAACTGTTACGGACACAATAAACCACAAGTTTCCGTTTTGTGGGTAAATTTTTATTAAATTTCAAACAAATGAAAAAAATAAATGAAACTGAAAAAAATGGTTAATGATAGTAAATTATTTCGAATAAATGTATAAAAAAGTTAATATAGATATTTCTTTGAAAAATAAATGTATGCTCCTTTATTTTTAAATGGAACGGAAAACTTTTTTATTAAACTACAAACAGTTAACTACATAATATTCTGAGTGTATTTTACTATGTGATCGATTTTTTATAAATATATTTGCGGTTGACTTGTTGTGCTTTAGAAAAAATGTCAAATTTAGAAAGCTTTTATAAAAAAGAAGATTTTATAAGCTTTTTTTAGTGTTTATAAGCTTTTTTATAAAAATAAGTTTTCTAAAAAGCTTTATATAAAGATTTTTCATTACATTAAATGAAGGGTTTTTAAAGCTCTTTGTAAATATTTGAAACCATTTGCTAAATAGTTTTTGAAACTCGATTTTCAAAGAATATTTTTAATTTTCATAACATAAGTTTATCCTAAACTGAAAAAGCTTAATATACTGACAGTGTTTTGCAAACTTTTCATAATTTATTTTTTTAAAACATTTAATTTAAAGCTTTAAGGCTTGTCCTCTCTGTTTTCGTAAATAATTGAAAGCTCTTTGTAAGTTTAAATTTTCAAAGTTAAAAAAAAAAGTTTCGTGGAGCTTTTTGAAATTAACTTATATTAAAAATGAAAAGTTCATTCTGATCGCTTATATTTTAAAAGTTGTATTATTTTATATAAGGAAATGTTTTGGATTCAGAAAAATGTTTCTTTTTAATTTATTTGTTGAAGCTTTTGCTGATTTCATGAAATGTCTGAAGCCAATTCCACAGAAATAATATACATTTACTTGACATATAACTAGTTCTAGATCTATTTTCAAAACTGGTTTGAAGAGTACCAATTCTACTTTGGAGCAATATAACTGGTTGTTCTTGTGACAATTATCGGTGTTCAAATATTGTTGTTTTAGGACCGACTATTTTGAACAGTAAAATTTTATGGGTTCTAAATTTAGATATTAGTGGAAAATTTAGCGATTTTTGTAAAATGGTCTTACTGCGCTTTCAAGCTTTTTTAAGTTACTAATACTTTTATAAAAATAAGCAGCAATTTTTAAATTTTTTTTCTCTAATTTTTCAAAGGAATTAGAAAGCACAAACAAATTTTAAATGCTGATTAGAACCTTGTTATTCTTTGAGGGGTTTTTAATGAAATTTAAATATGCGTTAGGGGTAAGAAAACTAACACAAATGAATTAAAAATGCAAGTTTAAATTGTTAATAACTTTTTTATTGGAGCGATTATAATTATTTTTTTAAACACAGTATTTTTTGTTTTGATTAACTATATAAAATTATATTTCGTAAGTGGCGATCATTTTCTGCTTCGCACATGCGTGCACTTTCTTATAAATTTTTCATAACTTTTCCTATACTTTCTGGTGTAATGACCATAATTTCATTACCAATGTGGGTTTTTAGTGGGGTAATAGTTTTTGGCTTCTTAATATGCACTCTTCCTTTTAAATTTGCCAAAGAAAACAGGAACCGGTAAGTCCGGTGTTTAGAGAGTCCAGTTGAAATCGCTTGGGCGCTTGAACGAAAAATAAAATTCGATTATTTTGGTTCATTGTCTAGAGTTCCATATTAAATTCCCTAAGTCTTGTGTACAAAATGCTGAAAAAAACAAAGAAAAAAATAATTTAATAAATTTATAAAAAGTTCATAAAAAGATGGGATCCAAAATCTTTGAAAACTGCTTTATTTCTGAATTTATTTTTTTTTATAAAGGGCTCCATTCGTAATTAGGGAGTTATCCACTCTGCAGGATTGATTTTGTTCCCTTCAAATTTTCTCACTTACAAAGTTTTTGTGTTCTTCTAATTTAGAACACTCCACTCTGCAGCGTGGATTACTCCAGCATTATGAATGAAGTTTAAGATTGATACTTAATGTCGTTTGATACCAAATTTACCTACAATTAATTTTTGGAAGTATGATAAAACGTAGAAACCTTATTTTGTAAAAAATTAAAAAAAAATAAACAAATTTTAAAAAAAAATCTAAAAGATACAAATTTTTTTTGTATACTTTAATCATGGAAGGGCCCACAAACTTATAAACTTGTTTTCAAATTAAATGATCAAAAGAGCTTTTTCTACAAAAATTAATAAAATTTTTCGAAATGAATATCTTTTTAGACCCTTTTCGATTTTAAGGCTGTCTATAAAAGATTCGGATTTTAAAGCTAGATTCTTCACAAAACTCTTCAATTGTGTTAATTTGCTACACAGCATTTTAAGAGCTAATTAACGTCAATAAATATGCCAAAATATAAATATATGTAAAATGGATACATAATCTTTTACACAAATCTTTTTGATATTGCAAAAGTTTAAGCTTCGAATATAAAAAATTATAGGGTCTTTTAATTTTCACTGTGGCCCTTCTTGTTTTTTCAAACTTTTTTGTTGCAAAAGAAATCTTACGTTTTCAATAGTTATCTTAGGAATTTAGCCATTAATATTAAGAACAAAAAAAAATGTATTAACCATTGTGGAGCCAATATCTAAACATATGTAGGCATATTGGATTGGACAGTTTGTTGTGAGCCAAAGTCACCTAACTTAAACAAAATATACGCTGTTTTGTTGTAGTCCGTCATCAATCCAACTAGGTTTGGTTGCGTTTTTATTCTGTTTTATGTTACATTATTTATATATCTTTAGATTTAGTCTTTAGATATTTTTTCCAAACATAATTTGAAATATACTTTATTTTTAAATTTAAAAGATATTAAATAATATATACATATATATATATATATTGAAGATTACTTGTAGATATTTTCAAATGAATATATAATTTTTTATACTCATTATATATTTATTACAGTTTAATATCTGTTATTAAATAAAATATATTTTTGATTTGCAGTGAAGTGTTAGGAAATTGAAAGGGATTTTCTTTTTTGTAGTTGAAACCGAGCTTCTGAACTGGTGGTACATGATACTATTTTAGAAACTAAGAACAAAGAATTTATAATTTTTCCTAGGAAAAATCCTTTAGATTTTGAGAAGGTCAAATGTCACGAACTTTTTTTCTATAAAAATGCAATCGTATTTAGAGGACTTTCTCCTACAGAAAATTCTTTAGATTCTCAAGATTATTAGGAGTTGATATTTTCTGTTAAATGTAAAATTTTATGTTTTCTGTTTCTAAAAACAGACATTCATATAATTCCTTTTTGTTTTTTTTTTCAAAACAGTTTTTTTAAATACAAAATTATGTCAATAAAAATTACAAAAAATTATTCAAATATACATACACACAAAACCAATAAAAATATATACATCTGTGTGTGTTGTGTTGTGTTTTGTAATTACATACAAATAAAAAAACTGTCTATTTGAAAAACAAACCACAAAAGTTGTTTTTTCTAACTTTTTGTCAGTAAAAAATTGATGGTTATTTTAATCGACTTTCTATTGTTTTTACTACTTTTGTCACTTATTAAACGATGATTAAAAATAAACAAGAAAATGGTAGAATATAATGAAAAATCAGTAGTCCCATTTTTGATTGTATTTTCGATTAATTTCATATGTATTTTAAGTTGTTTTTAACGAAATAATATTGTGAGTGTATAAAATCAATTACTAAATTTTTATGTTTATTGTAATTAAATTACTGCAGCTCCAAATTATTATTATTTAACTAAAAATGGGTACAATTTTTGTCTTCAAAAAGACAACCGTCTTTGTTTGTGATAAAAATAGTCGTTTAACAATATTTTTAATTTTCTAAAAGAACATTTATATTTTCTATTTTTATTTCGGCTAGGAATAGTATTTCAGAAAGTGGCAACACTTTAAATCACAATAAAAATTATGAATTTCCTGGCTTTGTGTTTAAATACACAGATTTATTATAAATTTAGAACTTTTCTATATATTCTTCGGCTGGTTTAACAATATTTTTAATATTCTAAATGAATATTTATTTGTATACCCTCCACCATATATGGTGAGTGTGTATATCAGTTTGACATTCCGTTTGTAACATGTCGAAATGTAGGTTTAAGACCCCATAAAGTATATATATTCGTGATCCTTATGCAATTTTAAGTCGCATTAGCGATGTCCGTCTGTCTGTATGTTGAAATGGCGATCACGACGCGAAGACGCAAGCGGGGGTGCCTATTTTTACCCAGATTATTGCACATTTAAAGTCGCTAACTGAGCAGACATTACTAAAACTAAATAACAAAAGTTCTGTTACATAAATTGACAAAACATATTCATATAACAGTTCATGCTAAATTTAGTATATACGTATATCATCTTCAGCCCCTATGATTGCCGAAGGCTGGGCTCATATAGAATGAGGTACGGTCCAGAAGAGCTGGATCGTCGTCAATACGTCCATTGATTATACCGACAGGAGAAAGATATGTAAATCGAGCCCAAATGGTGTTTTTATCGCTTTCGTATATTTGGCTGACAAGCATATTATCGTGTAGCGCAAGTTTCTCAACAAATCTGGCTTGCAACAACATGGCGTACCTACAGAAGGGTAGAACATCGGCATTTTCATATACGTAACTATTTGAAAATCGTTTTATGAAATTTTCATAATTTTTGCCGATGCATTTTCTTAGGATTTTCCGTTCAAATATCTCCAATTCTTTGGCTACTATAGGAGATATAGTAAACCAGATTTGGTTTTTCTGTTAAGCTTTGTTGGTTTTTCGTTTCATTCCATAAAATGTATTTTTTGTTTTTGTAACCAAAAAAAATGTATATTTAAAAAAAGAGAAAAATACATAATTGCTTTAGTGCTGCTACTTTTGAATAGGTGGCGCTGAATGAACTAAAACAATACCCTGCCCCATGGTTAGGTCCAAAGAAATTTATATATAAAGAAAGAGCAAAATGCATAATTGCTTTACTGCCGCTACTTTTGAATAGGTGGCGCAGAATCACATTAAAACTGTACCCTGCCCTACATTAACTACATACTTTAAATTCTAATGCATTCAGATGTTACTAGTCGACTTATTACATAATTTTAAAGTCAATTTTTCGAATGTTTGACGTAATAAAAGCATTTGTTTCACATTTTTATGTCAAAAAAGAAATTTTCATAGAGGAAAATAGTATTTTTTTTATTCCATTTGTATTTTTGAGAATTGAGGGATTGGCAAATGTATATTTATGTTATTTTTTTCTTTTATAAAAAAAATACGCATGAATAAAGTGCAATATTGTGCTCTTAAACATCTAAATGATATTGATTTAAAAAATTAAGGTATAATATGCACATAAAATATATATTTTTCATAGTTTTTGGCAAATATTCATTTATGTTACAAAGAAAATAGAAAATCAATAATACTCTACTGCATATTGTAGCACAATATGGCTAATGGAGAATAGCTCTGCAGCAAAATATGCCTAATGGAGAGAATGCACCTTCTGATGGGCCATCTATTGGCAAATATTTATAACTCATGTTCTTTCTTTAACAAATTAATTTCTTTGCTTTATTCTCTCCATTAGACACACACTTCAATTTTTTAAAGAAAGAACATTCGTTGTATGTAACTTTTTATCAATTCGTGGCGCATCGGAAAGTGCATTCTCTCCATTAGGCATATTCAGCTGCAGAGCTAGTCCCCATTAGCCGGAAAAAAATTTAGTATTTGCCAAAAACTGTGCTCTAAAATATGTGTTTGTGCAGTCCATGGTTAAAAAAATTAGTACAAATGTAAAGGTACCTCTAACTTGCCTTTACAAATTTAGTACAATTTCACAGTAACATATTTTCTCATATTGTTTTTACCAGTCGCTTTGCAAAAAATCGAAAAATTTTTTTTCACTCAATATTATACTCAAATGAAAGGGAATTTAAAGGGCTATTAAGCAGTACATAAATTTCTGCGAAATTCTGAGATTTAGTATGGATTTTGCATTAAAATGCAATAAAATTGCATTAATCGATCCTCCATAATCATCATTTTCTCAGTAACCAAAAGGAATTTCGAAGTGAAAAGTAGTTTTATTGGATGCTCTTAGTATTCCCTTTCATTTGAGTATAATGTTTGGCGAATAAAAAATTTTTCATTTTTGGCAAAAAATCCAGTGTATACATCATCCTTTTTTGCAAAAAATCAAAAAATTTGTTTTTACTCAATATTATACTCAAATGAAAGAGAATTTAAAGGGCTATTTAGCAGTTCATAAATCTCTGCGAAATTATGAGATTTAGTATGGATTTTGCATTAAAATGCAATAAAATTGCCATAGTCGATCCTCCATAATCATCATTTTCTCAGTAACCAAAAGGAATTTCGAAGTGAAAAGTAGTTTTATTGGATGCTCTTAGTATTCCCTTTCATTTGAGTATAATATTTGGCGAATAAAAAATTTTTCATTTTTTTTGGCAAAAAATGCAGTGTAACATCATCCTTTTTTGCAAAAAATCAAAAAATTTGTTTTTACTCAATATTATACTCAAATGAAAGGGAATTTAAAGGGCTATTTAGCAGTTCATAAATCTATGCGAAATTCTGAGATTTAGTATGGATTTTGCATTAAAATGCAATAAAATTGCCATAATCGATCCTCCATAATCATCATTTTCTCAGTAACCAAAAAGAATTTCGAAGTGAAAACTAGTTTTATTGGATGCTCTTAGTATTCCCTTTCATTTGAGTATAATATTTGGCGAATAAAAAATTTTTCATTTTTTGGCAAAAAATGCAGTGTTATACATCATCCTTTTTTTTAAAAAAATTTAAAAATTTGTTTTACTCAATATTATACTCAAAATAAAGTGGCTATTTAGCAGTACATAAATCTCTCGGAAAATTTGAAATTTTTTAGGGATTTTGCATTAAAATTGTTATAATCGATCCTCCATAATTATCATAAATACCCTACACCAAGTATAATTTGGATTATTTTCTTTAATTTCAGGAAGCCAGAAAATATCCAGGAAATTATCTAGGAAAATGTGCATATAAATCAGAATTAAACAAATTTATTTACGTAAATACCAGGATATGGAGTCATATGGGAAAAATTAGTATTAAACCTTCTTTATTGTATATAAAATATTCATATTTATTGAACTTTTTTAATTATTTTTAAGTATTTTTAAATTTTAATATGTTCTAGAAAAAATAAGATATTTCGTAAAAAAAAAATTGTCAAAACCTATAAAAATTCTGTTTAAATTTGATTATTATCTATTCTTTAATAAAAATTCATTAAAAAAACTTCAATTTCGAAGTCTGTGTGATATATTTTGTTTAAATTAAATAAAAAAAACTTAATTTCGGGGAAAATGGCACAAAATTGGGTATTTTAGGAGGGGATTGCACCTAGATTGGGTATATAGGTATGGGGATACGGGCAAAACCATTTCTGGCAACACGCAGTAATATTGAAATTTTAAAGCATACTCTTAGGCGGTTTTAAAAAATTTGGAAAATCCACCTTCTGCTAATTTCTGATTTCTGTTTGCCTGGTGCCTGGTCGAAATTTTTTGGCATTTTTAACCACAATTTCACATTTAATTTTTTTACACCCCAAAAAATATGTTCGTAAACTACTAATAAATAATACCTGGTGGTACCAAAGCCTTTTTGGAGGAAATTTTACACCCAAAAAAATTAGTATAAAAGTTGACTACACCCAAAAAAAATTAGTAGATAAGTATAAAAGTTGGCTACACCCACAAAAAAAAGTTAGTTAATAGATATAAAAGTTGGCTACCCCCCAAAAAAAAGTTAGTTAATAGATATAAAAGTTGGCTACACCCAAAAAAAATAACAGTAGATAAATATAAAAGTTAGCTACACCCAAAAAAATAAGTTAGATGATAGATATGAAAGTTGGCTACACACAAAAAAATAAGTTAGTAGATAAATATAAAAGTTGGCTACACCCAAAAAAATAAGTTAGATGATAGATATAAAAGTTGGCTACACCCAAAAAAATAAGTAAGTAGATAAATATAAAAGTTGGCTACACCCAAAAAAATAAGTTAGTTAATAGATATAAAAGTTGGCTACACCCAAAAAAATAAGTTAGATGATAGATATAAAAGTTGGCTACACCCAAAAAATAAGTTAGTTGATAGATTTAAAAGTTAGCTACACCCAAAAAAATAAGTTAGTTAATAGATATAAAAGTTGGCTACACCCAAAAAATAAGTTAGTTGATAGATATAAAAGTTGTCTACACCCAAAAAAATAAGTTAGTAGATATATATAAAAGTTGGCTACACCCAAAAAAATGAGGTAGTTGATAAATATAAAAGTTGATTACACGCAAAAAATAAGTTACGATAAGATGTTATGACGACATGACGAAAGGCGATATGACAATAAGACAATATGACTGACAATGGTATGACAATACGACGATATAACGCTAAAATTACACACTGTGTAAAAAGACACTATGTGGAAAATTACACAAATTTTTTTTTGGAAAATTACACAAAACACTGTAAAATTTCACACTATTTGGAAAATTACACACTGTGTAAAATTACACACTGTGTAAAATTACACACTGTGAAAAAATTACACAAAAAATTGTGTGAAATTACACAAAAAATGTGTAAAATTACACAAAAGTTGTGTAAAATTACACAAAAAAATGTGTAAAATTACACAAAAAATGTGTAAAATATGTGTAAAAATGTGTAAAATACGTGAAAAATTACACAAAAAATGTGTAAAATTACACAAAAAAATGTGTAAAATTACACAAACAAATGTGTAAAATTACACCAAAATTTTGCTACTTATAGTAAGTTGCTACTCATAGCATGCTACTTATAGCAAGTTGCTACTTATAGCAAGTTGCTACTTATACCAAGTTGCTACTTATAGCAAGTTGCTATTTATAGCAAGTTGCTATTTATAGCAAGTTGCTACTTATAGCATGCTACTTATAGCATGCTACTTATAGCATGCTACTTATAGCAAGCTACTTATAGCATGCTACTTATAGCAAACTACTTATAGCAAGTTGCTGAAAATAGCTTGCTAAAAGTAGCTTGCTACTTATAGCAAGTTGCTATTTATAGCATGCTACTTATAGCACGTTGCTACTTACAGCATGCTACTTATAGCAAGTTGCTACTTATAGCCTGCTAGTTGTAGCAAGCTACTTATAGCAAGCTACTTATAGCATGCTACTTATAGCAAGCTACTTATAGCAAGCTACTTTTAGCAAGCTATTTTCAGCAACTTGCTATAAGTAACTTGCTATAAGTAGCATGCTATAAGTAGCTTGCTATAAGTAGCATGCTATAAGTAGCTTGCTATAAGTAGCATGCTATTAGTAGCAACTTGCTATAAGTAGCAAGCTACTTATAGAAAGCTACTTATAGCAAGCTACTTATAGCAAGTTGCTGAAAATAGCTTGCTAAAAGTAGCTTGCTATAAGTAGCTTTCTATAAGTAGCTTTATATAAGTAGCTTGCTACTTATAGCAAATTGCTACTTATAGCATGCTACTTATAGCAAGTTGCTACTTATAGCCTGCTAGTTGTAGCAAGCTTCTTCTAGCATGCTACTTATAGCATGCTACTTATAGCACGTTGCTACTTATAGCATGCTACTTATAGCACGTTGCTACTTATAGCCTGCTAGTTGTAGCAAGCTACTTATAGCAAGCTACTTATAGCAAACTAGCTATAGCAAGCTGGTTATATCCAGCCTGCTATAGCTTGCTATAGCTAGCTTGCTATAACTAGCAGGCTATAACTAGCTGGCTATAACTAGCAGGCTATAACTAGCTGGCTATAACTAGCTGGCTATAACTAGCTTGCTATAACTAGCCACGTGCCATGTCTCATGTGACCTGACACATGAGAATCCATACTAAATCTCAGAATTTCCCAGAGATTTATGTACTGCTAAATAGCTCTTTAAATTTCCTTTCATTTGAGTATAATATTGAGTGAAAACAAATTTTTCGATTTTTTTCAAAAAAGAATGATGTATACACTGTCTTTTTTGCCAAAAACTGGAAAATTTTTGTTTCACTCAATATTATACTCAAACGAAAGGAAATACTAAGGGCATCAAATAAAACTACTTTTCGCTGCGGAATTCCTCTTAGTTCCTGAGAAAATTATGATTATGGAGGATCGATTATGGAAATTTTAATACATTTCAATGCAAAATCCATACTAAATCTCAGAATTTCCCAGAGATTTATGTACTGTTATATAGCTCTCTAACTTCCCTTTCATTTTCGCCAAAAAATAGAAAATTTTTGTTTCACTCAATATTACACTCAAACGAAAGGAAATATTAAGGGCATCAAATAAAACTTCTTTTCGCTGCGAAATTCCTTTTAGTTCCTGAGAAAATGATGATTATGGAGGATCGATTAGAGAAATTTTAATGCAATTCAATGCAAAATCCATACTAAATCTCAGAATTTCCCAGAGATTTATGTACTTCTAAATAGCTCTTTAAATTCCCTTTCATTTGAGTATAATAATGTATAATATTGAGCGAAAAATTTTTTTTCGATTTTTTTCAAAAAAGGATGATGTATACACTGTCTTTTTTGCCTAAAAATGGAAAATTTTTGTTTCACTCAATATTACACTCAAACGAAAGGAAATACTATGGGCATCAAATAAAACTACTTTTCGCTGCGAAATTCCTCTTAGTTTCTGAGAAAATGATTATGGAGGATCGATTATGGAAATTTTAATACATTTTAATGCAATATCCATACTAAATCCCAGAATTTCAAAGAGATTTATGTACTGCTAAATAGCTCTTTAAATTCCCTTTCATTTGAGTATAATAATGTATAATATTGAGCGAAAAAATTTTTTTCGATTTTTTGCCAAAAAATGGAAAATTTTTGTTTCACTCAATATTACACTCAAACGAAAGGAAATACTAAGGGCATCAAATAAAACTACTTTTCGCTGCGAAATTCCTCTTAGTTCCTGAGAAAATGATGATTATGGAGGATCGATTATGGAAATTTTAATACATTTCAATGCAATATCCATACTAAATCCCAGAATTTCCCAGAGATTTATGTACTGCTAAATAGCTCTTTAAATTCCCTTTCATTTGAGTATAATAATATATAATATTGAGCGAAAAAAATTTTTCGATTTTTTGCAAAAAAGGATGATGTATATATACACTGTCTTTTTTGCCAAAAAATGGAAAATTTTTGTTTCACTCAATATTACACTCAAACGAAAGGAAATACTAAGGGCATCAAATAAAACTACTTTTCGCTGCGAAATTCCTCTTAGTTCCTGAGAAAATGATGATTATGGAGGATCGATCATGGAAATTTTAATACATTTCAATGCAATATCCATACTAAATCCCAGAATTTCCCAGAGATTTATGTACTGCTAAATAGCTCTTTAAATTCCCTTTCATTTGAGTATAATAATGTATAATATTGAGCGAAAAAAATTTTTTCGATTTTTTGCAAAAAAGGATGATGTATCACTGTCTTTTTTGCCAAAAAAATGGAAAATTTTTGTTTCACTCAATATTACACTCAAACGAAAGGAAATACTAAGGGCATCAAATAAAACTACTTTTCGCTGCGAAATTCCTCTTAGTTCCTGAGAAAATGATGATTATGGAGGATAGATCATGGAAATTTGAATACATTTCAATGCAAAATCCATACTAAATCTCAGAATTTCCAAGAGATTTATGTACTGCTAAATAGCTCTTTAAATTCCCTTTCATTTGAGTATAATAATGTATAATATTGAGCGAAAAAAATTTTTTCGATTTTTTGCAAAAAAGGTTGATGTATACACTGTCTTTTTTGCCAAAAAATGGAAAATTTTTGTTTCACTCAATATTACACTCAAACGAAAGGAAATACTAAGGGCATCAAATAAAACTACTTTTCGCTGCGAAATTCCTCTTAGTTTCTGAGAAAATGATGATTATGGAGGATCGATTATGGAAATTTTAATACATTTCAATGCAAAATCCATACTAAATCTCAGAATTTCCAAGAGATTTATGTACTGCTAAATAGCTCTTTAAATTCCCTTTCATTTGAGTATAATAATGTATAATATTGAGCGAAAAAAATTTTTTCGATTTTTTGCAAAAAAGGATGATGTATACACTGTCTTTTTTGCCAAAAAATTTAAAATTTTTATTTCACTCAATAGGAAATACTAAGGGCATCAAATAAAACTACTTTTCGCTGCGAAATTCCTCTTAGTTCCTGAGAAAATGATGATTATGGAGGATCGATTATGGAAATTTTAATACATTTCAATGCAATATCCATACTAAATCCCAGAATTTCCCAGAGATTTATGTACTGCTAAATAGCTCTTTAAATTCCCTTTCATTTGAGTATAATAATGTATAATATTGAGCGAAAAAAATTTTTTCGATTTTTTGCAAAAAAGGATGATGTATACACTGTCTTTTTTGCCAAAAAATGGAAAATTTTTGTTTCACTCAATATTACACTCAAACGAAAGGAAATACTAAGGGCATCAAATAAAACTACTTTTCGCTGCGAAATTCCTCTTAGTTCCTGAGAAAATGATGATTATGGAGGATCGATTATGGAAATTTTAATACATTTCAATGCAAAATCCATACTAAATCCCAGAATTTCCCAGAGATTTATCTACTGCTAAATAGCTCTTTAAATTCCCTTTCATTTGAGTATAATGTATAATATTGAGCGAAAAAAATTTTTTCGATTTTTTGCAAAAAAGGATGATGTATACACTGTCTTTTTTTGCCAAAAAATGGAAAATTTTTGTTTCACTCAATATTACACTCAAACGAAAGGAAATACTATGGGCATCAAATAAAACTACTTTTCGCTGCGAAATTCCTCTTAGTTCCTGAGAAAATGATGAATATGGAGGATCGATTATGGAAATTTTAATACATTTCAATGCAATATCCATACTAAATCCCAGAATTTCCCAGAGATTTATGTACTGCTAAATAGCTCTTTAAATTCCCTTTCATTTGAGTATAATAATGTATAATATTGAGCGAAAAAAATTGTATACACTGTCTTTTTTGCCAAAAAATTTAAAATTTTTGTTTCACTTAATATTATACTCAAACGAAAGGAAATACTAAGGGCATCAAATAAAACTACTTTTCGCTGCGAAATTCCTCTTAGTTCCTGAGAAAATGATGATTATGGAGGATCGATTATGGAAATTTTAATACATTTCAATGCAATATCCATACTAAATCCCAGAATTTCCCAGAGTTTTATGTACTGCTAAATAGCTCTTTAAATTCCCTTTCATTTGAGTATAATAATGTATAATATTGAGCGAAAAAAATTTTTTCGATTTTTTGCAAAAAAAGATGATGTATACACTGTCGTTTTTGCCAAAAAATTTAAAATTTTTGTTTCACTCAATATTATACTCAAACGAAAGGAAATGCTAAGGGCATCAAATAAAACTACTTTTCGCTGCGAAATTCCTCTTAGTTCCTGAGAAAATGATGATTATGGAGGATCGATTATGGAAATTTTAATACACTTCAATGCAATATCCATACTAAATCCCAGAATTTCCCAGAGATTTATATACTGCTAAATAGCTCTTTAAATTCCCTTTCATTTGAGTATAATAATGTATAATATTGAGCGAAAAAAATTTTTCGATTTTTTGCAAAAAAGGATAATGTATACACTGTCTTTTTTGCCAAAAAATGGAAAATTTTTGTTTCACTCAATATTACACTCAAACGAAAGGAAATACTAAGGGCATCAAAAAAAACTACTTTTCGCTGCGAAATTCCTCTTAGTTTCTGAGAAAATGATGATTATGGAGGATCGATTATGGAAATTTTAATACATTTCAATGCAATATCCATACTAAATCCCAGAATTTCCCAGAGATTTATGTACTGCTAAATAGCTCTTTAAATTCCCTTTCATTTGAGTATAATAATGTATAATATTGAGCGAAAAAAATTTTTTCGATTTTTTTTTGCCAAAAAATGGTCTTTTTTGCCAAAAAATGGAAAATTTTTGTTTCACTCAATATTATACTCAAACGAAAGGAAATGCTAAGGGCATCAAATAAAACTACTTTTCGCTGCGAAATTCCTCTTAGTTCCTGAGAAAATGATGATTATAGAGGATCGATAATGGAAATTGTAACGCAATTCAATGCAAAATCCATACTAAATCCCAGAATTTCCCAGAGATTTATGTACTGCTAAATAGCTCTTTAAGTTCCCTTTCATTTGAGTATAATAATGTATAATATTGAGCGAAAAAAATTTTTTCGATTTTTTTTTGCCAAAAAATGGTCTTTTTTGCCAAAAAATGGAAAATTTTTGTTTCACTCAATATTATACTCAAACGAAAGGAAATGCTAAGGGCATCAAATAAAACTACTTTTCGCTGCGAAATTCCTCTTAGTTCCTGAGAAAATGATGATTATAGAGGATCGATAATGGAAATTGTAACGCAATTCAATGCAAAATCCATACTAAATCCCAGAATTTCCCAGAGATTTATGTACTGCTAAATAGCTCTTTAAGTTCCCTTTCATTTGAGTATAATAATGTATAATATTGAGCGAAAAAAATTTTTTCGATTTTTTGCAAAAAAGGATGATGTATACACTGTCTTTTTTGCCAAAAAATTTAAAATTTTTGTTTCACTCAATATTATACTCAAACGAAAGGAAATACTATGGGCATCAAATAAAACTACTTTTCGCTGCGAAATTCCTCTTAGTTCCTGAGAAAATGATAATTAGGGAGGATAGATCATGGAAATTTTAATACATTTCAATGCAAAATCCATACTAAATCTCAGAATTTCCAAGAGATTTATGTACTGCTAAATAGCTCTTTAAATTCCCTTTCATTTGAGTATAATAATGTATAATATTGAGCGAAAAAAATTTTTTCGATTTTTTGCAAAAAAGGATGATGTATACACTGTCTTTTTTGCCAAAAAATGGACAATTTTTGTTTCACTCAATATTACACTCAAACGAAAGGAAATACTAAGGGCATCAAATAAAACTACTTTTCGCTGCGAAATTCCTCTTAGTTCCTGAGAAAATGATAATTATGGAGGATAGATCATGGAAATTTTAATACATTTCAATGCAAAATCCATACTAAATCTCAGAATTTCCAAGAGATTTATGTACTGCTAAATAGCTCTTTAAATTCCCTTTCATTTGAGTATAATAATGTATAATATTGAGCGAAAAAAATTTTTTCGATTTTTTGCAAAAAAGGATGATGTATACACTGTCTTTTTTGCCAAAAAATGGACAATTTTTGTTTCACTCAATATTACACTCAAACGAAAGGAAATACTAAGGGCATCAAATAAAACTACTTTTCGCTGCGAAATTCCTCTTAGTTCCTGAGAAAATGATAATTAGGGAGGATAGATCATGGAAATTTTAATACATTTCAATGCAATATCCATACTAAATCCCAGAATTTCCCAGAGATTTATGTACTGCTAAATAGCTCTTTAAATTCCCTTTCATTTGAGTATAATAATGTATAATATTGAGCGAAAAAAATTTTTTCGATTTTTTTTTGCCAAAAAATGGTCTTTTTTGCCAAAAAATGGAAAATTTTTGTTTCACTCAATATTATACTCAAACGAAAGGAAATGCTAAGGGCATCAAATAAAACTACTTTTCGCTGCGAAATTCCTCTTAGTTCCTGAGAAAATGATGATTATGGAGGATCGATTATGGACATTTTAATACATTTCAATGCAATATCCATACTAAATCCCAGAATTTCCCAGAGATTTATGTACTGCTAAATAGCTCTTTAAATTCCCTTTCATTTGAGTATAATAATGTATAATATTGAGCGAAAAATTTTTTTCGATTTTTTGCAAAAAAGGATGATGTATACACTGTCTTTTTTGCCAAAAAATGGAAAATTTTTGTTTCACTCAATATTATACTCAAACGAAAGGAAATACTAAGGGCATTAAATAAAACTACTTTTCGCTGCGAAATTCCTCTTAGTTTCTGAGAAAATGATGATTATGGAGGATCGATTATGGAAATTTTAATACATTTCAATGCAAAATCCATACTAAATCTCAGAATTTCCAAGAGATTTATGTACTGCTAAATAGCTCTTTAAATTCCCTTTCATTTGAGTATAATAATGTATAATATTGAGCGAAAAAAATTTTTTCGATTTTTTGGCAAAAAGGATGATGTATACACTGTCTTTTTTGCCAAAAAATTTAAAATTTTTGTTTCACTCAATAGGAAATACTAAGGGCATCAAATAAAACTACTTTTCGCTGCCAAATTCCTCTTAGTTCCTGCGAAAATGATGATTATGGAGGATCGATTATGGAAATTTTAATACATTTCAATGCAATATCCATACTAAGTCCCAGAATTTCCCAGAGATTTATATACTGCTAAATAGCTCTTCAAATTCCCTTTCATTTGAGTATAATAATGTATAATATTGAGCGCAAAAAATTTTTTCGATTTTTTGCAAAAAAGGATGATGTATACACTGTCTTTTTTGCCAAAAAATGGACAATTTTTGTTTCACTCAATATTACACTCAAACGAAAGGAAATACTAAGGGCATCAAATAAAACTACTTTTCGCTGTGAAATTCCTCTTAGTTCCTGAGAAAATGATGATTATGGAGTATCGATTATGGAAATTTTAATACATTTCAATGCAATATCCATACTAAATCCCAGAATTTCCCAGAGATTTATGTACTGCTAAATAGCTCTTTAAATTCCCTTTCATTTGAGTACAATAATGTATAATATTGAGCGAAAAAATTTTTTCGATTTTTTGCAAAAAAGGATGATGTATACACTGTCTTTTTTGCCAAAAAATGGAAAATTTTTGTTTCACTTGATATTACACTCAAATGAAAGGAAATACTAAGGGCATCAAATAAAACTACTTTTCGCTGCGAAATTCCTTTTAGTTCCTGAGAAAATGATGATTATGGAGGATCGATTATGGACATTTTAATACATTTCAATGCAATATCCATACTAAATCCCAGAATTTCCCAGAGATTTATGTACTGCTAAATAGCTCTTTAAATTCCCTTTCATTTGAGTACAATAATGTATAATATTGAGCGAAAAAATTTTTTCGATTTTTTGCAAAAAAGGATGATGTATACACTGTCTTTTTTGCCAAAAAATGGGCAATTTTTGTTTCACTCAATATTACACTCAAACGAAAGGAAATACTAAGGGCATCAAATAAAACTACTTTTCGCTGCGAAATTCCTCTTAGTTCCTGAGAAAATGATGATTATGGAGAATCGATTATGGAAATTTTAATACATTTCAATGCAATATCCATACTAAATCCCAGAATTTCCCAGAGATTTATGTACTGCTAAATAGCTCTTTAAATTCCCTTTCATTTGAGTATAATAATGTATAATATTGAGCGAAAAATTTTTTTCGATTTTTTGCAAAAAATGATGATGTATACACTGTCTTTTTTGCCAAAAAATGGAAAATTTTTGTTTCACTCAATATTATACTCAAACGAAAGGAAATACTAAGGGCATTAAATAAAACTACTTTTCGCTGCGAAATTCCTCTTAGTTTCTGAGAAAATGATGATTATGGAGGATCGATTATGGAAATTTTAATACATTTCAATGCAAAATCCATACTAAATCTCAGAATTTCCAAGAGATTTATGTACTGCTAAATAGCTCTTTAAATTCCCTTTCATTTGAGTATAATAATGTATAATATTGAGCGGAAAAAATTTTTTCGATTTTTTGGCAAAAAGGATGATGTATACACTGTCTTTTTTGCCAAAAAATTTAAAATTTTTGTTTCACTCAATAGGAAATACTAAGGGCATCAAATAAAACTACTTTTCGCTGCCAAATTCCTCTTAGTTCCTGAGAAAATGATGATTATGGAGGATCGATTATGGAAATTTTAATACATTTCAATGCAATATCCATACTAAATCCCAGAATTTCCCAGAGATTTATGTACTGCTAAATAGCTCTTTAATTCCCTTTCATTTGAGTATAATAATGTATAATATTGAGCGAAAAAAATTTTTTCGATTATTTGCAAAAAGGATGATGTATACACTGTCTTTTTGCCAAAAAATGGACAATTTTTGTTTCACTCAATATTACACTCAAACGAAAGGAAATACTAAGGGCATCAAATAAAACTACTTTTCGCTGCGAAATTCCTCTTAGTTCCTGAGAAAATGATGATTATGGAGTATCGATCATGGAAATTTTAATACATTTCAATGCAAAATCCATACTAAATCTCAGAATTTCCAAGATATTTATGTACTGCTAAATAGATCTTTAAATTCCCTTTCATTTGAGTATAATAATGTATAATATTGAGCAAAAAAAATTTTTTCCATTTTTTGCAAAAAAGGATGATGTATGTATACACTGTCTTTTTTGCCAAAAAATTTAAAATTTTTGTTTCACTCAATATTATACTCAAACGAAAGGAAATACTAAGGGCATCAAATAAAACTACTTTTCGCTGCGAAATTCCTCTTAGTTTCTGAGAAAATGATGATTATGGAGGATCGATTATGGAAATTTTAATACATTTCAATGCAAAATCCATACTAAATCTCAGAATTTCCAAGAGATTTATGTACTGCTAAATAGCTCTTTAAATTCCCTTTCATTTGAGTATAATAATGTATAATATTGAGCGAAAAAAATTTTTCGATTTTTTGCAAAAAAGGATGATGTATATATACACTGTCTTTTTTGCCAAAAAATTTAAAATTTTTGTTTCACTCAATATTATACTCAAACGAAAGGAAATACTAAGGGCATCAAATAAAACTACTTTTCGCTGCGAAATTCCTCTTAGTTTCTGAGAAAATGATGATTATGGAGGATCGATTATGGAAATTTTAATAAATTTCAATGCAATATCCATACTAAATCCCAGAATTTCCCAGAGATTTATGTACTGCTAAATAGCTCATGAAATTCCCTTTCATTTGAGTATAATAATGTATAATATTGAGCGAAAAAATTTTTTTCGATTTTTTGCAAAAAAATGGAAAATTTTTGTTTCACTCAATATTACACTCAAACGAAAGGAAATACTAAGGGCATCAAATAAAACTACTTTTCGCTGCGAAATTCCTCTTAGTTCCTGAGAAAATGATGATTATGGAGTATCGATCATGGAAATTTTAATACATTTCAATGCAAAATCCATACTAAATCTCAGAATTTCCAAGAGATTTATGTACTGCTAAATAGCTCTTTAAATTCCCTTTCATTTGAGTATAATAATGTATAATATTGAGCGAAAAAAATTTTTCGATTTTTTGCAAAAAAGGATGATGTATACACTGTCTTTTCTGCCAAAAAATGGAAAATTTTAGTTTCACTCAATATTATACTCAAACGAAAGGAAATACTAAGGGCATCAAATAAAACTACTTTTCGCTGCGAAATTCCTCTTAGTTCCTGAGAAAATGATGATTATGGAGGATCGATTATGGAAATTTTAATACATTTCAATGCAATATCCATACTAAATCCCAGAATTTCCCAGAGATTTATGTACTGCTGAATAGCTCATGAAATTCCCTTTCATTTGAGTATAATAATGTATAACATTGAGCGAAAAAAATTTTTTCGATTTTTTGCAAAAAAGGATGATGTATACACTGTCTTTTTTGCCAAAAAATGGAAAATTTTTGTTTCACTCAATATTATACTCAAACGAAAGGAAATGCTAAGGGCATCAAATAAAACTACTTTTCGCTGCGAAATTCCTCTTAGTTCCTGAGAAAATTATGATTATGGAGTATCGATCATGGAAATTTTAATACATTTCAATGCAAAATCCATACTAAATCTCAGAATTTCCAAGAGATTTATGTACTGCTAAATAGCTCTTTAAATTCCCTTTCATTTGAGTATAATAATGTATAATATTGAGCAAAAAAAATTTTTTCGATTTTTTGCAAAAAAGGATGATGTATGTATACACTGTCTTTTTTGCCAAAAAATTTAAAATTTTTGTTTCACTCAATATTATACTCAAACGAAAGGAAATACTAAGGGCATCAAATAAAACTACTTTTCGCTGCGAAATTCCTCTTAGTTTCTGAAAAAATGATGATTATGGAGGATCGATTATGGAAATTTTAATACATTTCAATGCAAAATCCATACTAAATCTCAGAATTTCCCAGAGATGTATGTACTGCTAAATATCTCTTTAAATTCCCTTTCATTTGAGTATAATAATGTATAATATTGAGCGAAAAAAATTTTTTCGATTTTTTGCAAAAAAGGATGATGTATACACTGTCTTTTTTGCCAAAAAATTTAAAATTTTTGTTTCACTTAATATTATACTCAAACGAAAGGAAATACTAAGGGCATCAAATAAAACTACTTTTCGCTGCGAAATTCCTCTTAGTTCCTGAGAAAATGATGATTATGGAGGATCGATTATGGAAATTTTAATACATTTCAATGCAATATCCATACTAAATCCCAGAATTTCCCAGAGATTTATGTACTGCTAAATAGCTCTTTAAATTCCCTTTCATTTGAGTATAATAATGTATAATATTGAGCGAAAAAAAATTTTCGATTTTTTGCAAAAAAGATGATGTATACACTGTCTTTTTTGCCAAAAAATTTAAAATTTTTGTTTCACTCAATATTATACTCAAACGAAAGGAAATACTAAGGGCATCAAATAAAACTACTTTTCGCTGCGAAATTCCTCTTAGTTCCTGAGAAAATGATGATTATGGAGGATCGATTATGGAAATTTTAATACATTTCAATGCAATATCCATACTAAATCCCAGAATTTCCCAGAGATTTATGTACTGCCAAATAGCTCTTTAAATTCCCTTTCATTTGAGTATAATAATGTATAATATTGAGCGAAAAAATTTTTTTCGATTTTTTGCAAAAAAAGATGATACACTGTCTTTTTTGCCAAAAAATGGAAAATTTTTGTTTCACTCAATATTACACTCAAACGAAAGGAAATACTAAGGGCATCAAATAAAACTACTTTTCGCTGCGAAATTCCTCTTAGTTCCTGAGAAAATGATGATTATGGAGGATCGATTATGGAAATTTTAATACATTTCAATGCAATATCCATACTAAATCCCAGAATTTCCCAGAGATTTATGTACTGCTAAATAGCTCTTTAAATTCCCTTTCATTTGAGTATAATAATGTATAATATTGAGCGAAAAAAATTTTTTCGATTTTTTGCAAAAAAGGATGATGTATATATACACTGTCTTTTTTGCCAAAAAATTAAAATTTTTGTTTCACTCAATATTACACTCAAACGAAAGGAAATACTAAGGGCATCAAATAAAACTACTTTTCGCTGCGAAATTCCTCTTAGTTCCTGAGAAAATGATGATTATGGAGGATCGATTATGGAAATTTTAATAAATTTCAATGCAATATCCATAATAAATCCCAGAATTTCCCAGAGATTTATGTACTGCTAAATAGCTCTTTAAATTCCCTTTCATTTGAGTATAATAATGTATAATATTGAGCGAAAAAATTTTTTCGATTTTTTGCCAAAAAATGGAAAATTTTTGTTTCACTCAATATTACACTCAAATGAAAGGAAATACTAAGGGCATCAAATAAAACTACTTTTCGCTACGAAATTCCTCTTAGTTCCTGAGAAAATGATGATTATGGAGGATCGATTATGGAAATTTTAATACATTTCAATGCAATATCCATACTACATCCCAGAATTTCCCAGAGATTTATGTACTGCTAAATAGCTCTTTAAATTCCCTTTCATTTGAGTATAATAATATTGAGCGAAAAAAATTTTTTCGATTTTTTGCAAAAAAGGATGATGTATACACTGTCTTTTTTGCCAAAAAATTTAAAATTTTTGTTTCACTTAATATTATACTCAAACGAAAGGAAATACTAAGGGCATCAAATAAAACTACTTTTCGCTGCGAAATTCCTCTTAGTTCCTGAGAAAATGATGATTATGGAGGATCGATTATGGAAATTTTAATACATTTCAATGCAATATCCATACTAAATCCCAGAATTTCCCAGAGATTTATGTACTGCTAAATAGCTCTTTAAATTCCCTTTCATTTGAGTATAATAATGTATAATATTGAGCGAAAAAAAATTTTCGATTTTTTGCAAAAAAAGATGATACGCTGTCTTTTTTGCCAAAAAATGGAAAATTTTTGTTTCACTCAATATTACACTCAAACGAAAGGAAATACTAAGGGCATCAAATAAAACTACTTTTCGCTGCGAAATTCCTCTTAGTTCCTGAGAAAATGATGATTATGGAGGATCGATTATGGAAATTTTAATACATTTCAATGCAATATCCATACTAAATCCCAGAATTTCCCAGAGATTTATGTACTGCTAAATAGCTCTTTAAATTCCCTTTCATTTGAGTATAATAATGTATAATATTGAGCGAAAAAAATTTTTTCGATTTTTTGCAAAAAAGGATGATGTATATATACACTGTCTTTTTTGCCAAAAAATGGAAAATTTTTGTTTCACTCAATATTACACTCAAACGAAAGGAAATACTAAGGGCATCAAATAAAACTACTTTTCGCTGCGAAATTCCTCTTAGTTCCTGAGAAAATGATGATTATGGAGGATCGATTATGGAAATTTTAATACATTTCAATGCAATATCCATACTAAATCCCAGAATTTCCCAGAGATTTATGTACTGCTAAATAGCTCTTTAAATTCCCTTTCATTTGAGTATAATAATGTATAATATTGAGCGAAAAAAATTTTTTCGATTTTTTGCAAAAAAGGATGATGTATATATACACTGTCTTTTTTGCCAAAAAATGGAAAATTTTTGTTTCACTCAATATTACACTCAAACGAAAGGAAATACTAAGGGCATCAAATAAAACTACTTTTCGCTGCGAAATTCCTCTTAGTTCCTGAGAAAATGATGATTATGGAGGATCGATTATGGAAATTTTAATACATTTCAATGCAATATCCATACTAAATCCCAGAATTTCCCAGAGATTTATGTACTGCTAAATAGCTCTTTAAATTCCCTTTCATTTGAGTATAATAATATTGAGCGAAAAATTTTTTTTCGATTTTTTGCAAAAAAGGATGATGTATACACTGTCTTTTTTGCCAAAAAATGGAAAATTTGTGTTTCACTCAATATTACACTCAAATGAAAGGAAATACTAAGGGCATCAAATAAAACTACTTTTCGCTACGAAATTCCTCTTAGTTCCTGAGAAAATGATGATTATGGAGGATCGATTATGGAAATTTTAATACATTTCAATGCAATATCCATACTACATCCCAGAATTTCCCAGAGATTTATGTACTGCTAAATAGCTCTTTAAATTCCCTTTCATTTGAGTATAATAATATTGAGCGAAAAAATTTTTTTCGATTTTTTGCAAAAAAGGATGATGTATACACTGTCTTTTTTGCCAAAAAATGGAAATTTTAATACATTTCAATGCAATATCCATACTAAATCCCAGAATTTCCCAGAGATTTATGTACTGCTAAATAGCTCTTTAAATTCCCTTTCATTTGAGTATAATAATGTATAATATTGAGCGAAAAAATTTTTTCGATTTTTTGCCAAAAAATGGAAAATTTTTGTTTCACTCAATATTACACTCAAATGAAAGGAAATACTAAGGGCATCAAATAAAACTACTTTTCGCTACGAAATTCCTCTTAGTTCCTGAGAAAATGATGATTATGGAGGATCGATTATGGAAATTTTAATACATTTCAATGCAATATCCATACTACATCCCAGAATTTCCCAGAGATTTATGTACTGCTAAATAGCTCTTTAAATTCCCTTTCATTTGAGTATAATAATATTGAGCGAAAAAAATTTTTTCGATTTTTTGCAAAAAAGGATGATGTATACACTGTCTTTTTTGCCAAAAAATTTAAAATTTTTGTTTCACTTAATATTATACTCAAACGAAAGGAAATACTAAGGGCATCAAATAAAACTACTTTTCGCTGCGAAATTCCTCTTAGTTCCTGAGAAAATGATGATTATGGAGGATCGATTATGGAAATTTTAATACATTTCAATGCAATATCCATACTAAATCCCAGAATTTCCCAGAGATTTATGTACTGCTAAATAGCTCTTTAAATTCCCTTTCATTTGAGTATAATAATGTATAATATTGAGCGAAAAAAAATTTTCGATTTTTTGCAAAAAAAGATGATACACTGTCTTTTTTGCCAAAAAATGGAAAATTTTTGTTTCACTCAATATTACACTCAAACGAAAGGAAATACTAAGGCATCAAATAAAACTACTTTTCGCTGCGAAATTCCTCTTAGTTCCTGAGAAAATTATGATTATGGAGGATCGATTATGGAAATTTTAATACATTTCAATGCAATATCCATACTAAATCCCAGAATTTCCCAGAGATTTATGTACTGCTAAATAGCTCTTTAAATTCCCTTTCATTTGAGTATAATAATGTATAATATTGAGCGAAAAAAATTTTTTCGATTTTTTGCAAAAAAGGATGATGTATATATACACTGTCTTTTTTGCCAAAAAATGGAAAATTTTTGTTTCACTCAATATTACACTCAAACGAAAGGAAATACTAAGGGCATCAAATAAAACTACTTTTCGCTGCGAAATTCCTCTTAGTTCCTGAGAAAATGATGATTATGGAGGATCGATTATGGAAATTTTAATACATTTCAATGCAATATCCATACTAAATCCCAGAATTTCCCAGAGATTTATGTACTGCTAAATAGCTCTTTAAATTCCCTTTCATTTGAGTATAATAATGTATAATATTGAGCGAAAAAAATTTTTTCGATTTTTTGCAAAAAAGGATGATGTATATATACACTGTCTTTTTTGCCAAAAAATGGAAAATTTTTGTTTCACTCAATATTATACTCAAACGAAAGGAAATACTAAGGGCATCAAATAAAACTACTTTTCGCTGCGAAATTCCTCTTAGTTCCTGAGAAAATGATGATTATGGAGGATCGATTATGGAAATTTTAATACATTTCAATGCAATATCCATACTAAATCCCAGAATTTCCCAGAGATATATGTACTGCTAAATAGCTCTTTAAATTCCCTTTCATTTGAGTATAATAATATTGAGCGAAAAAATTTTTTTCGATTTTTTGCAAAAAAGGATGATGTATACACTGTCTTTTTTGCCAAAAAATGGAAAATTTTTGTTTCACTCAATATTACACTCAAATGAAAGGAAATACTAAGGGCATCAAATAAAACTACTTTTCGCTACGAAATTCCTCTTAGTTCCTGAGAAAATGATGATTATGGAGGATCGATTATGGAAATTTTAATAAATTTCAATGCAATATCCATACTACATCCCAGAATTTCCCAGAGATTTATGTACTGCTAAATAGCTCTTTAAATTCCCTTTCATTTGAGTATAATAATATTGAGCGAAAAAATTTTTTTCGATTTTTTGCAAAAAAGGATGATGTATACACTGTCTTTTTTGCCAAAAAATGGAAAATTTTTGTTTCACTCAATATTACACTCAAACGAAAGGAAATACTAAGGGCATCAAATAAAACTACTTTTCGCTGCGAAATTCCTCTTAGTTCCTGAGAAAATGATGATTATGGAGGGTCGATTATGGAAATTTTAATACATTTCAATGCAATATCCATACTAAATCCCAGAATTTCCCAGAGATTTATGTACTGCTAAATAGCTCTTTAAATTCCCTTTCATTTGAGTATAATAATATTGAGCGAAAAATTTTTTTTCGATTTTTTGCAAAAAAGGATGATGTATACACTGTCTTTTTTGCCAAAAAATGGAAAATTTTTGTTTCACTCAATATTACACTCAAATGAAAGGAAATACTAAGGGCATCAAATAAAACTACTTTTCGCTACGAAATTCCTCTTAGTTCCTGAGAAAATGATGATTATGGAGGATCGATTATGGAAATTTTAATACATTTCAATGCAATATCCATACTACATCCCAGAATTTCACAGAGATTTATGTACTGCTAAATAGCTCTTTAAATTCCCTTTCATTTGAGTATAATAATATTGAGCGAAAAAATTTTTTTCGATTTTTTGCAAAAAAGGATGATGTATACACTGTCTTTTTTGCCAAAAAATGGAAAATTTTTGTTTCACTCAATATTACACTCAAACGAAAGGAAATACTAAGGGCATCAAATAAAACTACTTTTCGCTGCGAAATTCCTCTTAGTTCCTGAGAAAATGATGATTATGGAGGGTCGATTATGGAAATTTTAATACATTTCAATGCAATATCCATACTAAATCCCAGAATTTCCCAGAGATTTATGTACTGCTAAATAGCTCTTTAAATTCCCTTTCATTTGAGTATAATAATGTATAATATTGAGCGAAAAAAATTTTTTCGATTTTTTGCAAAAAAGGATGATGTATACACTGTCTTTTTTGCCAAAAAAATTAAAATTTTTGTTTCACTCAATATTATACTCAAACGAAAGGAAATACTAAGGGCATCAAATAAAACTACTTTTCGCTGCGAAATTCCTCTTAGTTTTTGAGAAAATGATGATTATGGAGGATCGATTATGGAAATTTTAATACATTTCAATGCAATATCCATACTAAATCCCAGAATTTCCCAGAGATTTATGTACTGCTAAATAGCTCTTTAAATTCCCTTTCATTTGAGTATAATAATGTATAATATTGAGCGAAAAAATTTTTTTCGATTTTTTGCCAAAAAATGGAAAATTTTTGTTTCACTCAATATTACACTCAAATGCAAGGAAATACTAAGGGCATCAAATAAAACTACTTTTCGCTACGAAATTCCTCTTAGTTCCTGAGAAAATGTTGATTATGGAGGATCGATTATGGAAATTTTAATACATTTCAATGCAATATCCATACTACATCCCAGAATTTCCCAGAGATTTATGTACTGCTAAATAGCTCTTTAAATTCCCTTTCATTTGAGTATTATAATAATATTGAGCGAAAAAATTTTTTTCGATTTTTTGCAAAAAAGGATGATGTATACACTGTCTTTTTTGCCAAAAAATGGAAAATTTTTGTTTCACTCAATATTACACTCAAACGAAAGGAAATACTAAGGGCATCAAATAAAACTACTTTTCGCTGCGAAATTCCTCTTAGTTCCTGAGAAAATGATGATTATGGAGGATCGATTATGGAAATTTTAATACATTTCAATGCAAAATCCATACTAAATCTCAGAATTTCCAAGAGATTTATGTACTGCTAAATAGCTCTTTAAATTCCCTTTCATTTGAGTATAATAATGTATAATATTGAGCGAAAAAATTTTTTTCGATTTTTTGCAAAAAAGGATGATGTATACACTGTCTTTTTTGCCAAAAAATAGAAAATTTTTGTTTCACTCAATATTACACTCAAACGAAAGGAAATACTGGGCATCAAAAAAAACTACTTTTCGCTGCGAAATTCCTCTTAGTTTCTGAGAAAATGATGATTATGGAGGATCGATTATGGAAATTTTAATACATTTCAATGCAAAATCCATACTAAATCTCAGAATTTCCAAGAGATTTATGTACTGCTAAATAGCTCTTTAAATTCCCTTTCATTTGAGTATAATAATGTATAATGTTGAGCGAAAAAATTTTTTTCGATTTTTTGCAAAAAAGGATGATGTATACACTGTCTTTTTTGCCAAAAAATTTAAAATTTTTGTTTCACTCAATATTATACTCAAACGAAAGGAAATACTAAGGGCATCAAATAAAACTACTTTTCGCTGCGAAATTCCTCTTAGTTTCTGAGAAAATGATGATTATGGAGGATCGATTATGGAAATTTTAATACATTTCAATGCAAAATCCATACTAAATCTCAGAATTTCCAAGAGATTTATGTACTGCTAAATAGCTCTTTAAATTCCCTTTCATTTGAGTATAATAATGTATAATATTGAGCGAAAAAATTTTTTTCGATTTTTTGCCAAAAAATGGAAAATTTTTGTTTCACTCAATATTACACTCAAATGAAAGGAAATACTAAGGGCATCAAATAAAACTACTTTTCGCTACGAAATTCCTCTTACTTCCTGAGAAAATGATGATTATGGAGGATCGATTATGGAAATTTTAATACATTTCAATGCAATATCCATACTACATCCCAGAATTTCCCAGAGATTTATGTACTGCTAAATAGCTCTTTAAATTCCCTTTCATTTGAGTATTATAATAATATTGAGCGAAAAAATTTTTTTCGATTTTTTGCAAAAAAGGATGATGTATACACTGTCTTTTTTGCCAAAAAATGGAAAATTTTTGTTTCACTCAATATTACACTCAAACGAAAGGAAATACTAAGGGCATCAAATAAAACTACTTTTCGCTGCGAAATTCCTCTTAGTTTCTGAGAAAATGATGAATATGGAGGATCGATTATGGAAATTTTAATAGATTTCAATGCAAAATCCATACTAAATCTCAGAATTTCCAAGAGATTTATGTACTGCTAAATAGCTCTTTAAATTCCCTTTCATTTGAGTATAATAATGTATAATATTGAGCGAAAAAAATTTTTTCGATTTTTTGCAAAAAAGGATGATGTATATACACTGTCTTTTTTGCCAAAAAATTTAAAATTTTTGTTTCACTCAATATTATACTCAAACGAAAGGAAATACTAAGGGCATCAAATAAAACTACTTTTCGCTGCGAAATTCCTCTTAGTTTCTGAGAAAATGATGATTATGGAGGATCGATTATGGAAATTTTAATACATTTCAATGCAAAATCCATACTAAATCTCAGAATTTCCCAGAGATTTATGTACTGCTAAATAGCTCTTTAAATTCCCTTTCATTTGAGTATAATAATGTATAATATTGAGCGAAAAAATTTTTTTCGATTTTTTGCCAAAAAATGGAAAATTTTTGTTTCACTCAATATTACACTCAAATGAAAGGAAATACTAAGGGCATCAAATAAAACTACTTTTCGCTACGAAATTCCTCTTAGTTCCTGAGAAAATGATGATTATGGAGGATCGATTATGGAAATTTTAATACATTTCAATGCAATATCCATACTACATCCCAGAATTTCCCAGAGATTTATGTACTGCTAAATAGCTCTTTAAATTCCCTTTCATTTGAGTATTATAATAATATTGAGCGAAAAAATTTTTTTCGATTTTTTGCAAAAAAGGATGATGTATACACTGTCTTTTTTGCCAAAAAATGGAAAATTTTTGTTTCACTCAATATTACACTCAAACGAAAGGAAATACTAAGGGCATCAAATAAAACTACTTTTCGCTGCGAAATTCCTCTTAGTTCCTGAGAAAATGATGATTATGGAGGATCGATTATGGAAATTTTAATACATTTCAATGCAATATCCATACTAAATCCCAGAATTTCCCAGAGATTTATGTACTGCTAAATAGCTCTTTAAATTCCCTTTCATTTGAGTATAATAATGTATAATATTGAGCGAAAAATTTTTTTTCGATTTTTTGCAAAAAAGGATGATGTATACACTGTCTTTTTTGCCAAAAAATAGAAAATTTTTGTTTCACTCAATATTACACTCAAACGAAAGGAAATACTAAGGGCATCAAAAAAAAACTACTTTTCGCTGCGAAATTCCTCTTAGTTCCTGAGAAAATGATGATTATGGAGGATCGATTATGGAAATTTTAATACATTTCAATGCAATATCCATACTAAATCCCAGAATTTCCCAGAGATTTATGTACTGCTAAATAGCTCTTTAAATTCCCTTTCATTTGAGTATAATAATGTATAATATTGAGCGAAAAAATTTTTTTCGATTTTTTGCAAAAAAGGATGATGTATACACTGTCTTTTTTGCCAAAAAATTTAAAATTTTTGTTTCACTCAATATTATACTCAAACGAAAGGAAATACTAAGGGCATCAAATAAAACTACTTTTCGCTGCGAAATTCCTCTTAGTTTCTGAGAAAATGATGATTATGGAGGATCGATTATGGAAATTTTAATACATTTCAATGCAAAATCCATACTAAATCTCAGAATTTCCAAGAGATTTATGTACTGCTAAATAGCTGCGAAATTCCTCTTAGTTCCTGAGAAAATGATGATTATGGAGGATCGATTATGGAAATTTTAATACATTTCAATGCAATATCCATACTAAATCCCAGAATGTCCCAGAGATTTATGTACTGCTAAATAGCTCTTTAAATTCCCTTTCATTTGAGTATAATAATGTATAATATTGAGCGAAAAAAATTTTTTCGATTTTTTGCAAAAAAGGATGATGTATACACTGTCTTTTTTGCCAAAAAATGGAAAATTTTTGTTTCACTCAATATTACACTCAAACGAAAGGAAATACTAAGGGCATCAAATAAAACTACTTTTCGCTGCGAAATTCCTCTTAGTTCCTGAGAAAATGATGATTATGGAGGATTGATTATGGAAATTTTAATACATTTCAATGCAATATCCATACTAAATCCCAGAATTTCCCAGAGATTTATGTACTGCTAAATAGCTCTTTAAATTCCCTTTCATTTGAGTATAATAATGTATAATATTGAGCGAAACAAATTTTTTTTGATTTTTTGCAAAAAAGGATGATGTATACACTGTCTTTTTTGCCAAAAAATTTAAAATTTTTGTTTCACTCAATTTTATACTCAAACGAAAGGAAATACTAAGGGCATCAAATAAAACTACTTTTCGCTGCGAAATTTCTCTTAGTTTCTGAGAAAATGATGATTATGGAGGATCGATTATGGAAATTTTAATACATTTCAATGCAATATCCATACTAAATCCCAGAATTTCCCAGAGATTTATGTACTGCTAAATAACTCTTTAAATTCCCTTTCATTTGAGTATAATAATGTATAATATTGAGCGAAACAAATTTTTTTTTAATTTTTTGCAAAAAAGGATGATGTATACACTGTCTTTTTTGCCAAAAAATGGAAAATTTTTGTTTCACTAAATATTACACTCAAACGAAAGGAAATACTAAGGGCATCAAGTAAAACTACTTTTCGCTGCGAAATTCCTCTTAGTTCCTGAGAAAATGATGATTATGGAGGATCGATTATGGAAATTTTAATACATTTCAATGCAATATCCATACTAAATCCCAGAATGTCCCAGAGATTTATGTACTGCTAAATAGCTCTTTAAATTCCCTTTCATTTGAGTATAATAATGTATAATATTGAGCGAAAAAATTTTTTTCGATTTTTTGCAAAAAAGGATGATGTTATACACTGTCTTTTTTGCCAAAAATTTATGTACTGCTAAATAGCTCTTTAAATTCCCTTTCATTTGAGTATAATAATGTATAATATTGAGCGAAAAAAATTTTTTCGATTTTTTGCCAAAAAATGGAAAATTTTTGTTTCACTCAATATTACACTCAAATGAAAGGAAATACTAAGGGCATCAAATAAAACTACTTTTCGCTACGAAATTCCTCTTAGTTCCTGAGAAAATGATGATTATGGAGGATCGATTATGGAAATTTTAATACATTTCAATGCAATATCCATACTACATCCCAGAATTTCCCAGAGATTTATGTACTGCTAAATAGCTCTTTAAATTCCCTTTCATTTGAGTATAATAATATTGAGCGAAAAAATTTTTTTCGATTTTTTGCAAAAAAGGATGATGTATACACTGTCTTTTTTGCCAAAAAATGGAAAATTTTTGTTTCACTCAATATTACACTCAAACGAAAGGAAATACTAAGGGCATCAAATAAAACTACTTTTCGCTGCGAAATTCCTCTTAGTTCCTGAGATAATGATGATTATGGAGGGTCGATTATGGAAATTTTAATACATTTCAATGCAATATCCATACTAAATCCCAGAATTTCCCAGAGATTTATGTACTGCTAAATAGCTCTTTAAATTCCCTTTCATTTGAGTATAATAATATTGAGCGAAAAATTTTTTTTCGATTTTTTGCAAAAAAGGATGATGTATACACTGTCTTTTTTGCCAAAAAATGGAAAATTTTTGTTTCACTCAATATTACACTCAAACGAAAGGAAATACTAAGGGCATCAAATAAAACTACTTTTCGCTGCGAAATTCCTCTTAGTTTCTGAGAAAATGATGATTATGGAGGATCGATTATGGAAATTTTAATACATTTCAATGCAAAATCCATACTAAATCTCAGAATTTCCCAGAGATTTATGTACTGCTAAATAGCTCTTTAAATTCCCTTTCATTTGAGTATAATAATGTATAATGTTGAGCGAAAAAATTTTTTTCGATTTTTTGCAAAAAAGGATGATGTATACACTGTCTTTTTTGCCAAAAAATTTAAAATTTTTGTTTCACTCAATATTATACTCAAACGAAAGGAAATACTAAGGGCATCAAATAAAACTACTTTTCGCTGCGAAATTCCTCTTAGTTTCTGAGAAAATGATGATTATGGAGGATCGATTATGGAAATTTTAATACATTTCAATGCAAAATCCATACTAAATCTCAGAATTTCCAAGAGATTTATGTACTGCTAAATAGCTCTTTAAATTCCCTTTCATTTGAGTATAATAATGTATAATATTGAGCGAAAAAAATTTTTTCGATTTTTTGCAAAAAAGGATGATGTATACACTGTCTTTTTTGCCAAAAAATTTAAAATTTTTGTTTCACTCAATATTATACTCAAACGAAAGGAAATACTAAGGGCATCAAATAAAACTACTTTTCGCTGCGAAATTCCTCTTAGTTTCTGAGAAAATGATGATTATGGAGGATCGATTATGGAAATTTTAATACATTTCAATGCAAAATCCATACTAAATCTCAGAATTTCCCAGAGATTTATGTACTGCTAAATAGCTCTTTAAATTCCCTTTCATTTGAGTATAATAATGTATAATATTGAGCGAAAAAATTTTTTTCGATTTTTTGCCAAAAAATGGAAAATTTTTGTTTCACTCAATATTACACTCAAATGAAAGGAAATACTAAGGGCATCAAATAAAACTACTTTTCGCTACGAAATTCCTCTTAGTTCCTGAGAAAATGATGATTATGGAGGATCGATTATGGAAATTTTAATACATTTCAATGCAATATCCATACTACATCCCAGAATTTCCCAGAGATTTATGTACTGCTAAATAGCTCTTTAAATTCCCTTTCATTTGAGTATTATAATAATATTGAGCGAAAAATTTTTTTTCGATTTTTTGCAAAAAAGGATGATGTATACACTGTCTTTTTTGCCAAAAAATGGAAAATTTTTGTTTCACTCAATATTACACTCAAACGAAAGGAAATACTAAGGGCATCAAATAAAACTACTTTTCGCTGCGAAATTCCTCTTAGTTTCTGAGAAAATGATGATTATGGAGGATCGATTATGGAAATTTTAATACATTTCAATGCAAAATCCATACTAAATCTCAGAATTTCCCAGAGATTTATGTACTGCTAAATAGCTCTTTAAATTCCCTTTCATTTGAGTATAATAATGTATAATATTGAGCGAAAAAATTTTTTTCGATTTTTTGCCAAAAAATGGAAAATTTTTGTTTCACTCAATATTACACTCAAATGAAAGGAAATACTAAGGGCATCAAATAAAACTACTTTTCGCTACGAAATTCCTCTTAGTTCCTGAGAAAATGATGATTATGGAGGATCGATTATGGAAATTTTAATACATTTCAATGCAATATCCATACTACATCCCAGAATTTCCCAGAGATTTATGTACTGCTAAATAGCTCTTTAAATTCCCTTTCATTTGAGTATTATAATAATATTGAGCGAAAAAATTTTTTTCGATTTTTTGCAAAAAAGGATGATGTATACACTGTCTTTTTTGCCAAAAAATGGAAAATTTTTGTTTCACTCAATATTACACTCAAACGAAAGGAAATACTAAGGGCATCAAAAAAAACTACTTTTCGCTGCGAAATTCCTCTTAGTTCCTGAGAAAATGATGATTATGGAGGATCGATTATGGAAATTTTAATACATTTCAATGCAATATCCATACTAAATCCCAGAATTTCCCAGAGATTTATGTACTGCTAAATAGCTCTTTAAATTCCCTTTCATTTGAGTATAATATTGTATAATATTGAGCGAAAAAATTTTTTTCGATTTTTTGCAAAAAAAGATGATGTATACACTGTCTTTTTTGCCAAAAAATTTAAAATTTTTGTTTCACTCAATATTATACTCAAACGAAAGGAAATACTAAGGGCATCAAATAAAACTACTTTTCGCTGCGAAATTCCTCTTAGTTTCTGAGAAAATGATGATTATGGAGGATCGATTATGGAAATTTTAATACATTTCAATGCAAAATCCATACTAAATCTCAGAATTTCCAAGAGATTTATGTACTGCTAAATAGCTGCGAAATTGCTCTTAGTTCCTGAGAAAATGATGATTATGGAGGATCGATTATGGAAATTTTAATACATTTCAATGCAATATCCATACTAAATCCCAGAATTTCCCAGGGATTTATGTACTGCTAAATAGCTCTTTAAATTCCCTTTCATTTGAGTATAATAATGTATAATATTGAGCGAAAAAATTTTTTCGATTTTTTGCAAAAAAGGATGATGTATTTTTTTGCCAAAAAATTTAAAATTTTTGTTTCACTCAATATTATACTCAAACGAAAGGAAATACTAAGGGCATCAAATAAAACTACTTTTCGCTGCGAAATTCCTCTTAGTTCCTGAGAAAATTATGATTATGGAGGATCGATTATGGAAATTTTAATACATTTCAATGCAATATCCATACTAAATCCCAGAATTTCCCAGAGATTTATGTACTGCTAAATAGCTCTTTAAATTCCCTTTGATTTGAGTATAATAATGTATAATATTGAGCGAAAAAAATGTTTTCGATTTTTTGCAAAAAAGGATGATGTATACACTGTCTTTTTTGCCAAAAAATTTAAAATTTTTGTTTCACTCAATATTATACTCAAACGAAAGGAAATACTAAGGGCATCAAATAAAACTACTTTTCGCTGCGAAATTCCTCTTAGTTCCTGAGAAAATGATGATTATGGAGGATCGATTATGGAAATTTTAATACATTTCAATGCAATATCCATACTAAATCCCAGAATTTCCCAGAGATTTATGTACTGCTAAATAGCTCTTTAAATTCCCTTTCATTTGAGTATAATAATGTATAATATTGAGCGAAAAAAATTTTTTCGATTTTTTGCAAAAAAGGATGATGTGTACACTGTCTTTTTTTTGCTAAAAAATTTAAAATTTTTGTTTCACTCAATATTATACTCAAACGAAAGGAAATACTAAGGGCATCAAATAAAACTACTTTTCGCTGCGAAATTCCTTTTAGTTCCTGAGAAAATGATGATTATGGAGGATCGATTATGGAAATTTTAATACATTTCAATGCAATATCCATACTAAATCCCAGAATGTCCCAGAGATTTATGTACTGCTAAATAGCTCTTTAAATTCCCTTTCATTTGAGTATAATAATGTATAATATTGAGCGAAAAAAATTTTTTCGATTTTTTGCAAAAAAGGATGATGTATACACTGTCTTTTTTGCCAAAAAATGGAAAATTTTTGTTTCACTCAATATTACACTCAAACGAAAGGAAATACTAAGGGCATCAAATAAAACTACTTTTCGCTGCGAAATTCCTCTTAGTTCCTGAGAAAATGATGATTATGGAGGATTGATTATGGAAATTTTAATACATTTCAATGCAATATCCATACTAAATCCCAGAATTTCCCAGAGATTTATGTACTGCTAAATAGCTCTTTAAATTCCCTTTCATTTGAGTATAATAATGTATAATATTGAGCGAAACAAATTTTTTTTGATTTTTTGCAAAAAAGGATGATTTATACACTGTCTTTTTTGCCAAAAAATTTAAAATTTTTGTTTCACTCAATTTTATACTCAAACGAAAGGAAATACTAAGGGCATCAAATAAAACTACTTTTCGCTGCGAAATTTCTCTTAGTTTCTGAGAAAATGATGATTATGGAGGATCGATTATGGAAATTTTAATACATTTCAATGCAATATCCATACTAAATCCCAGAATTTCCCAGAGATTTATGTACTGCTAAATAGCTCTTTAAATTCCCTTTCATCTGAGTATAATAATGTATAATATTGAGCGAAAACAATTTTTTCGATTTTTTGCAAAAAAGGATGATGTATACACTGTCTTTTTTGCCAAAAAATGGAAAATTTTTGTTTCACTAAATATTACACTCAAACGAAAGGAAATACTAAGGGCATCAAGTAAAACTACTTTTCGCTGCGAAATTCCTCTTAGTTCCTGAGAAAATGATGATTATGGAGGATCGATTATGGAAATTTTAATACATTTCAATGCAATATCCATACTAAATCCCAGAATGTCCCAGAGATTTATGTACTGCTAAATAGCTCTTTAAATTCCCTTTCATTTGAGTATAATAATGTATAATATTGAGCGAAAAAATTTTTTTCGATTTTTTGCAAAAAAGGATGATGTTATACACTGTCTTTTTTGCCAAAAATTTATGTACTGCTAAATAGCTCTTTAAATTCCCTTTCATTTGAGTATAATAATGTATAATATTGAGCGAAAACAATTTTTTCGATTTTTTGCAAAAAGATGATGTATACACTGTCTTTTTTGCCAAAAAATTTAAAATTTTTGTTTCACTCAATATTATACTCAAACGAAAGGAAATACTAAGGGCATCAAATAAAACTACTTTTCGCTGCGAAATTCCTCTTAGTTCCTGAGAAAATGATGATTATGAAGGATCGATTATGGAAATTTTAATACATTTCAATGCAATATCCATACTAAATCCCAGAATTTCCCAGAGATTTATGTACTGCTAAATAGCTCTTTAAATTCCCTTTCATTTGAGTATAATAATGTATAATATTGAGCGAAAAAAATTTTTTAGATTTTTTGCAAAAAGATGATGTGCACTCAATATTATACTCAAACGAAAGGAAATACTAAGGGCATCAAATAAAACTACTTTTCGCTGCGAAATTCCTCTTAGTTCCTGAGAAAATGATGATTATGAAGGATCGATTATGGAAATTTTAATACATTTCAATGCAATATCCATACTAAATCCCAGAATTTCCCAGAGATTTATGTACTGCTAAATAGCTCTTTAAATTCCCTTTCATTTGAGTATAATAATGTATAATATTGAGCGAAAAAAATTTTTTAGATTTTTTGCAAAAAGATGATGTGCACTCAATATTATACTCAAACGAAAGGAAATACTAAGGGCATCAAATAAAACTACTTTTCGCTGCGAAATTCCTCTTAGTTCCTGAGAAAATGATGATTATGGAGGATCGATTATGGAAATTTTAATACATTTCAATGCAATATCCATACTAAATCCCAGAATTTCCCAGAGATTTATGTACTGCTAAATAGCTCTTTAAATTCCCTTTCATTTGAGTATAATAATGTATAATATTGAGCGAAAAAATTTTTTTCGATTTTTTGCAAAAAGATGATGTGCACTCAATATTATACTCAAACGAAAGGAAATACTAAGGGCATCAAATAAAACTACTTTTCGCTGCGAAATTCCTCTTAGTTCCTGAGAAAATGATGATTATGGAGGATCGATTATGGAAATTTTAATACATTTCAATGCAATATCCATACTAAATCCCAGAATTTCCCAGAGATTTATGTACTGCTAAATAGCTCTTTAAATTCCCTTTCGTTTGAGTATAATAATGTATAATATTGAGCGAAAAAAATTTTTTCGATTTTTTGCAAAAAAGGATGATGTGTACACTGTCTTTTTTGCCAAAAAATTTAAAATTTTTGTTTCACTCAATATTATACTCAAACGAAAGGAAATACTAAGGGCATAAAATAAAACTACTTTTCGCTGCGAAATTCCTTTTAGTTCCTGAGAAAATGATGATTATGGAGGATCGATTATGGAAATTTTAATACATTTCAATGCAATATCCATACTAAATCCCAGAATGTCCCAGAGATTTATGTACTGCTAAATAGCTCTTTAAATTCCCTTTCATTTGAGTATAATAATGTATAATATTGAGCGAAAAAAATTTTTTCGATTTTTTGCAAAAAAGGATGATGTATACACTGTCTTTTTTGCCAAAAAATGGAAAATTTTTGTTTCACTCAATATTACACTCAAACGAAAGGAAATACTAAGGGCATCAAATAAAACTACTTTTCGCTGCGAAATTCCTCTTAGTTCCTGAGAAAATGATGATTATGGAGGATCGATTATGGAAATTTTAATACATTTCAATGCAATATCCATACTAAATCCCAGAATTTCCCAGAGATTTATGTACTGCTAAATAGCTCTTTAAATTCCCTTTCATTTGAGTATAATAATGTATAATATTGAGCGAAACAAATTTTTTTTGATTTTTTGCAAAAAATGATGATGTATACACTGTCTTTTTTGCCAAAAAATTTAAAATTTTTGTTTCACTCAATATTATACTCAAACGAAAGGAAATACTAAGGGCATCAAATAAAACTACTTTTCGCTGCGAAATTTCTCTTAGTTTCTGAGAAAATGATGATTATGGAGGATCGATTATGGAAATTTTAATACATTTCAATGCAATATCCATACTAAATCCCAGAATTTCCCAGAGATTTATGTACTGCTAAATAGCTCTTTAAATTCCCTTTCATTTGAGTATAATAATGTATAATATTGAGCGAAAAAAATTTTTTCGATTTTTTGCAAAAAGATGATGTATATACACTGTCTTTTTTGCCAAAAAATTTAAAATTTTTGTTTCACTCAATATTATACTCAAACGAAAGGAAATACTAAGGGCATCAAATAAAACTACTTTTCGCTGCGAAATTCCTCTTAGTTCCTGAGAAAATGATGATTATGGAGGATCGATTATGGAAATTTTAATACATTTCAATGCAATATCCATACTAAATCCCAGAATGTCCCAGAGATTTATGTACTGCTAAATAGCTCTTTAAATTCCCTTTCATTTGAGTATAATAATGTATAATATTGAGCGAAACAAATTTTTTTTGATTTTTTGCAAAAAAGGATGATGTATACACTCTTTTTTGCCATAAAATTTAAAATTTTTGTTTCACTCAATATTATACTCAAACGAAAGGAAATACTAAGGGCATCAAATAAAACTACTTTTCGCTGCGAAATTTCTCTTAGTTTCTGAGAAATTAGTTTCTGCGAAATTCCTCTTAGTTCCTGAGAAAATGATGATTATGGAGGATCGATTATGGAAATTTTAATACATTTCAATGCAATATCCATACTAAATCCCAGAATTTCCCAGAGATTTATGTACTGCTAAATATCTCTTTAAATTCCCTTTCATTTGAGTATAATAATGTATAATATTGAGCGAAAACAATTTTTTCGATTTTTTGCAAAAAAGGATGATGTATACACTGTCTTTTTTGCCAAAAAATATCCATACTAAATCCCAGAATTTCCCAGAGATTTATGTACTGCTAAATAGCTCTTTAAATTCCCTTTCATTTGAGTATAATAATGTATAATATTGAGCGAAAAAAATTTTTTCGATTTTTTGCAAAAAGATGTCTTTTTTGTCAAAAAATTTAAAATTTTTGTTTCACTCAATATTATACTCAAACGAAAGGAAATACTAAGGGCATCAAATAAAACTACTTTTCGCTGCGAAATTCCTCTTAGTTCCTGAGAAAATGATGATTATGGAGGATCGATTATGGAAATTTTAATACATTTCAATGCAATATCCATACTAAATACCAGAATTTCCCAGAGATTTATGTACTGCTAAATAGCTCTTTAAATTCCCTTTCATTTGAGTATAATAATGTATAATATTGAGGGAAAAAAATTTTTTCGATTTTTTGCAAAAAGATGATTATACACTGTCTTTTTTGTCAAAAAATTTAAAATTTTTGTTTCACTCAATATTATACTCAAACGAAAGGAAATACTAAGGGCATCAAATAAAACTACTTTTCGCTGCGAAATTCCTCTTAGTTCCTGAGAAAATGATGATTATGGAGGATCGATTATGGAAATTTTAATACATTTCAATGCAATATCCATACTAAATCCCAGAATTTCCCAGAGATTTATGTCCTGCTAAATAGCTCTTTAAATTCCCTTTCATTTGAGTATAATAATATTGAGCGAAAAAATTTTTTTTGCCAAAAAATGGAAAATTTTTGTTTCACTCAATATTACACTCAAACGAAAGGAAACACTAAGGGCATCAAATAAAACTACTTTTCGCTGCGAAATTCCTCTTAGTTCCTGAGAAAATGATGATTATGGAGGATCGATTATGGAAATTTTAATACATTTCAATGCAATATCCATACTAAATCCCAGAATTTCCCAGAGATTTATGTACTGCTAAATAGCTCTTTGAATTCCCTTTCATTTGAGTATAATAATGTATAATATTGAGCGAAACAAATTTTTTTTGATTTTTTGCAAAAAAGGATGATGTATACACTGTCTTTTTTGCCAAAAAATGGAAAATTTTTGTTCCACTCAATATTATACTCAAACGAAAGGAAATACTAAGGGCATCAAATAAAACTACTTTTCGCTGCGAAATTCCTCTTAGTTCCTGAGAAAATGATGATTATGGAGGATCGATTATGGAAATTTTAATACATTTCAATGCAATATCCATACTAAATCCCAGAATGTCCCAGAGATTTATGTACTGCTAAATAGCTCTTTAAATTCCCTTTCATTTGAGTATAATAATGTATAATATTGAGCGAAAAAAATTTTTTCGATTTTTTGCAAAAAAGGATGATGTATACACTGTCTTTTTTGCCAAAAAATGGAAAATTTTTGTTTCACTCAATATTATACTCAAACGAAAGGAAATACTAAGGGCATCAAATAAAACTACTTTTCGCTGCGAAATTCCTCTTAGTTCCTGAGAAAATGATGATTATGGAGGATCGATTATGGAAATTTTAATACATTTCAATGCAATATCCATACTAAATCCCAGAATTTCCCAGAGATTTATGTACTGCTAAATAGCTCTTTAAATTCCTTTTCATTTGAGTATAATAATATTGAGCGAAAATAACTTTTCGCTGCGAAATTCCTCTTAGTTCCTGAGAAAATGATGATTATGGAGGATCGATTATGGAAATTTTAATACATTTCAATGCAATATCCATACTAAATCCCAGAATTTCCCAGAGATTTATGTACTGCTAAATAGCTCTTTAAATTCCCTTTCATTTGAGTATAATAATGTATAATATTGAGCGAAACAAATTTTTTTTGATTTTTTGCAAAAAAGGATGATGTATACACTGTCTTTTTTGCCAAAAAATGGAAAATTTTTGTTTCACTCAATATTATACTCAAACGAAAGGAAATACTAAGGGCATCAAATAAAACTACTTTTCGCTGCGAAATTCCTCTTAGTTCCTGAGAAAATGATGATTATGGAGGATCGATTATGGAAATTTTAATACATTTCAATGCAATATCCATACTAAATCCCAGAATTTCCCAGAGATTTATGTACTGCTAAATAGCTCTTTAAATTCCCTTTCATTTGAGTATAATAATGTATAATATTGAGCGAAACAAATTTTTGCCAAAAAATTTAAAATTTTTGTTTCACTCAATATTATACTCAAATGAAAGGAAATACTAAGGGCATCAAATAAAACTACTTTTCGCTGCGAAATTCCTCATAGTTCCTGAGAAAATGATGATTATGGAGGATCGATTATGGAAATTTTAATACATTTCAATGCAATATCCATACTAAATCCCAGAATGTCCCAGAGATTTATGTACTGCTAAATAGCTCTTTAAATTCCCTTTGATTTGAGTATAATAATGTATAATATTGAGCGAAAAAAATGTTTTAGATTTTTTGCAAAAAAGGATGATGTATACACTGTCTTTTTTGCCAAAAAATTTAAAATTTTTGTTTCACTCAATATTATACTCAAACGAAAGGAAATACTAAGGGCATCAAATAAAACTACTTTTCGCTGCGAAATTCCTCTTAGTTCCTGAGAAAATGATGATTATGGAGGATCGATTATGGAAATTTTAATACATTTCAATGCAATATCCATACTAAATCCCAGAATTTCCCAGAGATTTATGTACTGCTAAATAGCTCTTTAAATTCCCTTTCATTTGAGTATAATAATGTATAATATTGAGCGAAAAAAATTTTTTCGATTTTTTGCAAAAAAGGATGATGTGTACACTGTCTTTTTTTTGCTAAAAAATTTAAAATTTTTGTTTCACTCAATATTATACTCAAACGAAAGGAAATACTAAGGGCATCAAATAAAACTACTTTTCGCTGCGAAATTCCTTTTAGTTCCTGAGAAAATGATGATTATGGAGGATCGATTATGGAAATTTTAATACATTTCAATGCAATATCCATACTAAATCCCAGAATGTCCCAGAGATTTATGTACTGCTAAATAGCTCTTTAAATTCCCTTTCATTTGAGTATAATAATGTATAATATTGAGCGAAAAAAATTTTTTCGATTTTTTGCAAAAAAGGATGATGTATACACTGTCTTTTTTTGCCAAAAAATGGAAAATTTTTGTTTCACTCAATATTACACTCAAACGAAAGGAAATACTAAGGGCATCAAATAAAACTACTTTTCGCTGCGAAATTCCTCTTAGTTCCTGAGAAAATGATGATTATGGAGGATTGATTATGGAAATTTTAATACATTTCAATGCAATATCCATACTAAATCCCAGAATTTCCCAGAGATTTATGTACTGCTAAATAGCTCTTTAAATTCCCTTTCATTTGAGTATAATAATGTATAATATTGAGCGAAACAAATTTTTTTTGATTTTTTGCAAAAAAGGATGATTTATACACTGTCTTTTTTGCCAAAAAATTTAAAATTTTTGTTTCACTCAATTTTATACTCAAACGAAAGGAAATACTAAGGGCATCAAATAAAACTACTTTTCGCTGCGAAATTTCTCTTAGTTTCTGAGAAAATGATGATTATGGAGGATCGATTATGGAAATTTTAATACATTTCAATGCAATATCCATACTAAATCCCAGAATTTCCCAGAGATTTATGTACTGCTAAATAGCTCTTTAAATTCCCTTTCATCTGAGTATAATAATGTATAATATTGAGCGAAAACAATTTTTTCGATTTTTTGCAAAAAAGGATGATGTATACACTGTCTTTTTTGCCAAAAAATGGAAAATTTTTGTTTCACTAAATATTACACTCAAACGAAAGGAAATACTAAGGGCATCAAGTAAAACTACTTTTCGCTGCGAAATTCCTCTTAGTTCCTGAGAAAATGATGATTATGGAGGATCGATTATGGAAATTTTAATACATTTCAATGCAATATCCATACTAAATCCCAGAATGTCCCAGAGATTTATGTACTGCTAAATAGCTCTTTAAATTCCCTTTCATTTGAGTATAATAATGTATAATATTGAGCGAAAAAATTTTTTTCGATTTTTTGCAAAAAAGGATGATGTTATACACTGTCTTTTTTGCCAAAAATTTATGTACTGCTAAATAGCTCTTTAAATTCCCTTTCATTTGAGTATAATAATGTATAATATTGAGCGAAAACAATTTTTTCGATTTTTTGCAAAAAGATGATGTATACACTGTCTTTTTTGCCAAAAAATTTAAAATTTTTGTTTCACTCAATATTATACTCAAACGAAAGGAAATACTAAGGGCATCAAATAAAACTACTTTTCGCTGCGAAATTCCTCTTAGTTCCTGAGAAAATGATGATTATGAAGGATCGATTATGGAAATTTTAATACATTTCAATGCAATATCCATACTAAATCCCAGAATTTCCCAGAGATTTATGTACTGCTAAATAGCTCTTTAAATTCCCTTTCATTTGAGTATAATAATGTATAATATTGAGCGAAAAAAATTTTTTAGATTTTTTGCAAAAAGATGATGTGCACTCAATATTATACTCAAACGAAAGGAAATACTAAGGGCATCAAATAAAACTACTTTTCGCTGCGAAATTCCTCTTAGTTCCTGAGAAAATGATGATTATGAAGGATCGATTATGGAAATTTTAATACATTTCAATGCAATATCCATACTAAATCCCAGAATTTCCCAGAGATTTATGTACTGCTAAATAGCTCTTTAAATTCCCTTTCATTTGAGTATAATAATGTATAATATTGAGCGAAAAAAATTTTTTAGATTTTTTGCAAAAAGATGATGTGCACTCAATATTATACTCAAACGAAAGGAAATACTAAGGGCATCAAATAAAACTACTTTTCGCTGCGAAATTCCTCTTAGTTCCTGAGAAAATGATGATTATGGAGGATCGATTATGGAAATTTTAATACATTTCAATGCAATATCCATACTAAATCCCAGAATTTCCCAGAGATTTATGTACTGCTAAATAGCTCTTTAAATTCCCTTTCATTTGAGTATAATAATGTATAATATTGAGCGAAAAAATTTTTTTCGATTTTTTGCAAAAAGATGATGTGCACTCAATATTATACTCAAACGAAAGGAAATACTAAGGGCATCAAATAAAACTACTTTTCGCTGCGAAATTCCTCTTAGTTCCTGAGAAAATGATGATTATGGAGGATCGATTATGGAAATTTTAATACATTTCAATGCAATATCCATACTAAATCCCAGAATTTCCCAGAGATTTATGTACTGCTAAATAGCTCTTTAAATTCCCTTTCATTTGAGTATAATAATGTATAATATTGAGCGAAAAAAATTTTTTCGATTTTTTGCAAAAAAGGATGATGTGTACACTGTCTTTTTTTTGCTAAAAAATTTAAAATTTTTGTTTCACTCAATATTATACTCAAACGAAAGGAAATACTAAGGGCATCAAATAAAACTACTTTTCGCTGCGAAATTCCTTTTAGTTCCTGAGAAAATGATGATTATGGAGGATCGATTATGGAAATTTTAATACATTTCAATGCAATATCCATACTAAATCCCAGAATGTCCCAGAGATTTATGTACTGCTAAATAGCTCTTTAAATTCCCTTTCATTTGAGTATAATAATGTATAATATTGAGCGAAAAAAATTTTTTCGATTTTTTGCAAAAAAGGATGATGTATACACTGTCTTTTTTTGCCAAAAAATGGAAAATTTTTGTTTCACTCAATATTACACTCAAACGAAAGGAAATACTAAGGGCATCAAATAAAACTACTTTTCGCTGCGAAATTCCTCTTAGTTCCTGAGAAAATGATGATTATGGAGGATTGATTATGGAAATTTTAATACATTTCAATGCAATATCCATACTAAATCCCAGAATTTCCCAGAGATTTATGTACTGCTAAATAGCTCTTTAAATTCCCTTTCATTTGAGTATAATAATGTATAATATTGAGCGAAACAAATTTTTTTTGATTTTTTGCAAAAAAGGATGATTTATACACTGTCTTTTTTGCCAAAAAATTTAAAATTTTTGTTTCACTCAATTTTATACTCAAACGAAAGGAAATACTAAGGGCATCAAATAAAACTACTTTTCGCTGCGAAATTTCTCTTAGTTTCTGAGAAAATGATGATTATGGAGGATCGATTATGGAAATTTTAATACATTTCAATGCAATATCCATACTAAATCCCAGAATTTCCCAGAGATTTATGTACTGCTAAATAGCTCTTTAAATTCCCTTTCATCTGAGTATAATAATGTATAATATTGAGCGAAAACAATTTTTTCGATTTTTTGCAAAAAAGGATGATGTATACACTGTCTTTTTTGCCAAAAAATGGAAAATTTTTGTTTCACTAAATATTACACTCAAACGAAAGGAAATACTAAGGGCATCAAGTAAAACTACTTTTCGCTGCGAAATTCCTCTTAGTTCCTGAGAAAATGATGATTATGGAGGATCGATTATGGAAATTTTAATACATTTCAATGCAATATCCATACTAAATCCCAGAATGTCCCAGAGATTTATGTACTGCTAAATAGCTCTTTAAATTCCCTTTCATTTGAGTATAATAATGTATAATATTGAGCGAAAAAATTTTTTTCGATTTTTTGCAAAAAAGGATGATGTTATACACTGTCTTTTTTGCCAAAAATTTATGTACTGCTAAATAGCTCTTTAAATTCCCTTTCATTTGAGTATAATAATGTATAATATTGAGCGAAAACAATTTTTTCGATTTTTTGCAAAAAGATGATGTATACACTGTCTTTTTTGCCAAAAAATTTAAAATTTTTGTTTCACTCAATATTATACTCAAACGAAAGGAAATACTAAGGGCATCAAATAAAACTACTTTTCGCTGCGAAATTCCTCTTAGTTCCTGAGAAAATGATGATTATGAAGGATCGATTATGGAAATTTTAATACATTTCAATGCAATATCCATACTAAATCCCAGAATTTCCCAGAGATTTATGTACTGCTAAATAGCTCTTTAAATTCCCTTTCATTTGAGTATAATAATGTATAATATTGAGCGAAAAAAATTTTTTAGATTTTTTGCAAAAAGATGATGTGCACTCAATATTATACTCAAACGAAAGGAAATACTAAGGGCATCAAATAAAACTACTTTTCGCTGCGAAATTCCTCTTAGTTCCTGAGAAAATGATGATTATGAAGGATCGATTATGGAAATTTTAATACATTTCAATGCAATATCCATACTAAATCCCAGAATTTCCCAGAGATTTATGTACTGCTAAATAGCTCTTTAAATTCCCTTTCATTTGAGTATAATAATGTATAATATTGAGCGAAAAAAATTTTTTAGATTTTTTGCAAAAAGATGATGTGCACTCAATATTATACTCAAACGAAAGGAAATACTAAGGGCATCAAATAAAACTACTTTTCGCTGCGAAATTCCTCTTAGTTCCTGAGAAAATGATGATTATGGAGGATCGATTATGGAAATTTTAATACATTTCAATGCAATATCCATACTAAATCCCAGAATTTCCCAGAGATTTATGTACTGCTAAATAGCTCTTTAAATTCCCTTTCATTTGAGTATAATAATGTATAATATTGAGCGAAAAAATTTTTTTCGATTTTTTGCAAAAAGATGATGTGCACTCAATATTATACTCAAACGAAAGGAAATACTAAGGGCATCAAATAAAACTACTTTTCGCTGCGAAATTCCTCTTAGTTCCTGAGAAAATGATGATTATGGAGGATCGATTATGGAAATTTTAATACATTTCAATGCAATATCCATACTAAATCCCAGAATTTCCCAGAGATTTATGTACTGCTAAATAGCTCTTTAAATTCCCTTTCGTTTGAGTATAATAATGTATAATATTGAGCGAAAAAAATTTTTTCGATTTTTTGCAAAAAAGGATGATGTGTACACTGTCTTTTTTGCCAAAAAATTTAAAATTTTTGTTTCACTCAATATTATACTCAAACGAAAGGAAATACTAAGGGCATAAAATAAAACTACTTTTCGCTGCGAAATTCCTTTTAGTTCCTGAGAAAATGATGATTATGGAGGATCGATTATGGAAATTTTAATACATTTCAATGCAATATCCATACTAAATCCCAGAATGTCCCAGAGATTTATGTACTGCTAAATAGCTCTTTAAATTCCCTTTCATTTGAGTATAATAATGTATAATATTGAGCGAAAAAAATTTTTTCGATTTTTTGCAAAAAAGGATGATGTATACACTGTCTTTTTTGCCAAAAAATGGAAAATTTTTGTTTCACTCAATATTACACTCAAACGAAAGGAAATACTAAGGGCATCAAATAAAACTACTTTTCGCTGCGAAATTCCTCTTAGTTCCTGAGAAAATGATGATTATGGAGGATCGATTATGGAAATTTTAATACATTTCAATGCAATATCCATACTAAATCCCAGAATTTCCCAGAGAATTATGTACTGCTAAATAGCTCTTTAAATTCCCTTTCATTTGAGTATAATAATGTATAATATTGAGCGAAACAAATTTTTTTTGATTTTTTGCAAAAAATGATGATGTATACACTGTCTTTTTTGCCAAAAAATTTAAAATTTTTGTTTCACTCAATATTATACTCAAACGAAAGGAAATACTAAGGGCATCAAATAAAACTACTTTTCGCTGCGAAATTTCTCTTAGTTTCTGAGAAAATGATGATTATGGAGGATCGATTATGGAAATTTTAATACATTTCAATGCAATATCCATACTAAATACCAGAATTTCCCAGAGATTTATGTACTGCTAAATAGCTCTTTAAATTCCCTTTCATTTGAGTATAATAATGTATAATATTGAGCGAAAAAAATTTTTTCGATTTTTTGCAAAAAGATGATTATACACTGTCTTTTTTGTCAAAAAATTTAAAATTTTTGTTTCACTCAATATTATACTTAAACGAAAGGAAATACTAAGGGCATCAAATAAAACTACTTTTCGCTGCGAAATTCCTCTTAGTTCCTGAGAAAATGATGATTATGGAGGATCGATTATGGAAATTTTAATACATTTCAATGCAATATCCATACTAAATCCCAGAATTTCCCAGAGATTTATGTCCTGCTAAATAGCTCTTTAAATTCCCTTTCATTTGAGTATAATAATATTGAGCGAAAAATTTTTTTTTGCCAAAAAATGGAAAATTTTTGTTTCACTCAATATTACACTCAAACGAAAGGAAACACTAAGGGCATCAAATAAAACTACTTTTCGCTGCGAAATTCCTCTTAGTTCCTGAGAAAATGATGATTATGGAGGATCGATTATGGAAATTTTAATACATTTCAATGCAATATCCATACTAAATCCCAGAATTTCCCAGAGATTTATGTACTGCTAAATAGCTCTTTGAATTCCCTTTAATTTGAGTATAATAATGTATAATATTGAGCGAAACAAATTTTTTTTGATTTTTTGCAAAAAAGGATGATGTATACACTGTCTTTTTTGCCAAAAAATGGAAAATTTTTGTTCCACTCAATATTATACTCAAACGAAAGGAAATACTAAGGGCATCAAATAAAACTACTTTTCGCTGCGAAATTCCTCTTAGTTCCTGAGAAAATGATGATTATGGAGGATCGATTATGGAAATTTTAATACATTTCACTGCAATATCCATACTAAATCCCAGAATTTCCCAGAGATTTATGTACTGCTAAATAGCTCTTTAAATTCCCTTTCATTTGAGTATAATAATGTATAATATTGAGCGAAAAAAATTTTTTCGATTTTTTGCAAAAAAGGATGATGTATACACTGTCTTTTTTGCCAAAAAATTTAAAATTTTTGTTTCACTCAATATTATACTCAAACGAAAGGAAATACTAAGGGCATCAAATAAAACTACTTTTCGCTGCGAAATTCCTCTTAGTTCCTGAGAAAATGATGATTATGGAGGATCGATTATGGAAATTTTAATACATTTCAATGCAATATCCATACTAAATCCCAGAATTTCCCAGAGATTTATGTACTGCTAAATAGCTCTTTAAATTCCCTTTCATTTGAGTATAATAATGTATAATATTGAGCGAAAAAAAATTTTTCGATTTTTTGCAAAAAGATGATGTATACACTGTCTTTTTTGCCAAAAAATTTAAAATTTTTGTTTCACTCAATATTATACTCAAACGAAAGGAAATACTAAGGGCATCAAATAAAACTACTTTTCGCTGCGAAATTCCTCTTAGTTCCTGAGAAAATGATGATTATGGAGGATCGATTATGGAAATTTTAATACATTTCAATGCAATATCCATACTAAATCCCAGAATTTCCCAGAGATTTATGTACTGCTAAATAGCTCTTTAAATTCCTTTTCATTTGAGTATAATAATATTGAGCGAAAAAATTTTTTTTGCCAAAAAATGGAAAATTTTTGTTTCACTCAATATTACACTCAAACGAAAGGAAATACTAAGGGCATCAAATAAAACTACTTTTCGCTGCGAAATTCCTCTTAGTTCCTGAGAAAATGATGATTATGGAGGATCGATTATGGAAATTTTAATACATTTCAATGCAATATCCATACTAAATCCCAGAATTTCCCAGAGATTTATGTACTGCTAAATAGCTCTTTAAATTCCCTTTCATTTGAGTATAATAATGTATAATATTGAGCGAAACAAATTTTTTTTGATTTTTTGCAAAAAAGGATGATGTATACACTGTCTTTTTTGCCAAAAAATGGAAAATTTTTGTTTCACTCAATATTATACTCAAACGAAAGGAAATACTAAGGGCATCAAATAAAACTACTTTTCGCTGCGAAATTCCTCTTAGTTCCTGAGAAAATGATGATTATGGAGGATCGATTATGGAAATTTTAATACATTTCAATGCAATATCCATACTAAATCCCAGAATTTCCCAGAGATTTATGTACTGCTAAATAGCTCTTTAAATTCCCTTTCATTTGAGTATAATAATGTATAATATTGAGCGAAAAAAATTTTTTCGATTTTTTGCAAAAAGATGATTATACACTGTCTTTTTTGTCAAAAAATTTAAAATTTTTGTTTCACTCAATATTATACTCAAACGAAAGGAAATACTAAGGGCATCAAATAAAACTACTTTTCGCTGCGAAATTCCTCTTAGTTCCTGAGAAAATGATGATTATGGAGGATCGATTATGGAAATTTTAATACATTTCAATGCAATATCCATACTAAATCCCAGAATTTCCCAGAGATTTATGTACTGCTAAATAGCTCTTTAAATTCCCTTTCATTTGAGTATAATAATATTGAGCGAAAAAATTTTTTTTGCCAAAAAATGGAAAATTTTTGTTTCACTCAATATTACACTCAAACGAAAGGAAATACTAAGGGCATCAAATAAAACTACTTTTCGCTGCGAAATTCCTCTTAGTTCCTGAGAAAATGATGATTATGGAGGATCGATTATGGAAATTTTAATACATTTCAATGCAATATCCATACTAAATCCCAGAATTTCCCAGAGATTTATGTACTGCTAAATAGCTCTTTGAATTCCCTTTCATTTGAGTATAATAATGTATAATATTGAGCGAAACAAATTTTTTTTGATTTTTTGCAAAAAAGGATGATGTATACACTGTCTTTTTTGCCAAAAAATGGAAAATTTTTGTTTCACTCAATATTATACTCAAACGAAAGGAAATACTAAGGGCATCAAATAAAACTACTTTTCGCTGCGAAATTCCTCTTAGTTCCTGAGAAAATGATGATTATGGAGGATCGATTATGGAAATTTTAATACATTTCAATGCAATATCCATACTAAATCCCAGAATTTCCCAGAGATTTATGTACTGCTAAATAGCTCTTTAAATTCCCTTTCATTTGAGTATAATAATGTATAATATTGAGCGAAACAAATTTTTTTTGATTTTTTGCAAAAAAGGATGATGTATACACTGTCTTTTTTGCCAAAAAATGGGAAAATTTTTGTTTCACTCAATATTATACTCAAACGAAAGGAAATACTAAGGGCATCAAATAAAACTACTTTTCGCTGCGAAATTCCTCTTAGTTCCTGAGAAAATGATGATTATGGAGGATCGATTATGGAAATTTTAATACATTTCAATGCAATATCCATACTAAATCCCAGAATTTCCCAGAGATTTATGTACTGCTAAATAGCTCTTTAAATTCCCTTTCATTTGAGTATAATAATGTATAATATTGAGCGAAACAAATTTTTTTTTGATTTTTTGCAAAAAAGGATGATGTATACACTGTCTTTTTTGCCAAAAAATTTAAAATTTTTGTTTCACTCAATATTATACTCAAACGAAAGGAAATACTAAGGGCATCAAATAAAACTACTTTTCGCTGCGAAATTCCTCTTAGTTCCTGAGAAAATGATGATTATGGAGGATCGATTATGGAAATTTTAATACATTTCAATGCAATATCCATACTAAATCCCAGAATTTCCCAGAGATTTATGTACTGCTAAATAGCTCTTTAAATTCCCTTTCATTTGAGTATAATAATGTATAATATTGAGCGAAAAAATTTTTTCGATTTTTTGCAAAAAAGGATGATGTATACACTGTCTTTTTTGCCAAAAAATGGAAAATTTTTGTTTCACTCAATATTACACTCAAACGAAAGGAAATATTAAGGGCATCAAATAAAACTACTTTTCGCTGCGAAATTCCTCTTAGTTCCTGAGAAAATGATGATTATGGAGGATCGATTATGGAAATTTTAATACATTTCAATGCAATATCCATACTTAATCCCAGAATTTCCCAGAGATTTATGTACTGCTAAATAGCTCTTTAAATTTCCTTTCATTTGAGTATAATAATGTATAATATTGAGCGAAAAAATTTTTTCGATTTTTTGCAAAAAAGGATGATGTATGCACTGTCTTTTTTGCCAAAAAATTTAAAATTTTTGTTTCACTCAATATTATACTCAAACGAAAGGAAATACTAAGGGCATCAAATAAAACTACTTTTCGCTGCGAAACTCCTCTTAGTTCCTGAGAAAATGATGATTATGGAGGATCGATTATGGAAATTTTTAATACATTTCAATGCAATATCCATACTAAATCCCAGAATGTAACAGAGATTTATGTACTGCTAAATAGCTCTTTAAATTCCCTTTCATTTGAGTATAATAATGTATAATATTGAGCGAAAAAAATTTTTTCGATTTTTTGCAAAAAAGGATGATGTATACACTGTCTTTTTTGCCAAAAAATTTAAAATTTTTGTTTCACTCAATATTATACTCAAACGAAAGGAAATACTAAGGGCATCAAATAAAACTACTTTTCGCTGCGAAATTTCTCTTAGTTTCTGAGAAATTAGTTTCTGCGAAATTCCTCTTAGTTTCTGAGAAAATGATGATTATGGAGGATCGATTATGGAAATTTTAATACATTTCAATGCAATATCCATACTAAATCCCAGAATTTCCCAGAGATTTATGTACTGCTAAATAGCTCTTTAAATTCCCTTTCATTTGAGTATAATAATGTATAATATTGAGCGAAGCAAATTTTCTTTGATTTTTTGCAAAAAAGGATGATGTATACACTGTCTTTTTTGCCAAAAAATGGAAAATTTTTGTTTCACTCAATATTATACTCAAACGAAAGGAAATACTAAGGGCATCAAATAAAACTACTTTTCGCTGCGAAATTCCTCTTAGTTCCTGAGAAAATGATGATTATGGAGGATCGATTATGGAAATTTTAATACATTTCAATGCAATATCCATACTAAATCCCAGAATTTCCCAGAGATTTATGTACTGCTAAATAGCTCTTTAAATTCCCTTTCATTTGAGTATAATAATGTATAATATTGAGCGAAAAAAATTTTTTCGATTTTTTGCAAAAAAGGATGATGTATACACTGTCTTTTTTGCCAAAAAATTTAAAATTTTTGTTTTACTCAATATTATACTCAAACGAAAGGAAATACTAAGGGCATCAAATAAAACTACTTTTCGCTGCGAAATTCCTCTTAGTTCCTGAGAAAATGATGATTATGGAGGATTGATTATGGAAATTTTAATACATTTCAATGCAATATCCATACTAAATCCCAAAATTTCCCAGAGATTTATGTACTGCTAAATAGCTCTTTAAATTCCCTTTCATTTGAGTATAATAATGTATAATATTGAGCGAAAAAAATTTTTTCGATTTTTTGCAAAAATACACTGTCTTTTTTGCCAAAAAATTTAAAATTTTTGTTTCACTCAATATTATACTCAAACGAAAGGAAATACTAAGGGCATCAAATAAAACTACTTTTCGCTGCGAAATTCCTCTTAGTTCCTGAGAAAATGATGATTATGGAGGATCGATCATGGAAATATTAATACATTTCAATGCAAAATCCATACTAAATCTCAGAATTTCCAAGAGATTTATGTACTGCTAAATAGCTCTTTAAATTCCCTTTCATTTGAGTATAATAATGTATAATATTGAGCGAAAAAATTGTTTCGATTTTTTGCAAAAAAGGATGATGTATACACTGTCTTTTTTGCCAAAAAATTTAAAATTTTTGTTTCACTCAATATTATACTCAAACGAAAGGAAATACTAAGGGCATCAAATAAAACTACTTTTCGCTGTGAAATTCCTCTTAGTTCCTGAGAAAATGATGAATATGGAGGATCGATTATGGAAATTTTAATACATTTCAATGCAATATCCATACTAAATCCCAGCATTTCCTAGAGATTTATGTACTGCTAAATAGCTCTTTAAATTCCCTTTCATTTGAGTATAATAATGTATAATATTGAGCGAAAAAATTTTTTTCGATTTTTTGCAAAAAAGGATGATGTTTACACTGTCTTTTTTGCCAAAAAATTTAAAATTTTTGTTTCACTCAATATTATACTTAAACGAAAGGAAATACTAAGGGCATCAAATAAAACTACTTTTCGCTGCGAAATTCCTCTTAGTTCCTGAGAAAATGATGAATATGGAGGATCGATTATGGAAATTTTAATACATTTCAATGCAATATCCATACTAAATCCCAGCATTTCCTAGAGATTTATGTACTGCTAAATAGCTCTTTAAATTCCCTTTCATTTGAGTATAATAATGTATAATATTGATGTATACACTGTCTTTTTTGCCAAAAAATTTAAATATTTTTGTTTCACTCAATATTATACTCAAACGAAAGGAAATACTAAGGGCATCAAATAAAACTACTTTTCGCTGCGAAATTCCTCTTAGTTTCTGAGAAAATGATGATTATGGAGGATCGATTATGGAAATTTTAATACATTTCAATGCAAAATCCATACTAAATCTCAGAATTTCCAAGAGATTTATGTACTGCTAAATAGCTCTTTAAATTCCCTTTCATTTGAGTATAATAATGTATAATATTGAGCGAAAAAATTTTTTTCGATTTTTTGCAAAAAAGGATGATGTATACACTGTCTTTTTTGCCAAAAAATGGAAAAATTTTTGTTTCACTCAATATTAAACTCAAACGAAAGAAAATACTAAGGGCATCAAATAAAACTACTTTTCGCTGCGAAATTCCTCTTAGTTCCTGAGAAAATGATGATTATGGAGGATCGATTATGGAAATTTTAATACATTTCAATGCAATATCCATACTAAATCCCAGAATTTCCCAGAGATTTATGTACTGCTAAATAGCTCTTTAAATTCCCTTTCATTTGAGTATAATAATGTATAATATTGAGCGAAAAAAATTTTTTCGATTTTTTGCAAAAAAGGATGATGTATACACTGTCTTTTTTGCCCAAAAATGGAAAATTTTTGTTTCACTCAATATTATACTCAAACGAAAGGAAATACTAAGGGCATCAAATAAAACTACTTTTCGCTGCGAAATTCCTTTTAGTTCCTGAGAATTTAGTTCCCAGAATTTCCCAGAGATTTATGTACTGCTAAATAGCTCTTTAAATTCCCTTTCATTTGAGTATAATAATGTATAATATTGAGCGAAAAAATTTTTTTCGATTTTTTGCAAAAAAGGATGATGTTTACACTGTCTTTTTTGCCAAAAAATTTAAAATTTTTGTTTAACTCAATATTATACTCAAACGAAAGGAAATACTAAGGGCATCAAATAAAACTACTTTTCGCTGCGAAATTCCTCTTAGTACCTGAGAAAATGATGATTATGGAGGATTGATTATGGAAATTTTAATACATTTCAATGCAATATCCATACTAAATCCCAGAATTTCCCAGAGATTTATGTACTGCTAAATAGCTCTTAAAATTCCCTTTCATTTGAGTATAATAATGTATAATATTGAGCGAAAAAAATTTTTTCGATTTTTTGCAAAAAAGGATGATGTATACACTGTCTTTTCTGCCAAAAAATTTTAAATTTTTGTTTCACTCAATATTATACTCAAACGAAAAGAAATACTAGGGGCATCAAATAAAACTACTTGTTGCTGCGAAATTCCTCTTAGTTCCTGAGAAAATGATGATTATGGAGGATCGATTATGGAAATTTTAATACATTTCAATGCAATATCCATACTAAATCCCAGAATTTCCCAGAGATTTATGTACTGCTAAATAGCTCTTTAAATTCCCTTTCATTTGAGTATAATAATGTATAATATTGATGTATACACTGTCTTTTTTGCCAAAAAATGGAAAATTTTTGTTTCACTCGATATTAAACTCAAACGAAAGGAAATACTAAGGGCATCAAATAAAACTACTTTTCGCTGCGAAATTCCTCTTAGTTCCTGAGAAAATGATGATTATGGAGGATCGATTATGGAAATTTTAATACATTTCAATGCAATATCCATACTAAATCCCAGAATTTCCCAGAGATTTATGTACTGCTAAATAGCTCTTTAAATTCCCTTTCATTTGAGTATAATAATGTATAATATTGAGCGAAAAAAATTTTTTCGATTTTTTGCAAAAAAGGATGATGTATACACTGTCTTTTTTGCCAAAAAATTTAAAATTTTTGTTTCACTCAATATTATACTCAAACGAAAGGAAATACTAAGGGCATCAAATAAAACTACTTTTCGCTGCGAAATTCCTTTTAGTTCCTGAGAAAATAATGATTATGGAGGATCGATTATGGAAATTTTAATATATTTCAATGCAATATCCATATTAAATCCCAGAATTTCCCAGAGATTTATGTACTGCTAAATAGCTCTTTAAATTCCCTTTCATTTGAGTATAATAATGTATGATATTGAGCGAAAAAAATTTTTTCGAAATTGTAATGCAATTCAATGAATAATCCATTCAGAATTTTCCAGAGATTTATGTACTGCTAAATAGCTCTTTAAATTCCCTTTCATTTGAGTATAACAATGTATATCAAGTTGCTACTTATAGCATGCTATAAGCTAGCCTGCTAGTTATAGCATGCTAGTTATAACCTGCTAGTTATAGCCTGCTAGATATAGCCTGGTAGTTGTAGCAAGCTACTTATAGCAAGCTACTTATAGCATGCTACTTATAGAAAGCTACTTATAGCAAACTAGCTATAGCAAGCTAGTTATAGCCAGCTTGCTATAGCTAGCTTGCTATAGCTAGCGTTATAACTAGCAGGCTATAACTACCTGGCTATAACTAGCAGGCTATAACTAGCTGGCTATAACTAGCTGGCTAGTTAGTGAGACTAGATAGTCTAGTGAGACTAGATAGAATGTAATTGTTACTTTTTCTTTACTTATTTTTTTCGTTTTTCAAGATTATTATTGACTCTTTTATGCATTGTCATTAACGTGGACCATAATATAAAACAAAAAGAATTATTAAATTGAATTCTTATATTAATCATTATGTTAAATTCTTATGTTAGATAATTAAATGAATTTAACTTGTATTAATTTATAGATAAATTGAATTTTATAGATATATTTTATTAAACTCTGTAATATATTTATTGGCCTAATGTGGCTCTAATATTACAATAAATAAATATAAAAAAAAAATAAAATAAATTTTATACTCAAATGTAAGGTAATACTAAGAGCATCCAATAAAACTATTTTTTACTGCGAAATTCCTAGTAGTTTCTGAGATAATGCATTTTAATGCAAAATGGAAGCTAGCTAGCGGGTTAGCGGGCTAGCTGGCTAGCAAGCTAGCTGTCTAGCGGGCTAGCGGGCTGACTGGCTAGCGGGCTAACTGGCTGGCTAGCTAGCGGGCCCTACCTATAAAAAGTGAGGTCAAATGTGGACCTATCCTGGAGTTATAGGGGTCAATCGACGGGTCTACAGGAGCCGAAATTTCCCTAGAACAACCCAAGGAAATACCTCCAGGGGGTATCCCCAAAAAACGTGGTGTAAGGTATTGAGTACCTTAATGTACCCTTGTGGGGGAAACGTACACTAGTTATGGTCCTATCGGGTCAAATGAAAGTGCTAATTAAGACGACTATGTCGTCCCAAGCTGGCTAGCTGGCTGGCTAGCTAGTAATCTGGCCGGCTGGCTAGCTAAGTAGCGAGCTGGTCGGCTGGCTAACTAGCTACAGAGCTGGCCGGCTGGCTGGCTGGTTAGCTAGTGAGCTGGCTGGCTGCCTAGGTAGCGAACTGGCTGGCTAGCTAACGAGCTAACTAAGCTAACTAGCTTGCGAGCTTGCCGCTTGTCTGGCTGGTTAGCTAGTGAGCTGGCTGGCTAGCAAGCTGACCGGCTCGCTGGGTGGGTATATAATTAGCTATAACTTTAAAATGTATCCATGGAATTTTTTAAAAAATATCTTGTGTTCTTTTAAGTGTTAAGGGTGATATAAACAATTTAGTATAGTAGTATAGTTAGTTTAAGTCATAATTAAATACCCTGCGGGAATTGGTACCTGTCCCGTTATAGGTGAAAAGAGGACGAGTTCCAAAAGTACCTGCCACGTGATCGGTTTAAAAGTCGTGAAATGTTCTTTTGCGTTGGTTCTGTGATATGTTCTATGTGGTTAGTTGAGTGACCAGTCCTGTGACATGTCACAGAGGGCTATTGACCCATTCCTATATAAAAAAAACCGGTCCAATGACCTGTGCCCATCACAATAAACCGGTCACGTGACCTGTCCTGGATTAGGTCCTTTTCCCGCAGGATATTTAGTAGTGTTATGAATGGAATAAAAATAGCTTTCATAATACCCAACTTATTGATTTCTTGGTACCAAAGTTTGGCCTTTACCGTAGTATTTCATCTTTTAATTATAACGAAATAAAAATGTGTACATTTTTTTTAAATAAACCGCTATAATAACTTGTTTAACAAGTTGGTTATAAACATATTTCCCTCTTTTGTTTTTTTTAACAAGTCTAAAAAAGGAAAGAAATATCTAAACTAATGTTATGAATTTTCCAAACACATCATTTAGTATGTTGTTAATGTTGTAGAAAAAAATAAAGAGTTGTTATTTTTCTAGTAAATGATGGTCAAAAATTTTTATTATCAAAAGGAAACATAAGAAGAAGGTTGTTTTAGAATGTATTGCCAGTAAAATCGACAATAATGAGTAAACACTTACACCCACTACATTTTCAACATTTTGCCAATATTTGGCATTAAGAAGTTGCAAGAATAAAACTACAACTTGCCAAAGACGACAGCCAACAAAAAGAAAAAAAGTTCTAAATGAAATACACTTTTTACTATATAAACAACCAACGCATTGTTTTAACAATTACAATTGCAATTGACTACAAGCAGTTATTGTTACTGCACCTCTTTTTTTGTAGTCGCCATTTTACCACACATTTGAACTTCTCAAGATGTTAAAGCAGCAAATGAGAAGAAAACAATAAAAGAATAAGTGTCCACGTTTGTTTTTACACTGATGCCATTGGATTTTACTTAAAAAAAAACACACAAACACACCACAGGTGGAAGGGTATAAAGTATATATATTCTGGGTCCTTATGAAGAGCGAAGTTGCTTTAACGATGTCCGTCTGTTTGTTGAAATGGGTTTTCCGTAGACCCCAGACATGATGAGGACTTGATTGTTATATATTTCTGTTGCATGTGATCGATTTCTGTTTGCTATTGAAAATCAGCCAGATCGCTTGATAAATGGCTGAGATATTAGCAAAAAACCGTAAAATCCCTTTGTTTAATATGTATGTAGAATTTTACGCATAACAAACACATCCATTTGTTGAAATACTTTTCTTTCACCTCTTCACCTTTTATACACATAATACAAACACATTTGTCATTTAAATAAAAACCAAACAAATCTGTTTTAAACGAAAACTTCTTATTTACTTCTATTAACGACGTTTGCGTATGTCCTTCAATGGCTCAGTGGTCTAAGCGTTTTGTCACAAACACTTTTCTTCTTTTAGTCGCGCGATCGAGCCCCGTCTGTTCAAATTTTTTTGTACAATTTTTTATTTTTATTATTTTTAAACTTTTTTTTTATTTTCTTAACACTTTTTTTTTGTTATTTTTTTAACAAAACAAATACGTCCAGCACAGTTGGCTTAACAATGTCGGTCAGCTTTTCTGTATAATTGGAGAACGGAAAGAGGAAAAGTTTCCAAATAAGGTGCAATCATCTTGGTTATCAATACACAACATCTGACCAAAGGCATCAAATAGAATAAAGTATAATTGAAATTGAAAAATTAATATATCCTTGTAAATTGTCATGGAGCAAAAAGTGGAAACCGACTCTCCCACGTACACCGTTTTGAAATTCGCGGTTGTAAAATTTGATTCAAGAGGTTCAATTAGTGCCTAATTAAATAATAAACACTAATTACACATATATTCAAATTTTTATTACAAATTTCAATAATTAAATTTTAACCTTTAAGAAAAATGTTGCCTCAATTTAATATTTTTCAATTGCCATCAAACGATGTGGATTTAAACAATAATAACAGTATTAGATTAGAAAAAGCTTTAGCTTTTAGTTTCTAAATTTAGTTGGCTCTCAGAAAATTATATTACTTAAATTATAGGACAAATAGTGTCAGAGAAAATCGAAAAAAGTCAAGTTGTACTCAGTTGAATACAATGGCTTCTAATGGGTTAAAGACGTCCGTATATAAATCTGTCCATTCCATATATGTCGATATATAAACTTTACTTTTTTCCCAAAAATGGTGAAGGGTATATAAGATTCGGCATAGCTGAATTTAGCCACTCTTACTTGTTTAGATAAGTTCTTTTTTTAGAAAAATTACACAGAAAAAATTTACAAAATTCTGTTTTTAATATTAAACATTGTTCATAAAATATTTTTGTGAATACAAATCAAATATTTTTTTAGTAGGCACCAAAAATGAAATTTTTAGTTACAAAAAACTTTTTGTTATTTTTTTGTTACTTAAATTTTTATTTTCAAAGAATTTTAATTTTCAATGGCCGATAACTTAAATTAAAGTTAAAATTTAGCTTATTGGGGCTCATAAGTCAGGTGGCTAAATAAATTCGAAGTGAAATTAAAATTGACAAAATGGTTTAAAATTGTTTTGAAAAACACTTGAAAATATTTTTAAATTTCAAAGAAATTTAGAAACCTGAAGTTTAGATTTTGTTCAGCCAGTTTGCACACATTTAAATACGAAAATTCCTTTAAAAGTTAAAGATTTTGACCGCCTTATCTTAAAATGTACCACTGTGCGTAATCCCACTCGGTTTGGTTTGGTAAATTCCTCAGCGGTCGATTCACATACACTCCTGAGGGTCAATTCTCGTTCTGTGAAACGGTGAAATGAAAAGTTTTTTCACGTTTTCATAGTACTTTTGATTCGCGTTCTGTGAAAAAATGTAAAGAAATGTCAAAACGTTTTCATATGAAAAAAAAAGTGAAACGAAACAAGATTTTTTCACGATTGCACAGCACTGGCGATTCTTGTTTTGTGTAACAGTGCAAACAACTGTCAAAATATTTTCATATGAAAAAATTGTTTACACAGACTATTTATAAGTGAAAAAAAAGAGAAGATTGTAAGAGGAAAGCGTGCCAGCGAAAGCCAAAAGGGGTATTTAATTAATTATTAAGAAAAGCATGTGGACATTGCAAACGATAAGTAAGTAGCTTAATAACCATAATCACACTTTTATTAATCCCATATTTACAGATTTGTAACTGCAGATGGTGCCAAATTTAGAGACGAAAAGTGTAACGAATTAGCGGCGAGCCTCACCAGTTTTAGTGGGACCCAAAAGGGCAGTGAAAAATGGCAAAAGTATGGCATATTTATTTATAGTTTATTTATATTCTTTATGAAATTTTTTTTCTTTAAGTAATATTAGACTTCATACGCGCACCAAATATAGTTCATTTAAAGTAAGCCGATATAAATCAATGAAGTGCTTGTCGGTTGTCATCTCGAATGGATTGTGGTCAGCACGAAGTATGCGTCTCAGCACTCTCAAAAAATTCCTATAAATTATTAAATTATTTACTGCAATTAAATGCTTGTAACATCATTGCCTTACCTTTATTCATCCGGAATTCTTTGAGCAATATCCATACAATTAATTCAGATATTTTTATAAAATTATTTAAAATAAATTTTACGAACTTAATTCACTTTTGTTTACGTTTTTCTCTGTTTTGACATTTGTTTTAAATTTTGGGTAACACAGTTACAAAATTTTCATGGGTACAGTGCGAATGAAACATTTTTTTCATAATACATACGAGAATCGCAATTCATGTATTTGTGAAAAGTTCGAGTGAAAAGTGCTTATGAAAACGAAAATGAAAAGTTTTTTTCACTTCACATTATCACAGAACGAGAATTGACCCTCTTATCACCTTTACAGCGGTGATTAATAGAACAGACCGTGAAGGCTGTGATATTAAAATTAAAACAAAACGTGAATCCGACCTTTCGGAATCTTAACCTAAAATTAAGACAGATTTTTCGCTATTTTCGGAACGCAATAAGCTTTATAAAAAAAAATATTGTATGTCAACTGAAAGTCCTACCAGTTGGCATACAAAGTTAAGGTCTAATTATTCCAGATTCTTTTTCCTTTTTGAAGAAATCAAATCGGCCGCAGAGATTCATTAAAAACAATGCTATTAATTAAAAAAAAAATGCGATTTTCACTACATTTTACGGCATATTCATTGCACCATCGAAGTTTAATTTTTTATACAAGACTGAAAAAATATTTTTCTTGAAATAATTTCGATTTCAAAAGAAAAAAAATAAATTAACTTCCTTCGAAAAGATTTTCTGATAAAAAGCCTAAGTCGATGATCAATTCAGATTCGATTGAAACTTTTTCCTAAAATATTTTTAAAGTCTACACACAATTTGTTTACTCTTGTACTAAGCAAAATTCCTTTGAAGTTCGAATTTGATGCAGCCTATTATTGGTTATTTTATAATATTGTTTTTTAAATAAATTTTCAAGTCTCTTTTTATACAAATAAATGAAATGGTGTTAGATGTAGTAGCATCAGTATAAGTGTTTATTTATTTATTTTTTTTTTTGAAAAAAGTTGCGGCCACAGCTGCTTTATTGTTTTAGCTGTTGGTTGTTGGTAATTTTTTGTTATATGCTTGGTTACATTTAGTTGGCTGCCACCTTCGTTCTGAAACTCTTTGCAAGCAGCTTATAACTTTCTGCTATTAACTTTGTAATTGACCATCTCTTTGTTTTAGCTATTACGAGTACAACCGTTTGTCATTTGTACATTTTTCTTATGCTAAAAGTTAGTTGCTTTGTGCTTGTTAAATTAGAAATATTTAGATTTTTTTTATTAAACAAAATTTTATTGCAATAAGTCTGAAATCGATATGTTTAAATAAAAATGGGCGTCATCACTCTTGATAAATTTGAACAGAAAATCGTCCATTACAAAATAATTACAAGTATTGGGGAATATAGGGATATGGAACCATGACCAACATGTTTTTAAATTGGGACTGGGGGACTTGTGGTTCCAACAGGAAGGCGCAACTGAACACATAACTAGCGCGACAATGGACATTTTGAAGGATGCGTTTCCATATAACTCAATGTTTTGCTTTAAGCGATGTGCAGTGGCTAGAAAGAACGCCCGATTTAAACGCTCCAAAAATTTTTTCTTTAGTGTGTTTTTGAAATCACGGGTCTATGTGAACAAGCCACAGACTCTAAGAACCCTCAAAGAGAATATCCAACAAGAAAGCGAATGATGAAAAAAGGGAAAAAAAGAGCCCAAATGCTTATCAACAATGTCGACGCCCAGGGCTCAACCAAAGGAAGTTTTAAATTTCAGAAACGAGATGTCACTTTTTTGGCTTCAAATACGTGTTTACTAGGACAAAATTCTTTAAAAAGGTTTTAGTAAAAGTTTGTGTAAAAACGAGAAAAAAAGGCTTTTTAAGTCTCTATTTGAAAAATATCTTATAGTTTTGGTGAAAGCTTAAACAACAGATTATTTACTTGAAAACAAAGGGATATATTTTAATAAAATTTAGCGAAACGAATATACTTCAATTTGTAGGAAAATATTTAATTTTCAATAAAATAAGTTAAAGTTAAAGCAAGTATTTGTAAATTTTCAAAAAACAAAAATCGTTAAAATTTCTAATAGGAACAATACTTTAACTCGAATTCTTAGCATGCAATTTGTATGCTGGTAAAAGTTATAATTTTGAGCATAAATTGGGGTTCCTTTGAGCATTAAGTTTGTAAATATATTTTCAAATTCTTTAAGCACCATCATCATCACCGAAATTAAAGAATTTGTTAAAACTAACTCGTTATTAATTTTTTGGATCAAAAACGAAAGTTTTTGTAAAAATAATAAAATTGTGTTTTTCCGCCTCAAGTTAGCAAATAAATTAAAATATACGAGGGCAGATCAATAAGTCCGTGACTTTTCGAACATCCCTCGTAGTTATATGAAATGCAACACTACTCCCATCAAGTACCACCTATTAAATACTGTCAAATTTTGAGCATGTAAGCGTTTAACAGCTGTCCAAAATATACAACCTCGTGGATTTTTTTAAAAATGGAAAAAAGTGAATTTCAAGTGAAAATAAACATTTTTTTTTGCGAAAAAAACGTAAATCAAACCAAGGAAAAGCTTGATAAATAAAGGTTGTCCCAAGAAGAACGCAATTTTTAAATCTGGCAACATTCGAAGTGTCATTGTTTGACATTTGAACAATTGTTATTGTTTGCTAGTAGAAGGTACGAGGTTAGTAAAAATGGAGCGCTACACGAATGAACAACGCATTCTCATTGTGAAATTGTTTTACCAAAATGGTGAAAGTTTTGCGGCTACAGTTCGCAAATTGCGATCAATTTGGGGTCACAGTAATGCTCCATAAGAGTCAACTGTACAGAGATTAATGGATAAATTTGCCGAAACTGGGTCTGTTAGTGATGTAAAGACAACAACGCGTCATCGACCAGGTCGATCGACCGAAAATGTCGCAGCTGTACGTGATGATGTCGCTCAAACTCCATCAACCTCAATTCGACACCGAGCTCAGCAAATTGGTGTCTCCAAATCCACTTTGCAGCGAATTTTGACGAAAGATTTGCATCTTCATGCGTACACTTAAAAAAGTTTGTAAGTTAAAATAACTGAAAATATCATTTAAAAGAAATATCATTTAAAAGAAATGATATTTCATTTAAAAACCGGTCTACTTAATTTTCATTTAAATTAAATGCCATTTGTTATTTATTTTTAAATGTTGATTAATCAACTGACACATCCGTAAGAAACAACTGATATAATCAGTTAAAATAAATATCAAAATTTTACCCACCAATCCTTAAAAAATAAATGTTTTTTCATTTATTTGAAATTATTTTCGTTTTTGTATTTTTTTTTTTAATATATTCGTACAATACAAAATGTATGTATGCATATGAAGCTCTAAACTCGTACAATACAAAATGTATATATACTCGTACAATACAAAATGTATGTATGCATATGAAACTATAAACACTTTTTGTGTGAATGTATTTGTATATGTATGTGTGTTTATGAAGTTCTTGTAAATTGTATTGAAAAAATTTGTATATATACAACCAATTTAAATAAAAAAACAAATTGAAATTTTTTGAATATTTTTTTCTGAAACAGACAGCAAACAAAATTTAAATTTGTAATAACTGTTACGGAAACAAATAAACCACAAGTTTCCGTTTTGTGGGTAAATTTTTATTAAATTTCAAAGAAATGAAAAAAATAAATGAAACTGAAAAAAATCGGTAAATGATAGTAAATTATTTCGAATAAATGTATAAAAAAGTTAATATAGATATTTCTTTGAAAAATAAATGTATGTTTCTTTATTTTTAAATGAAACGGAAAACTTTTTTATTAAACTACAAACAGTTAACTACATAATATTCTGAGTGTACAAAGTTCAATTGACTCAGGAACTGAAGCCAGCTGACCATGGACAGCGAAGGGAGTTCGTTAATTGGGAATTGGAGAGACAACATGAAAATGCTGATTTTGCCGATAAAATCATCTTCAGTGACGAGGCCCATTTTCATCTTGATGGCTTCGTCAATAGGCAGAATTGTCGCATTTGGGGTGAGGAAAATCCTCGAGTGGTTCACGAGAAGCAAATGCATCCTCAACGTGTCACTGTGTGGTGTGGTTTTTGGGCTGGAGGAATCATTGGACCTTTTTTTTATGAAAATGAGGCAGGTCAAGCGCAAACAGTCAATGGTGTTCGGTATCGTGAAATGATAACCAGTTTTTTCTTGCCTAGAATTGAAGAAATGAATGTGGAGGGCATGTGGTTCCAACAAGACGGCGCCACATGTCATTCAGCCAGAGAAACAATTCAATTGCTGCATCAGTCATTTCCCAGTCGTGTTATTTCGCGTTTTGGAGATCAGAATTGGCCGCCTAGATCGTGCGATTTAACACCATTAGATTTTTTTCTTTGGGGTTTTTTGAAGTGATAAGCCGACGACGACTCAAGCCTTAAAAGAGGAAATTGGACGCTGCATTAGTGAAATACCGCAGCATTCATGCAAAACGGTCATTGAAAATTTCATTAAAAAAGATCGCGTGCATGCCAGCAAAGCCTCGGCGGCCATCTGCACGATATATTGTTTCATACATAACCTCATTCTGTCTACTTTACGATATAATAAAGTTTTGAGTGCTCACTAAACATTATTCTTTGCGAAAAAAAAACATCAATCAAACCAAGGAAAAGCTTGAGAAATACTATGGGGACTCTGCACCATCAATTTAAATGGTAAAAAAGTGGTTTACTGAATTTCGTTGTGGCTTTACAAGTATGGAAGATGCCAAACGTTCTGGACGCCCAGTTGAGGTCTCTACACCTAAAACAATTGAAAAAATTCACGACATGGTGTTGGCCGATCGGAGATTGAATGTGCGATAAATTATGAAAGGCATAGGCATCTCACATAGCTCAGTCGTTTCAATTTTGAACAATAACTTGGGTATGAGAAAGCTTTGCGCAAGATGGCTGCCGCGTTTGCTCACAATCGACCACCAACGGAATCGTATGGCAGCTTAGTTTCCATGGCAAAAATCCATGAAGTAGACACGAATTGCCCCCTCGTTCGCCTTATTCTCCGCATTTAGCCCCAGTGACTATTTACAAACCTAAAGAAATGGCTGGGTGGAAAGAGATTTAGCTCCAACGATGAAATTATTGATCAAACGAATGCCTATTTTATGCACCTCGAGAAATCATATTTTTTGGAAGGGAAACGTTGGACTAAGTGTATTGAGCCAAAAGGAGATTATGTTGAAAAATAAATTTTTTCTTGCAAAAAAATTATTTTCATTAAAAAGTCACGCCCTCGTATATAAACAATCTTTCCATAGTTAGATTTTAATGTTAAACAGATAAGAAATAATATTACAGCTTTAATAATATTATCTATTGCCAACCGTTATGATGTATGCTTGTAGCCTAGCCTATCGCCTTTAATGTAAATAATACAATTCTTCGGGATATTGCCAACTTGTTTGTTGCTCAAATTGTTAAGTGCGTAATTAATTTATGTGAATTTGTTATTAATTTATGTATGTTTGTTTAAAGTTATTTATTATTGTGTTATTATTTTTATTGATTCTGGAAAAAAAGACCTTTCCTTTTTCTTCATCACTATCACACTTCATCATCAGCAACAAGTACTTTTTATTAGTTTTTTATTAAATGTTTTCTCCAGATACAACACTAACAACAATATTTTAATATATAGTTGCTGTTGTTGTTGTTGTTTAGATAGTTCTTATTTTCATCTCGTTAGTTAGGCTGGCATTTTCAATATTTTGACAGTTGACATATTTATGTTTTTGTAGCTGGAAGCCACCAATACTAACCGGCGCACCACCACCATACAAACATATGAACCACCACAACTATCTCACTAACCAACCAACCAATTCAATCCAAACCAAACCAAACCATTCAATAAACAAACCATGTATTCAGTCATCCCATTTATTGGTTTTTATAGTTTTATTTTTCTTGTAGTTTGTATAAGTATTTTTGTGGGAAACTGTCAATTTGGTTTAAAAACAATATAAAACATCAACAGCTTCAGTATTGAAACTACATACAAACAAGTAAGAGCGGCTAAATTCGGCTATGCCGAATCTTATATACCCTTCACCATGGTATTCTGAAGGAGATGAATACATCGTTGGAATCTACTACCTCATAGCTCTCCACAAACAAGCGGTATCCCCATTTATTTTTTCTTAAATGTCCAAAAATTTTAATCCAAAATAATATGTCATGTAAAATCTCAAATTTATATTTTTCCATATGTTTCAGCGCTTTTCTTGTCAAATTTGGCATTTTCTAGGCAAAAAAAAGTTGGCGACACTACTATTTATTTTTTATTTATATCATTCACAATAGTTGTGAAACGTATTTAACCTACGTATTTATCTTCACACTCTTATTAAACAAAGGGATTTTACTGGAAAAATTAGAGGTAGTCCTGGTTTTTTGCTAATATCTCAGCCATTTATTAACCGATCTGTCTGATTTTTAATAGCAAACAGAAATGGATCACATGTAACAGAAATAAAAAAGAATCAAGTCCTCATCATGTCTGGGTTCTTCGGAAAACCCATTTCAACACACAGACGGACAGACGGACAGACGGACAGACGGACATCGTTAAATCAACTTCGCTCTTCATATGGACCCAGAATATATATACTTTATAGGGTCTAAGATCAATATTGTAGAAATTACAAACGGAATGACAAACTTATATATACCCTTCCACCTATGGTGAAGGGTATAAAAACAAAAAAAACTTGATAAAATTTTTTGTTAAAAGAGTGGTAAAAGAGTTATTAGAGTCTTTTGTTTATATGAGAATATAGCAACAATTGATTGATTGATCGATTGTTAGTGGTGGTGAATTTATTGCCAGGTTTAATTTTTTTTTATTATCAATTTGAACGTCATGTAAATTCTGAAGAATTGTTAAGTAGTTGAGGCAAATAAATAGCAAAATATATGCATATTTTTTTTGGGAGAAAAATAAAGACCTACGTATTTATCTTCACACTCTTATTAAACAAAGGGATTTTACTGGAAAAATTAGAGGTAGTCCTGGTTTTTTGCTAATATCTCAGCCATTTATTAACCGATCTGTCTGATTTTTAATAGCAAACAGAAATGGATCACATGTAACAGAAATAAAAAAGAATCAAGTCCTCATCATGTCTGGGTTCTTCGGAAAACCCATTTCAACACACAGACGGACAGACGGACAGACGGACAGACGGACATCGTTAAATCAACTTCGCTCTTCATATGGACCCAGAATATATATACTTTATAGGGTCTAAGATCAATATTGTAGAAATTACAAACGGAATGACAAACTTATATATACCCTTCCACCTATGGTGAAGGGTATAAAAACAAAAAAAACTTGATAAAATTTTTTGTTAAAAGAGTGGTAAAAGAGTTATAAGAGTCTTTTGTTTATATGAGAATATAGCAACAATTGATTGATTGATCGATTGTTAGTGGTGGTGAATTTATTGCCAGGTTTAATTTTTTTTTATTATCAATTTGAACGTCATGTAAATTCTGAAGAATTGTTAAGTAGTTGAGGCAAATAAATAGCAAAATATATGCATATTTTTTTTGGGAGAAAATAATGGCTTAAATGTAGAATTTTTGGCCTGTATAATTCTTATGGGAAGATGTTAACATCTTTGCAAATGATTAAAAAGTGTAGCTCAGTGGAAAAAGGCTATTAGGTTATTCAATTTACAATATTATTTAATTAGCAAACTAAATGCAAGGTGCCTTAGGATGATTAAGTGGTCTACATTTAGCAAAAAATTTTTTGCAGACTGAATGCCCGTTTTTTAAACAATTTGTAGCGTATACTTAATGTAATACCTCATATTCAATATTCATCATACGCCCTAGCGTACTAAAAATTTACTACTACTACTTCTTAGTTAAAAAAAAATTATTATGATTCTTCTTTTTATTAAGAAAGTGTTTTAATAATATTTTCTACATCGAAATGACCTTAAAAAAAATATTAAATAAAATATGAGATGACCTTTATATTAAAATAACTCCATTAAGTATTTTGCCACCAAAATTTAGGTCATAATAATTTATTATGTACAACCAAATTCCCAGAATATGAATAACAAGAAAAAAAAACTTTTATTTTGATAGTTTTTATGAAAATAAATTTCAACTTTTGATTGTTTGCAAATGTACATCTAACACAAACAACACACAAAAAAAACTGAATTTGAAAAACCACAAAACTAGAAATTAAATTAACCCAGTATAACAATAACAACGACCTACATAAACACCACAGAACTCAAGATGAAGCTTTAGCTAAACATGGCACTAGGAGGTGGAGGATTCATCATTCGCTAGACAACAACAGCAATAAAATTGTCTTCTTGGCTGTAAGGGACAGTAGAAATTGTTATAAACAACTTCGTTTTTATTTCTTATATGGGTGCTACTTCTTAAAACTTGGCATTAGCAAGAAAAAAAAAAAAGCTGTAAAATAGTTTTATAATTTTTCCATTTCATACATTAGAAGGAAATAGAAACCTTTAAAAGATGTTTAGACTTTAGAAACTTCTTTTAAGCCAAACATATAATTTAAACCTCATATTTTGTTGTTATTGTTTGATGGAATGTTTAATGTAATTTCTGTTTTTTTTTTCCTTTCCCTGGCAAAATAAAAAAAAATAAGATTTTATTGTGGTTTATTTGGTAATTTCTTAAGCTTTGGTTAAAGGAGTTACAAGAGGCAGTTACAATTTGTCGTCTGGTTTTTAGCCGCCTTATAGTTAGGGAAGAAGATGTGTAGAGAAATATACTTAGGTACTTAGAAACAAAAACGAAATGTTATATTAGCCATAGAAGTTCAAAGTCGTGCCAAACAGATTTCTTTTTCTTTGTTTTCTTTTAAAATCTAGGAAATCATTTTTAGTTTTTTTTTTGTTTGAAATTTTAGACAGTAAGCACATAAGTACTACATGCAATAAAAAACAAAAAATCTTAAGAAACTCCTTTACATTAACATGTAACAAGTTAAATGGTACAGAAGGTCATGGACGTATATTGAGCAAAATAAATTTAAATAAAATTTTGTAAACTTTAGTGACCAACTATATAGAAAGATTTTAAACACTCCGTGAAATTTACAGCAAAACATTTTTACCAAAGAGTTTGTTCCGTAAAACTGCCACTTTGGGAGACTTTTTTGTCATGTCTTGAAAAAAAATATATACTAAAATGGATGGGAAACTTACTGAAGCTTTTTAGTTCATAGCCTTTTTTTATTTTACTTTGGTGGGGTTAAGTGCTATGGGAACACCGAGGGAGCAAAAGCAAAGCAGCATTTGTGGTGTCATTTTATATTTTGTAAGCAGTTACGCTGATGACAGCAACATTTGTCATTCATTTTCATTTGGCTGTAGACCAAGCCTTCTGGAGGTTGAGTACAGAAGGCAGCTAATGAATGACACACTCAATCGTGACCTCTCGACGGTCTCCGAGTGGGGTCTTACGAATAGGGTCGACTTCAATGCAGGTAAAACTCAATGTTGTATGTTGTCCCATAGGGCTGTGAGTTCAACAATGTGATCAACAAACATGGGTGGTGTTGATATCAAGGAATCGGATACTCTTGATGTTCTGGGCATGAAGATTCAGTGTGATGTCCGTTGGAATAAGCATGTATTCGAAGTGTCGAAAGAAGCATTCAAGTGTCTTGGTTTCCTCAAACGGTGTAAGAAATACTTTACTCCATCCGATCTCCTTACTATTTATACCACCTATATCCGACCGAAAATGGAATACAACTCCCATATATGGGCAGGAGCTTCAAAGTCTATTTTGGAGCTTTTGGACCGTGTGCAAAGGAGGGCGTCGGCGCTCATCAATGACATTGGGATATCGAACTCTATTGATTCATTGGAGCATCGTCGGAATGGGGGTTGTGCGTCACTGTTTTATCGATATTACCATGGGAAGTGCTCTGTCGACATAAGGGAACTGATTCCCAGAGCCCGGGTTTATGTTCGAGATACTCGCTCATCTATCAGAGCACATCCGTTTGTAGTCGATTGTCCCGTTGACCGCACATCGCATTACAGAGAAAATTCGTTTATCAGTCGTACAAGCCGTATGTGGAATAAACTCCCCGCAGAGGTCTTCCCTGTCACTTACAATTTAGAGATGTTCAAGGCAAATATCCACAAACACTACTCCCTCTTTCCTCCCTCTCATAACATATTTTCCTAATTCTAACACAATGCACTGCATTAGTAGGGGACATCCCCTGAGTGTTAGTCTAACGTAAAAAAAAAAAAAACAAAATTTGCATCAACGTCTACAGAGGTCATTTGTCGGACATAATTTTTCAAAAATTAATTGATACGAAAAAAACATAAACAGTTGAAAACCAAATAAGTTTTCACTTTAAACTAAAGTTATATCGCAGAAAAATCAGATGATGATTATTGCTCCACCCTTTGCTATTGTTACATTAGATGTTGATTCGTGTTTTGCAAATTGAGAAATTTTGCAGAATAAAAATTTCACTTAACATAAATATATTTTGGCGAGCTTAGCACTTAGAAGGAAAGTACCCCAATCTAAACATTCCGATTTTAATGTGAAATTTGATATGTGAAAAAAAAGAATTCTCAAAACAATATGTCTTACTTTTCGGCCACCTCTGTGATCTAGGTGGTGAAATAAGGGAAGAATTTTGGTTATAGTGGTGCCCAACTACACTGAAATTATGTATTCCTCAAACACCCAGAAAACAGTATCAGTTGTGGCCACAGAAATTTATTGCCAATCGAATTCTGGCGGTTACGACAACTGTTTTCATATTAAATTAAATTTTAGTTGTGAAAGCCTATATTCAGTTGTACAATTAAATATTTAGATTAAACAGAATAATTATTTCGTTCCACAAAATTCTATTTAGATTTTTCCGGTATCGAACCTGGGCAATCAGATTCATAGTTCACTCTCTTGCTTACTGCACCAAAACTTACTTAAATTTTCTTTGATATAGTTGCCATTTAAACTTTTGAATATTTTATTTTAATTCAAAAAATAATTTTTTAAATTTTTGCCTTTTCTGGGATTTGAACTCGGAAATTTGTAGTACTGAGCTTCCTCTCTACCCACCACACCAGAAACACTTATTTTGATGGCTTATTTTGAATTTAAACAATTTGTAAGGAAAACATATATTAGTATAAAATTTGTTTATCAATACCAATCATAAGTGACGTCTATTACACAGTGCAATACATAAATTGGTTCCTCTTTCGTACCCGGTTTTTTTTTTTGAAGTGTATATCGAAACTAAAAAAAATCCGCAACGGACTTGGCCAGATTACATCGAAATTTTTTTTTATGGACACCCTAAGTTTTTGCACCCAAACATGATTTTTTTAAAAAAGGAAAATTTTTATGGAATCCATATATCATAAACCGTTCAGAATTTTGTTTTTATGTCTTTGGCAAAGTTGTAGATCCAAACCAAAGCAAAAAAATTCTCATCTGCATCCACTGCATCAAAATTGCAAAAAATTGGGAAAAAATGCTATTTTTTTATGATTTTTTCATGATTTTGTCCTGAAATGGCTTAAATACTGGGAATTCAAGAAATCTTTCTTCAGCTAAATTATATCTAACAACAATATAAACAACTCTCTAGTACATGTCATCTTAATACGAACATTCCTTAACCCTAGAAAGCACATCTTTTTGCTCACACTTATTTTGCATAGCCAATGTTTGTCGTTTCGACAAAGAAAGACTATATAGGTTAATGCCGTTTTTGTTGTTACTTGTTTTCAAATTTACTATTTAAACATTTTATTGTTGTAATGCTGATATTTTTTTGAAAAAATTAATATATTTATTATATATATATTTCCATATTATCATGAAAAAATAGCATTTTTTCCCAATTTTTTGCAATTTTGATGCAGTGGATGCAATTTTTTTGGGTCGGTCCATATGAAAATTTTTTTGCTTTGGTTTGGATCTACAACTTTGCCAAAGACATAAAAACAAAATTCCGAACGGTTTATGATATATGGATTCCATAAAAATTTTCCTTTTTTAAAAAAATCGTGTTTGGGTACAAAAACTTAGGGTGTCCATAAAAAAAAAATTCGATGTAATCTGGCCAAGTCCTTTGCAGGTTTTTTTTAGTTTCGATATATACTTAAAAAAAAAAACGGGTATGAAGGAGGAACCACACGATGACCTTAAAAATGCTGCACTGTGTTATCAATACAATTCACAATTCGGTTGCTTCTACTGAAACCCCAATTAAATTATATATTTGATCAGAATAACCGTACTTGTAGTTACCACTTTTGAATATCGACAATTTTTTAATAAATTTGATAGATTGTACCAAATTTATAATATGTTCACTAAATAAATTGTTGCTTTCACCGCAAACAAACTCTAAACGAATTTTATTTTTAAAGATGATTGGAAATATCAATAATTAAATAATAGGATTGATTTTTAGTTTCTTTTCCCTTTTTTAATTCCCAATACAACATTTTTGCTTTATTAATGAATTTTAGGTTATTCCAAATAAAATTAAATCCTCACAAATAAATGTTTATAGTTTTGATCGAACCAATCTTTTCTCTGGGTGAATGAGGATTAACCAAACTGGAAACACTATTTTACATGCGGTTAAATAGTTTCCAATTTTTTTTTAATAAAGATTTAATGCTGATATTTTTTACTAAAAATCTGTGGTTTCTGTAAAATATTGGTCATGTTAGTAAAGACTAATATTTAGCAGGGAATATGAAACAGTGTGTAAATGATTTATTGGTAAAATTCAAAATATTCCTTAAAAACTTTTCAAGTCAAAAAATAAATAAAATAAAATACGACAACAATGCACTATGGTCAAAAATCATGTATAATTTAGAAATAAAAAAAAATATTGTAAGTGATAAGATATGCTAAATAAAATTATTATTACTTCTTCTTTTAAAAGTGGAAGTTTTTATAATGAACTTTCAAAGAAAGTCAAGGGATAATTTCTTGTGTTGGAAGTACTTACATTCTTGCTTACAAGTAATTGCAAAATAAGGTAGTTATTTTTTTTATATAGAAATTGTAACTGATTGTGAGTAATAAATTAGCTATTCTGTATACTTATTGTGTATAAGTTAGCAATAAACTATGCATTTAAATAGCACATCTATAAACATCATCATCATCATAACTAGAAATGTTTAAGCCAAAAGAAAGAAAGAAACGAATCTTTAGTTTAACATACTATATTTTAGCAATAACGTTTCATGTCTTTAACCATAGCGAGTATTAGGTAAGTAACGTTTTTTTTTTTTTTTTGTTTGTTTGGTATTTCTTTGTAATGCAAAATACTTTAGATTTAACAAGCCTTCAATACGCCTTGAACATATTCCACCACATAGACATTTGAAATTCTAAATACAATTTTTTTCTTAGCGTGCTGATCATGCAAAAAAAATCCCTTTAGGCAAAGAGAAAGGTTAGAGTTTTTCTTTTTTTTTCATAGAACTAAAGATTTTTGTTTCCCAAAAATCTTTAAAAGAAAAATATTTTATATATTTTTTTTTCACTGCAAAGAAAAATTGGCCAAGTTAACCAGCTAATGAAATTTAAAACTGTTATGGTCATTTTTAAAAGAAAAAAGATCATGTTCATGATTTCGTTAAGAATATTTTTTTTTTTGTTATGTTTAGATTTAAGTTGGCATGAATTATGACATGGAAATAGTTAGAATAACTAAAAACTAGGAAATATATTGAAATGCAAATAAAATAAATAAAATTAATTATAACAAATGAAGATATTGGTTATGAATTGAGATAATACAATAGAGTTAGGCCACAGATTATCTTTATAACCATTTTCAAGCAAGACTTTGACCCAATAACGGGCAGGATTTTTTTTCGAATTTGATGCTCAATTTTGATGGAGGAGTTTGATGAAAAGTCGCGAATTCAAATCCAGTAAAAACTTTTTTCCCATACTTTTTAAAATTAACTATGAGAGCCTAATCTTAAAAGACATACAACTTTTGAAAAAAAAGAAAACATCCAGAAACATGAAAGTTTCGAATAATGAATACATGTATGTTTGTTTGCTACCTTTTGTCAAGTATCCAAATTTCATCAAATTCGAAGGGTGGGCTCCAAGGATACCCGTTCTTGTTCGAATACTTTTCTTTATAAAGGGTGGTTAAGTTTTAAGGGCCGATGTTGAATGTGAACCACACATTTCTCGCTTTCAGACTAACTCAATTTGAACCATGAAAAGATATACAATCAAGCAACGCGTTTAAGTTATTCTGGCTTATTATGAAAATGGGCGTTCAAATCAAAATGCATTTCGTGCACTTCGTGATTTTTTTTGTTCGGCATAATCGACCAAATGTTTCCACAATCGGGAGAATTGTGCGCAAATTTTAGCAAAGCGGGTGTGTGAAAACACCTGTGCATGCTCGCCCCACAGTTCGTTCTGCGGAAAACATTGCTGTTGTTCGCGATAGTGTGTCATGAGGTCGGCCAAGCAGTTACCATGAATGGTGTTCGCTATCGCGAGATGATAACGAACTTATTGTGGCCAGGAATTATGGATATGACCCTGGACGATATTATGTTTCAACAGGACGGTGGCACTGCCACACAGCTAACGAAACAATGCCTCTTTTGCGCGAAGAATTCAATGGGCGTGTTATCTCACGTGGTGGCGATGTCAATTGGCCGCAAAGATCATGTGATTTGACACCGTTTGACTTCTTGCTTTGGGGTTATTTGAAAGAAACGCTGTATGTCGATAAGCCAGCAACAATTCAAGAGCTAAAGGATGAGATAGATCGGCACATTGAAGGCATAGATCCTCATCTATGCCTCAGCGACATCGAAAATTTGGACCATCGGATGGAGGTGTGCCGCCGAGGTCGCGGAGGCCATTTGGCCGATATTTTGTTCCATACATAATTGAACTTATCATAATTGAAATTATCACAATAAAAAGAAATGCCAATAATTTCCTAAATAATTTGTGTTTTATTTAAAATCAACATCGGCCCTTAAAATTTAATCACACTTTTTAATATATTAATCATATGATAACAATTTATATCCTAAACAGACTAGAGACTCTGGTGGGAATGGAACCCACGTCCCCCCAACTAGCCTACCGGGGCGTTCCGAATACTTTTTTGAACACATTTTATGTAGAAAAATTTGTGATTTCTGGAAGACTTTTGAAAAATTTCTGTATTCAAATTTGAAATATGATTTCCATTAGAAATTTTTAAAACAAAGTTTTTATGTTTCCAAAATAAAATTTAATATCTTTTTCGTGATTGAAAGACAAATATAGATCATATATTATAAAATTCTGTAAACGGTTGTTCAATAAAATTAGGTGTATAATATTATTATGAAGCGTGTCACAACTTTGAGTTGGCATCACTGCTTTATTTGATAACCCATTTAACAGCTGATAGTTGCTTTATGTTTAGTTGGCTTTTAAACTTCATTATGAATCGACTTACACCAGAGAAACGCGTACAAATTGTTGAAATTTTTAATCATAATAATTGTTATATTCGTCAAACTCATCGTGCACTTCTTCCATTTTATGGCGTACATAATCGTCCTTCAGAGCGGCTAATTCGAAGAACAATAGATCATTTTCGGACCACATTTACTGTTACTAGTAATGTGCTTTTGTCAAACCACCATTACATCCACAGAAAATTACTGTTTGGTGCGCTTTATGGACTCGCGTAGTCATTGGCCCATATGCCTTCAAAAACGATGATGGTCAGAATGTTCCTGTCAATGGTGAACGGTAAGGCACATGATTCGAAATTTTTTCGTACCTCAATCATTTCATTAATCTTGCTGATATGTGGTTCCAGCAGGACGGAGCCACATGCCACACAGCGGTCGCTACAATTGATTTTCTCAAAGAAATTTTTGATGAAAAAATAATTTCACGTAATGGCCCAATTAATTGGCCACCAAGATCGTGTGATTTAACCCTATTCGATTATTTTTTTTTTGGGGGGGGTTATGTTAAGTCACTTGTCTACGTCGATAAACCACATACAATTGTACACCTGAAAATCAACATTCGAAGAATTATAGGCTAAATACGGCCGCAAATGCTGCGAAAAGTTTTTGAAAATTAATGTTCCAGATTGCGCCTTCTACGCGCCAGCCGTGGCGGCCACATGACAGAAATCATATTTAAACATTAATTTCATAAAATTTGCTTTCCAATAAACCCCGTTTCATTGATATTAAAAATATATTTCCTTGTTTTATTGATTTAAACTTGTGTCACTCTATAAAAACCACCCTATATTACCCTATATATTTTTTTGCGGTTAGCTTTGCTTTACTTTTTCAGCTTAAAAAAAGTGCAGCTGAAGCATATCGATCGTGTGATCAAAAAAGTCCCATCGTCGTTGAGTTCCATAATCTATAATCGCGCAATCTTAAGGCATATAGCGCAATTCATTGTTAAGCAATATAAATTTCGCACATGTCTACTTTACGAATGTCAAAACCATACGATGATAAATGACGACATTTGCAAAAATGGCAGCACCTACAGAAAAAACAGATTAGACATTATTGCTTACACAGAGAAAACAGATTGTACATTATTGCCCACAAATAGAAAACAGATTAATTGTAGCCACCAATATGTTTGTTTGTCGCAAATGAAATTCGGTTAATGCAACAGAATTTCGGTGGAAACCAAATATTTCAATTGTATCAGGGGAAAACATTTGGTTGGGACAACTAAATTATTCGTTTGCTGTAACCAAGAAATTCGGTTGTCACGATGAATCTGTTTTCTCCATGAATTCTTATGAAATATATCCAGTTTTCTGTTTTCCATCCTTATAAATAATTTAACTGGATTTTAAATTGTAATCAGTTTAATTTCAGATTCAGAATTGAATCCAATTTTAATTAAATTTTGTTTCATAAGCACACTTAATAAAAATTTTGAGCCAAAACTACAATTGTTTTTGAGAAAATATATGAGAAGCTATCGTATTTTTAAGCCATTAGATCAGTGGTCGGCAGAAAGAGATAATATTGGTGTTTTACACCGTATCTTTCTATATAAATGAATGAATGAATGAATGAACGAATGAATGAATGAATGAATGAATAAATAAATGAATGAATGAATGAATAAATGAATGAATAAATTAATATATGGATTGATCGATATAAAAAATAAAAATAATTCATAATAATGATAATAATTTTTTTATTGCATACAAGGCGCTCTGCCTCATTTAATATATTTCAAGAAAATAAAAAAAAAACTCTTCCCACTCAACGTTCCACATTTTTAATTTAAAATTTAAATGACAAACAAAATAAGTACCTACAATAAAAAAAATATCTATAGTAAAAAAAAAAATTAGAGTGTACTTTATATCTTCAACAAAGCGGTATATACTTACTCTGTTGAAAGTTAGCGTACTACTGAATGCAATAACCGTATTTTTTGTGCTCTTAGCTGTGAGATTTGTTAACATTCGTGTAGTGTACATGTGAATTGCCGATTACGTTCGGCCCCTAAGTGATATGAGTGCCGATCACTGCATTAGATGTAAATTAGTAAGAAAATATTGTTTATTACCCGAGAAGGTAAAAAAATATTGCAAAAAACAAGCAAAACTGAAAATATCGGAAAAACACTTAAAAAAAATTAAACAAGCAAAAGATAAGAATTGGGGAGCACATTTAAAAAAAAATAAGAAAACTAGCAGACAAAAATTTGTATTAAAATTAAAAAATTGTTAGAAAAAAGCATTTTAAAGCTCAAAAATCTTAAGAAAAAGCTACTTTAAAGCTAAAACCTAAAAAATACAAAAAAAGCCAAAAGAAGAAAATATGAGTAAAAAAGGCAAAAAACAGTAAATTTGTCTTTTCTGTTTATTACATTTATAGTACTAGGACTACGGTGCGTAGGATTAATTTTTCATAAAATATTTTTGATCCAAAATCCATTAAAAATTAAGCTGTTTGCCAAATACATATTTATAATTATAAAGCGGAGATGGTAAAAACATATTTTTAAACAAGCAAAAGAAAACAATAGAGAAAAACACTTAAAAAAAACTAGAAGAAAAAAAATTTATTAAAAAAAGGACTAAGCTAAAAACTGGAAAATCCAAAAAAGCCGAAAAAATATGAGTAAAAAAGGCAAAAGAAAGCAAATAAAAACTGCAAATTTGTCTTCTTTGTTTATTACATTTATAGGACTACGGTGCGTATGATTAATTTTTCATCAAATATTTTTGTTCAAACATATATTACTCATACGCATAAAAAATAAACGTTCATTTAAAATTAAGCTGTTTGCCAAATACCTATTCTTAATTATAAAACGGAGACAATAAAAAAAATATTCTGAAGAACTATAAAAAAAAACTAAATAAATCAGAGCTGACACATAATTATGCAAATTTTTTAACTTCTTACTAAAAATATTAATAATATTATTTAAATAATAAAATGTATATAATTTATTGTTTTTATATTAGTTGCCATAAAAACTTCCTGTCCAACGAACAAAAAAAATCAATTTATTTTTTAAATCTTATTTACAATTTATGATTTTTAGGAAATCTAACATTAATTTACAGACACTTTACGTGGAAAAAAAACAAACTTCATTAACTCTCACCATGTAGTATAAAAAGAATTATAGAAAAATGAAGTTGTATTTCCTTATCTTGCAGGATTATTTTGGGGAAAAAAAAACAAATGAACAGAAATTCAATTTTTTTTTGTAGAAAAAAATATATATTTGTATATATTTTCATAAGAAAAACTATGATCATAAAAACAGAAATATACCGTAATTCTAAACTTATGCAATCACATTGTAAACGTATGTATGGTTGGGATTCTACATGCAATCCCCCACTTTTTAAACAAGTAATAGCAACTTGTTTTTTTTTTCTTTTCTTTGTTGGCCTAACATAGAGGTTCTGGAATTCAGTTGTACATTTGTTGCGTTCTTTTTTTTTTTTGTGGATTCTAATCTTAAATAGCAGCAGACATATGTAATTTCTTTTACCATTTTCAAAATAAAAAAAAAACTCCTTTAAATAAAGTTGATTTGGGTTTATTTTTCAACAGAAACATAATCAAATGTACCGCAATGTGCCAACGGTTATTTTCCCTTTCTGGTCTTTTGAATTCTAAAACTGCACTATGGCAATGGCAACATCGTCATCATCATCCTCATCATCTTCACCAGCATCGTGATCATCATATGTGAAAACTGGGCATCTTAACTAGAAACTAGAATTGCGTATGTAACAAAAGTACTGCAATATATTGCAACTCAAACGAAAAGAGAAAAAAAAGTAACTGATTTGTGAAGTAAAGTCGTGTTTGTATATAGAAGACGTTGCAATAGAACCAGTAGAAAAAAAAGTCACCTAAGTAATTCTTTAACAGATTTAACCATTGCCTGTCTATAGCTGGTGGTGGTGATGATGATGGTGTTCATTGGTGTTGTATTGCATTTTTGTGTCTTCTTGATTGTAAAGTTGTATTTCTTTATTTCAGTTCTGTTTTCAGTTTATTTTATTTTTGTTCGCCCAGATAATGCCTGACGATTATATTTTACGACGCGTGACTGTTAAGAAAGTTTTTTTTTGTTTTTGTCTTCCTGTTAGCTGCCTGCTGAAGCCTGCTTAAACTATTGCATTTCTTCTTATTTTAAAATAAAAGCTAGAGGCATCTTGTTTTTATTTCATTCTTCTTTTTTCGGTTCCTTTCTTAACAGAAAATCAAAGCTTGTTAACTTTACTTCGTGTTTTGAAAAACGCATGCTAACAGAAACTAGAGTTGCCAGACTACCGCATTTTACTACCAGCTTATATTTTGACAGCCGTACATTTTCTGCCACCTCGATTTGGCCTACGTTTCGAGTTTTATGCTTTGTGACCTAATAACAGTTATGCTACAAAAAATTGACTTCCTAGACCCCTACTCGGCAACTTTGAAGACTCTTAAGGAGTCAAAAAAAAAATCTGCCTAGTTTGAGAATTACTTGATACTTAAGCCAGTGATTGAACAAATCAAATAAGAAAAAATAGATTAATTCATTAAATAAAAAATCATTCGATTTGTAATATTATATTTTGAGAATTCAATCATTCCATAGTCAACCAGAATTAACAATTTAAAAAGTCTCTGTGCGCACTAGATGAATAAAATCTAAATTCGGTTTTTCAAATTTCTTCGAAATTTTAAATATAATATAGCGACTTTTTCGGTTTTTCTTTAAAGATCTTTTTATATGAATTTTTGCCAAAAAATTTAAATTTTTAATTTTTTGACTCAAAATTTTAGTGACTCCCACCATAATTGCATTATTTAAAATTTTAATAGCACCATAAAATGATATCAGTTGGCATCTCTGGCAACGTTTTTTTTTTCTTCTTTTGTCAATTCTCTATTCCCCTTGATTTCATTTAGCTGGTGAATTTATTTAAAGCGCATAAGCAATTGATCAATTATAACGACTCTTGATTTCCTGCCTGATGTAGATCAAGATTTCTGTTGTACATATTTAATAAAAATTTATAGTATATTTTAGTTGCTTCTTTTGCTTTATATAGCATACGGTTTTAAATGTTGGCTTTGTTTTAGAATATTATATTGATGTGATTTTTGTTGTTGTTGTTCTGGCTTTTGTTGCAGTTTAACAAACTCGTGTTGCTGGTTGCAGATTTTTAATTTTTTTTTACAGTTTGAGTGTATTTTTTTCTTTAACAAGTTGCGTTATATTTTATTATGCGTTTTGTGTAATCTTGGCTGCTCTTCTAGTTGTTATTTTCAATATACATTATTGTGTGTATTATTCGAGTTGAACTCATGTTGTTGTTGTTGTTAAAATGTGTTTCGAAAATTGTTTATGCTGATTTAAAAAGTCAGTGTGCTTAGTGCATATACGCATGTTTATTCATGATTTTAGTTTTTATTTTTTTTTAATTTTCTTTATCTTTTCTTTTAGCAATTGATTTAATCAATGCAATCATTTATTAAACTTAAATAACGGATAAAGTTTAAATGATTTAATCTTAGTTTAATGATGGACTAAGAAATGAAAATTTATAAAGTATTTTTATTTTTGTTTATTTATAAAAAAAATAACAACAAAGCATATTAACTATTTTTAACTCGTCTGATTTATTTATTTCTTTTGATCCGACAAAAGATCTCTGCCTCCATAATTTTTATATATCCAGAAAAGGAAAACTTCCCTGATTTTGCCGATTTATTATACTAAAATAATGTTATTAATAGGATTTTAGATCATAAAATTACTTTTTTATAAATTGTTTTTCTTTTTATTACAAATAAAGTTTATAACAAAATCTGTAAAAAAAAAAAATAAAGGATAAATATAAATTGTTAAATTTCGTTGATGTTAGTCTAATTGTGTGTTGTTTCCGGGTTTGTTAATTTGTTTCCAAACACTCAATATAAAATAGACAATCATCAAAGTATTAACCCAACAAGGGCATGGATACTGAAGAGGGCTGTGTAGAGTCAACCGAAAATACTAAGTATTCTACCCTGCTGTCTCTGTCAATTTTCAATTTTTATTCTCTATAATTTACTAATAACAATTTTCATGTTTCTTTGCAATAAAAAAAAATAATTAATTTTTAAAAATCGGACATGAGAAAACATTTTGGAATTTAGACAACTAATTTTCAAAATTATTTAAAGCTGTGGATTAGGGCGAAGGTCGTGGTACCGCACAGAGAACCAACAATTTTAAATTTCTTTACCTTGATTCCTGCTGAATATATTCGAATACAATTTGGTACAGAGTCTTATATAGTAAAATCCATTTAAGACGAACACACACTATGGGATCAAACAAATTAGTTCATTGTAAATCATATTAACCGATGTCAAATCTAATATGAACCTGTACCAATATTGGCGCTGTGATCAATATGGCCGAAATCAAGCAATGGATATTAATTCATACGACATATTTTGGTAATTTTACTCAACTGAGGTTTGTATAGTCGGTGAAAAAAAATTAATTTTATTCTACAAATTGTTTGTTTCCCAATCGGTTCATAAAAATTACGAAAACATTAATTAAATCAACTTTTACAAATTATTTATTTCGGTTGTTTGTAATTCTCATTAAGTTTGCATTTTTTTATATAAAAAAAAATTTTTTGAAAAACAAATAGAAATAGAAATTACAAAAAAAAACAAATCTTTATATTGATTATAAAACTTTTTTATAAATATGAAGAAACTTCGAGGAAACTTTTTCATAAATATTGATGAAACTCTTTCATAAGTATTGTTAAAACTTCTTCATAATTATTAATGAAACTTCTTTATAAATATTGATGAAATTTCTTCATAAATATAAAGAAGTATTTCAAAAATCTTACTTAATATTATGTATCATATTTACGAAAGGTTTTTTATAAATATGAGCAAACGTGCATTTTTACGAAACAGCTTTTTCATATTTATGAAGTGTTACATTGAACGAAAATCTATTAAGGTTTTCTTCATAGTATGAGTTTTATTTTCCCTGTGTGTAAAAAATCGATTGAATTAAATAACCGATAAAATCGTATGAATAAATAACAAATTAAACATGTGTTTTTCATGGTGTAATTATTAGAGCGTTGGATTGTAACAAAGAAGGTTGCGGGTTCGATTCCCAGCGTCAGCAACATCAATTGAAAAAATTATATATATGAGTTTTTCTGTACTTCCTACATATCGCAATAACCTCCTTCGGTGTTCCTATAAAACTTAACCACAGCGAAGTAAACATATTACAACAGGGCTATGAACTAAAAAGCTTCAACAATTTCGCCACCTCATCATTAGATGGAGCGCAATAACTTTTCAAAGATTTATCATCTCGCGCAATTACAGTGTTGTCATATTTGAAGCCCTTCATCTTTCACCACCTTTCAGCTCTCCTCTATATCCTTTTCACAGAAATTTACATATTAATTAGTAGGAAGAATTTCCTGAGTGTTGCTTCTCTTTAAAAAAATATGTATATATAAAATTTTATATATTAACCCTTTAACCACTAAGACCGTTTACAGAAGGTCATCACTAAAGTCCAATTATATCCAAAGCAATATTTTTGGTGCAATAATCGCCAACGACATTTTTGTCTGCTTGAATTTACCTTTCGAACAGTGCCGGTCTGAACACGCTCAGTTGAATAGTTTGATAGATACACCCATTTCTGTCAAGATTTTTGTCAAAACAGACACGAAAATTATTTATGATTTTAGTGCAAAATTAAAACTAAAAGAAGACATACTTTCTAACAGCTCAATCGACTCGAAATTTTTTAGGAAAGTAGCTTCAAGCTGTATTTTGATAATTTGTTGCGTGTTTGATTTGTGAAACAAATATTTTTGTTTGAGTCGAGCTTTTTGTCTTCAGGTTGTCTTTCATTTTTTCCACCTGGCGCTTTCAGGTTAAATTTTTTTGACAAATGGACTTCACATTCGTGCTTCTTAGTCCAAAATGATACTAGAAGCAAAATTTTATAACAAAATACCTCGTATTTCGACTCCAGTGGTTAAAGGGTTTAAATCTAAAAAAGGATTAGCTAGGATTTTAATTTTTACAGATTTTGAGTTTATAAATGATGCAGAAACTTTTTAAAAATCCCAAATTCGGTTTCGTTTTAGTAAAACTGCTTTCAAGAACAGAATATTTTACAAAACGCAAGCATAGTTTAAAGTTCATGGCAAACAAAAATTAATGCACTTTTTAGAGAGTAGGTATTTTAGGGAGAAATTTTGCTTCTCAAGGTGATCTCTATATATTTGCGAACTAGTCCACATACCAAAACCTAGTTATAAAAAACGCGACCAAAAAAAGAATAAAGAGTACGCGTGGAGTACATTAACCTCCTAATTAATATAGTTAATATACCTGATATTGAGTATTTTATATACTTTGCTGCAAATATTTCTACGAAAAATTTTAATTCTTAATCTTACCTAATAATAATTTATTAGTCATAAAAATTGTATTAATAGAAAAAGGGTTTGTTTAAATAATTTCAAAATCATTGTTTTACAATATTTTTTTAATCGCTTTTTCAAAAATTTAACAAATAACGATTTCAACCTTTTAGACCTCCACCACCACAATAACCAAATTATTTTAAGCTACTGTAATGATTTTGAAATATTAAAGAAAAAAATATATTATAATCATTTAAACACGATTAATTAGTGCAAATTTATGTATTGTTTAAACATAAATTCTACGTTTAAATGTTTTCGTTTTTTTTTTTTGAAAGTCTGTTAATGTTAATCATTTAAAAATAAGCCCCCTTAAGGTTAAAAATATCTTTTCAATAAATATTTATCTTTTGATATAAAAAAAGAAACATTTACAAGGACATAAAATTTGTTTGCCCAACACCACCATAGAATGAGACATGAATAGTATAGAAACTGAATGAATTGACCATAAATGAAATGATCAAAGAGCTGTATGATCAACCATTGAACCAACCATATATTGATACTAAACACACACTTGACCATAATACAGAAAATATACATATTTACACATGTGTCATTGGGGCTGGTGGCTTTGTGCTATGAAAATGACTAAGAATTTTTTTAAGAAAAAAATAATAAAATTTTAAATAACAATAGATAACATATGATCATTTCAAAATGACTAATGGCTTAATATTTTATATATATTTTTTTTTAAATCATACAAAAAATTGGTATTGTAAAAAATATTGTTTAGCAAAAACAAATATTGGGTGGTCAAAAGAGTTCAAAATATTGTATTTTAAAATTTAATGACAGTTTACATAAATGAGTAATTTTGGTTTAACATACCACATGAAGTGATTAACACTTTACACAAAATAGTTTTAAAGAAAAAAAATGCAATATAATATTCACCTTTTTTAAGACTTAAAGCCGCTAAACGTTGACGCAACATTTGTTTTAATTCTATCAATATACAAACAGTTTTAAAAGCACTGTCTTAATAAATTACAACTCTTCTATATTTTTTTATATTTGCAAATAACACAAAATATTTCTTAATATATTTTTTTTTCCAATACTTAAAACATTTTAATTTCAAAATTGTTTTTAATATAAACTTTACGTTTTTTGTTTAAAATTTTCTATTCAACAATGACCTCCAAACTTTTATTTTCCACTCCACCACCTATTTTTTTCTGAACGCGCGTCAACAATTATCTTTACGTCTTTTTTAAAAGATGTTTATATTCAGACTGGATGGCGGAAAAACTTCCTGCCATACATTTAGTCTTTTCTGTCTTAAACTTCTTACTAAATTTCTGATGTGGGGATAAAACAAAAATAAAGATGCTGTATGGTTTGATTCCCAAGTTGTATAGAATGCATACAGCAGAAAATCTAAAGCCATGAATTTGCACAAAACAACAGAAAAAAACTGCAGGCTCAACTCTTATTGTAGCACTAGTCGGGTACTAATGTGGAAAAAATACAAAAAAAAAAAAAAAAAACACACACAACAACATCCAATTCAACAGGCAACAGTTTTAGAACTTGTTTAAAAACGGCCTTTATAGGTACAGAATTACCAACAACAACAACAACAGCATCAGCGCACCACATACACTTTATATTCCAAGTACCATTTATAGTGGTGGTTGGTTGGTTGTTGGTGTAGTAAAAGGAAATAAACATGATCATGAACTTTACGAGAAAATAAAATAAAAAAAATCAACTTTGCAAAAAGAATTATCAAAATGTTTGAAAGCAACATGTTGCTAGTAAAGAGAGTTGAAATGTTTCAAAGAAATAGTTATAAACGAGTAAAGAGTAAATTTTTAAGAGTTATTTAAGAGTAAAAAAAACTACCAAAAAAACAATCAAGGAATGATTGGTATTGAAATATAACATATTTGAATGTAAAAGTTTTTATACAAAATTTTACTTTAAACTCAGCGACTGTTTATAGAGAATAAATGCAATTTGATCATATTTATGAAGCTCCATTAATTTTCGTTTAATCAAACATATGATGAACAGTTCATGAATGTTAAGATCAGCAGTAAAATTTCGCTATATAACATGATTTCCGCCTCTTAACTGATAGGGCAACACTGCTCCTGTCAGCCGGCATCTGTCAGTTGACTGCTGTCAAAATTAAGTTTTTTTTTTGACAGCCATTGATATAGACTGCCGCGTGATTTGATTTGAGGATTGAGAATAAAATGGAAAATGAAAATGAAAAAGTTTTCATGGAAAAAATCCATGAATTAGGCTACAAATTGCTCCCTCATCCGCCTATTCTCTGGATTTTGCACCGAGTGACCATTACTTGTTTCCAAACCTTAAGAAATGATTTGGTGGAAAGAGATTTGACTTCAACGATGAAGTCATCGACAAATTCAATTTTTTGGAAGGGTTAAAAAAATTGGAGAAACGTTGGACAAAGTTAAAAAGACACGGACTTACTAAGCCACTCTCGTACTTTACAGGATGTCAAGAGTTAAAAACATCGAATCACCGAAACAATCATAAAAGAAATGTATGAAAATCAATTTTTTAAGAGATTAACTTTTTTTCTGGTTTAAAATATTTTCTTACCAAATAGAAAATTTTCTGTATTTTGTTTAAAATAAAGATTTGTTTTGAAATAAAGATTATGAATAATTTATGACACCATAAATCACGCATACAAATTTAAACAAAATCGGATCATACGAGAGCGGATCAATAAGTCCGTGACTTTTCGAACTTCCCTCGTAGTTGTATGAAATGTATCACTGCTCCCATCAAATAACACCTGTTAATAGACTACTGTCAAATTTTGAGCAAGTTCCGTCCTTTACTTTGCGTTTAACAGCAGGATTTTTCAAGGTCCATAAAATAGGCATTTGTTTGATCAATTTCATCTTTGGAGCTAAATCCCGTTCCACCGAGCAATTTCTTTAAGTTTGGAAATAGAAAATATTCACTGGAAGCTAAATCCAGAGAATTAGGCGAATGAGGGGGCAATTCATAGTCTACTTCATGGATTTTTGCCATGGAAACTAAGCTGTCACACGATTCCGTTGGTGGTCGATTGTGTGCAAATGCGGCAGCCATCTTGCGGAAAGCTTTCTCATACCCAAGTGATCGTTCAAAATTGAAACCACTGAGCCATGTAAGATGCCTATGTCCTTCACAATCTGTCGCACATTCAATCTCCGATCGGCCAACACCATAACGTGAAATTTTTTATTGTTTTGGGTGTAGAGACCTCAACTGGGCATTCAGAACGTTCGGCATCTTCTGTGCTTGTTAGGCCACAACGAAAGTCAGTAAACCACTTTTTTATCATTGAAATCGATGGTGCAGAGTCCCCATAATATTTATCAAGCTTTTTCTTGGTTTGATTGACCGTTTTTTTTAGCAAAAAATAATGTTTAATGAGCACTTGAAATTCGCTTTTTTCCATTTTGAAAAAAAAACCACGAGGTTGTATGTTTTGAAGAGCTGTTAAACACAAAGTAAGTGACGAAACTTGCTCAAAATTTGGCAGTAGTCTATTAACAGGTGATAGGAGCAGTGTTGCATTTCATATAACTACGAGGGAAATTTTAAAAGTCACGGACTTACTGATCCTCCCTCGTATTAAAACCTGGTCCTCAAGCTGGTATTTAAATGAACTTTAATCAAACAATGAAAATTTTCCATATAAGTTTCTATTGGCCCTGTGATGAATCCTACTAAATTTGCTTGAAATCGGTTTATATTAAGACCTATCTTTAATAGAAAGGTCTCTTCTAAATAAAGCTTATAAAGTAGTTAGAGAAACAAATACGAAAATAGCCTAATTGTGAATGTTATGCGGGACCATATATAAATTTAAATTTAAAGAAAATCGGTCCTAGTCCCCATATAAAACCACATTCCCGGTGTCTGCTTAAATGAACATTTTGGGAAATATTTTCCGAACTATTCACAAAAAAAAAAAAAATATCAGGACTCTTGCCGAAAATTAACCTAAAACATATTTTATGTAGGATATCCTATAGTCGGCATGCCCGGCTTTAATATTTTTAAGTTAAATATGAATCTTATTAAAATAAATATCATTCGAGGTAAAATATACTTTTTCATATTTAAATTGATATTTTATCATTTAAATTTACTTGTTGCATTTTTTTTTTAAATATAACAAACTTACAAGGAAAATATCCTTTCTTAAAATCAAGTCGTTTGCCTAGAAATGTCTTGAAAGTAGTTTTTTTGTTCCAAAGAAAATATTTAAAATCCTGTCTATCTTTTTGCCGTTAGAACAACCTTTAAAAATGTTGCTCTCTGGGAATTCATTCAAATAAAAGGGGATAATTTTCTAAAATATGTCGATAGAAATAGAATTAATTGCATTTGCATTTTGTTACAAAAACATTTTTACAAGAAAATTTACTTCACCCAAATGACCTAAGAAATAGATTTTTAAGAATAATATACATTAACCCATATGATTTTTTATTACAACACTTTTTTTAACATATACTACCGATATTTGTACTTTTAAGTGATTTTATTTTCTCTTTATTATTATAGCTATTATACCATCATAACATATATGTAATAGTCCTAAATCCTCGTAAATTTTTTTTTATTTGAAATCATTATTTTGCTGCTGCCATTAGGAGAAAAGTATCGATTTTCATTTATTAATTTCATTTGGCAATAATACAACAATAACAACAAAATGTTTATGGTATAATTTAATAGTAGTTTAACAACTGCTAATTTAACAATTTATAGGTGTAATAGTTAGATATAAACATGTAACAAAACTAAAATTATAAGTAATAGTAGCAGATGCAGGGAAAAGTAGTTTTCAAATGATGTTTTGTATTGAAAAGAAACCCAAAAAATTGCATAAAATTGTTTGTTTGAAATGAAATTAACTTAAATATTTATGTCGATGTAAGAAGTATATAATTTGTTAGGAATTTTAAGTTTAACTAACTTTTCAGGAAAATTATGTGATTAGAGGAAAACCTTGAAAGGTTATATTAACCCTCTAACCGGCAGGAATGACTATAGATGTAGTATAAATATTTAACAAAGATGCATGAAATTATTAAAAAAAAAATGAATTTGTTTTGCACAAAATTTTAGCAAAATCTTGTTTTTAAGTGTTTTGGTGGACTAAGCAGGAATATTAAGTCAAATCACTTTTCTAAAATATGTTCTTTTTATCCCTGATGCAGGGAACACCAATTTTAGGCTTAATATGAGGACAGTTCGAAATATTCTAAACCTAACAAAGAAAAACCAAAGTTAGAAGTTTTCTCATATTAATGAAGAAGTTTCCTCATATTTATGAAGAACAGTTCCAGTATATTTTCAAAGAAGTTTCTTTTTTAATTATAGTTTGTCTTTTTTTTATTCTTTTATTTTTTAATTTTTTTATTTATTTTTTTTTAATTTATTTTTTATTTAATTTTTTATGATATGATGATCATTTGTCACAAATTTTTATGAAACTCTTCTTCTTATTCTTATGAAATTCTTGTTGCTGGCTTATCGACGTACACCTTTTCTTTCAAATAAGCCCAAAGCAAGAAGTCCAACGGTGTCAAATCACATGATCTTGGCGGCCAATTGACATCGCCACCACGTGAGATAACACGGCCATTGAATTTGTCGCGCAAAAGAGCCATTATTTAGTTAGTTGAGTGGCAAGTGGCACCGTCCTGTTGAAACCACATATCGTTCAGGGTCATATCCTCAGTTCCTGGCCATAATAAGTTCGTTATCATCTCGCGATAGCGAATATTCACGGTAAATGCTTGGCCGTCCTCATTACACACTACCGCAAACAACAGCAATGTTTTTCGCAGAACGAAATGGGCGAGCATGCACACGTGACTTCACGGACCCGGTTTGCTGAAATTTGCCCACAATTCTCCCGATTGTGGACACATTTGGTCGATTATGCTGACCAAAAAAAAAAAAATCACGAAGTGCACGAAATGCATTTTGATTTGAACGCCCATTTTCAATAATAAGCCTGAATAACTTTAACGCGTTGCCCGATTGTGTTTTTTTCCATGGTTTAAATTGAGTTAGTCTGAAATTTAGAAATGTCAAATGAAATACAGAAAAAAACTTGACGTTTAGGTGTGGTTCACATTCAACATCGGCCCTTAAAATGTAACCACCCTTTATTTATAAAACAGTGTGTCATCAATAATATTTAACTTTTTTCCCTGATTGTACTTGCATTCAACCCCAATAACACATGGGCAAACAGACGGACGGAAGGACGCACATCGCTAAATTGACTCAAATAGAGATTCTAAGTCAATCCGTATACTAAAAGGGTTTAAAGTCAATATATTTAGTATATTCAAGGTGGGGCAATATTGATCATCCTATTGAAAAGTTCTGCCATTTTTTCAAATGGCATCGTATGTCAGTTTAGTTTTGACATTTGTGATGAAGACATGTGTAAAATTTATGGTGAATAACAATGAATCGCTATACGCCTCATGAAAACATGATCTTGAAACTCAACAACAAAGTGTATGATTTTCCATCAAATTTGATCATGAGCAACAAAGATCATTTTAATCTCCGCGGTCACGTCAATAAGCAAAATTCTTAGTTCTAGAGGACGAAAAAACCAAGCATATTTCATAAAGCACTATTACACCCTCTAAAAGTCACCGTGTAGTTTGCAGTTAAGTGATTTCATTTATTTTTTCGAAGAAGCCTACGGAAATGCTACGGAGCCATGCTGACTGAAATTTTTTTTTACCGGAAATCGACAATCTGGATTTGGCGTACATGTGGTTCAAACAAAAAGAGACCACTTGTCACACTGCAGGCGACGCGTATTTTGAAGTATGCCATCCAAGCTCGTGTTGCGTTTCGGTGATTTGTTTTTTTTTCAGCCAGATCTCCCGCTTTGACTGTCCTGTAACTCTTACTCTGAGGATATTTAACGTCGTTGGTATACGCCTGGAACCCTCGCAACTTGAAGGAGCTAAAGAGCAACATTCGAACCGAAATTGACAAGGTGATAGCACAAATGCTGCGCACAGTTATACGACGGCGGCCATTTGTGGGACAAAATTTGCCACAATTAATTGAAACAAAATTTATAAGTGCGAATAAACATAAAACAAGTTAATAACCAAATGGGGTGTCACTTTAAACAAAATTTATTTATCAAGACAAGATCTGGCCCCACGGCCGTCACTGCGACCCATATGAATCTTTTGTACCAATCAACTGAAAGCGAAAGAAAATCAGATGATGTTTTTTACCCCGCCCTGTACTGTATATATATTTAGCACAAACTCAATTCACCCTGTCGAAATAGTGGTGCAGGGCAAATAAGTAATCGAAAAAAAGGTCTATCGTTTACTACACAGAGAAAACAAATTTATTGTGACAACCAAATTTCATGCCAACTGAATAATTTGGTTGCAGCAACCAAATTATTTGGTTGTCACAACTAAATGTGTACTGATGCAATTGAAATATGTATATGGTTTCAACCGAAATTCGGTTGTAATAACCGAATTTCGGTTATCACAAACAAAATATTGGTGGAAATAAATTTGTTTCCTCTGTTTTTAACCCTTTAAATTTTCAATTTTTTAATTTACCTTCAATAATACATTTAATCAATTAATAAAATTATATACATAATATTGTATTGTCATGTCATTATTTTAATTAAAATTTAAATTCAATAAACTGTTTTAGTTATTTTTTTTTTCCAAAATGATTTATAAATTATAAAAAAAAATCAATAACACAAAAAATTGTTAGAAAATTGATACACAAAAATTAATGTATTTTTGGGCGCCACCAAATAATTGTTTTTAATCAAAAAATCAAGGTCACATCACTTTAAATTAATTTAAATTGTTGTTTATAGGGAAGTTAAGAAGTTTATTTTCAAAATAAATATATAAATTCAATAACAAATTGAAAATATTTTGACACATTAACGTTTAACCGAAAAAATAAACTGCAGACGTTAAAGTATAAAAATAGTAAATGACACATAAATAAATTAAAATCAATAAAATCTAATAAAATTATTAAATACAATTTTTCTTAAGGTTTTTGTGGAATGTAAAAAAAAAGAGCAAATTGTTTTGATGAGTCTAATATATTTTTTTTTTTTCGTTATAAATGATGATTGTTCATTTTTTTTTTGTGGTCAAATGATCAAACCAAACAAAAATCATGTTTAATATACTGTAACAACTATAAAGTTTAATTTTTTTATGCCGTTAATTTAATGTCATTTATAGTTCAATGATCTTTATAAGTGACCAGCAAAAAAAAAAAAAAAAACACAACAAATTAAACGAAATCATGTACTTCAAGTAATAAATATTATTGTTTTTATAACAGATACTTAACTAAAGCAGAACATTAAATTTTGTTAACTAATTTGTTGAAAAATGTAATATTTTTTTTATAAGTCTTTTATAAACTTGAATTAACATTTATAATTTAAACTCTTAAAATTTTTACTTTGAAAGATTTATTTATTATCAAATGTCTTTGAAAAAATCAATTAACATTTTTAATTACAGTATCTGTTATATTCACCTTAAATATCTTTTGAAAAAAAAAAAATTTGTGTTTTTTCTATGAAAAAAAAAATTCCATACACCTTCTATAAAAACTGTCAATATTTAATTTTAAACGACTTTACTTTTGGTTTCTTATTAAAATACATTAACAAAATCTAAAAAATTATACCGTGAGAATCTTGTTAGTAAATTTCAATCAATATTTTTATAGATTTGTTAAAAGATTTTTATCAATTTTACTTGTTAAAATGTTAATTTTGTTTTTGTTTATTTTTGGTGTGATATTTTGTATTTCTTTGTTAATTATATCTGGGATTAAAATTACAAATCTGCAGTAATTTTTTTGTTAGTGATTTGTTGAAAATTTGTTTTACACGTTTTGCTATCAGTAAATTTCAATCAATAAGTAATTTTTAATTGATATGGTATTTTATTTAAGAAATTATAAGTGGAAGTTGTTAACAAATAATTTAATCAGCCCAAAAAATACTGTTATAGAAATGGATATACTTACAAGGAAACTATCCCAACCTAAACACGTCGATTTTGCTGGAATTTTGATGTGTGATGATAGAAAAAAAAACTAATAAAAATGGGTCTTATTTTTTAGACCACTTCAGGGTTCTAGCAGCTGAAATAGAGGGACAAATATTTAAATATTTCATCAGCCAAAAAAATACTGTTATGGAAATGGACCTACTTACAAGGAAACTATCCCAACCTAAACACTTTGATTTTGTTGGAATTTTGATGCTTGATGATGAAAAAAAAAATCTGAGAAAAACGTGTCTTAATTTTTTGACCACTTCGGGGTTCTAGCAGCTAAAATAAAGGGAAGAAATTCGTACTTTTTTGTTCGGAAACGTTCAAAATTCTATATAAAAACTGCACTTAAATAAAAAATTTGCCAAATTAGGAAGTTTGATATAAATAATGCTTTTGTTAAAGCACAGGGTTGTCAAGTTGTACTAAAAAGTACTAAACAACAATTAGCGAAATTTTAATAAAATCCAAAAACAGGGTTGTCAAATTGTACCTAAAACTACTAAAAAAATTCGCGAAATTTTAATAAAATCCAAAATAGCACGAATATTAAAAAAAAGAAAAACTTCTGTCCGCTGAAATTTAATAAGAAATAAAATATGTGAATTTGAGTTCCCATATAAATTATTAAAAAATTTTTTTTTAAATTTTTACTACAAAAAATTGGAAAAAGTACCAAAAAAGGTAGCAGTAAAAACCCCTTAAAATTACTTTCCAACGATATCACTCTTACATAAAGTTCTTTTGGTTTAAATACCTTAAAAATACAGAAGACGAAAAAATTTCCCCCTATCCGAAGTAGCCCAAAATCCAAAACACGTCAATCATAGATTCTTTTTCCAACTCTTATTCAAATTTCATCAAACTCGAAGTACTAGAAATTTTAGCTGGGAAGTGCTTAATCTGACTGACTTATTCAATAACTCAACATCGCGTAAATCGAATCCGCTAAGACGGGCTTTTTGAAAATTTCAACGGGGAGGGGCAAAAAGGACAAAAGTCTACTCTTTGACGGTCTGTTCAAACCGTTTGGTTAGAAATCTGAATCTAGACTAATTCTCTAATAAGGTAATTCTTGACAGGAATGTGGTTAAAATGTATGTTTATTAAGGGCAATGGTCACCCCTCAATGAGCTGCCCCCAACTGCAGCGATTGAAATTAAAATAAGGGTTCAAAAGGAAAAATGTCTGTTGAAATTTGGTTTAGCTAGAAATCTTATATAAAAAAAATATGTATGACATAGTATGTCCCTGGGGTATGGACTAATTCAGTGATAAGGTAATTTGTCTAGTTTTATCAGAAATGTTGTAAATCAACCAGCTCAAAATCGCTGCAGCTAGGAATTTGAAATTTTGCCCGTCGGCTGCTCCTTTAGCGAAAACATCTACTTATGTAGAATGGATTTTTAGAAATGTTTAAAGGAAGGGGTAAATTGAAAAGTCCCCCTCTCCCCAAACGTCCTGCCGAACCGCTGCTGCCTAAAAAAAATTCAAATCTAAAATTTGTGTAAATTTTCATCAAGAAAATTCAAATCTAAAATTTGTGTAAATTTTCATCAAGAAAATTATAAAAATGGAGGTGAATTTTGACAGCAAATTTAAGATTTCAAATATTTTTTTCTGTCCGGTGTAAGTCCACACCGGATGCTTTTTAAAATTTTCTAGAAGAACGCTGCAGCTAGAAACCTTAATTTGGGAAAAAAATCTTTACCGCAGACATCCACCAACGTGGGATTTTTAAAAAATTTTACGGAAGGGTCATTAAAGGAAGAATTCTTTCCTTTATTGTCCTGCCCAAGCCTCTTCACCTAATAATCTAAAATTTTAAAGACACGTTCCTTGAGGAATAAGATGATTTACTGATGATACTACACAAAAAAAAAACAGATTTATGCTGAACACCAAATTTATAGCCAATCGAAGGGTCGGTTGTGCTAAACAAATTTTTCGGTTGTGACAATTGAAAACCAATTGAGACATGAGTAATTTGACTGTCACAAAAGTATTTCGGTTGTCTCAATAATAACTCAGTAATTACAACTAAAAAAATTCAGTTGCTGCATTTGAACCATTCGATTGGCAACAAATTCGGTTGTCAGCACGATAAGGAATTGGAAAAATGTGGTTAAAATGTGAAAGTGTTCCCTTAATGATCCAGACTTTCAACTGCAATACCGGCCTAGACATACGCTATGAGAAGGGCGGTTTTGAAAAATTCACGAAGAGTATTAAAAAGAAGAAAATTCTTGCCCTTGACGTTGTATTCTAAAATTTCCTCACACTTAATAATAAGAAATTATTGTCAAAACTACAGAAACTTTAGTAAAATAAATAATTTTTCGTTTATTTTAAGAAAAAAAAAATTTTTGTTATTTTGACATTTTGTCGTATTTTTATTTATAAAAAGCTTAAACAATTTTGATATAATGAAATATTTTATAAATACAGGGTGTCCGCTGGGAAGGTATACTACTTTGTTTTGCCGCCATTTTGGTAAACATTAGTCTTGATAGTTCATATTTGGCAGCCGTGAAGTAGACACGTGGCAAATTTATTATGGAAAAATATTCGGTAAACCATGACAACTCCGATTTTCATGAAAAAATCATAATGAGTCGCGAGGCCCATTTTCATTTGAATAGATATGTGAATAAACAGAATGGTCGGTTCTGGGCAATGGAAAACCCTCAAATTATTCATTAGTCACCTTTGCATCCATTAAAAGTGACAGGCTGGTGTGCAATTTGGTCAAGAGGTATCATTTCACCTTACTTCTTTGAAAATGAAAACGGCGTAACGGTAACTGTGATTGGGGAGCGATATCGTGATATGATTAAAAACTATTTAACGCCACAACTGCATGCTTTGGGCTTGATTAACATGTGGTATCAACAAGACGGTGCCACATCACATACAGCCAGGATTACAATGGAATTACTGCGAGACCTCTTTCCACAACAAGATATTTCAAGAAATGGGGATGTTGATCGGCCTCCACGGTCGCCTGATTTGACTGCTCCGGACTTCATTTTGTGGGGATATCTGAAAAGCAAGGTTTATCCAAACAAACCAGAAACGCTTGGGCAACCTAAACAAAATATTCGTAATGAAATAAATAAAATACCGTGTGAAATGTGTGAGAATGTCATAAAAAATGTGCTCAAAAGGGCTGGCATTTGTGAGGCTAACAGATACGGACATTTATCCTATATTGTATTCCATACATAATTGCCGACATTAAATAATACATTTATCAATATAAGATCCATTATCTTTCATTTAATCAAAAATTATAAACAAACAAAGTAGTATACCTTCCCGGCGGACACCCTGATGATGATGATGAAACATACGAATATTATTGATTGAAATCCGATTAAGCTTTTATTTCTTTCAAAAAAAATCATGTATAAAAAGTAAACTAGTAATTCCAATTTTATCTTCAAAAATAAATCAATTTTTGCAGAAAAATATAATGAAATTAATTCAAAAATTAATTAAACAAATAAATATTATTATAAAGTCCAGTTAAACGGAAGTTTTTTTTTCTTTCAATATTTTATTACATTTATAATTCATTGTTATGTTTATTGACATAACAAGAGGCTTGGTTTTATTTAAACAATATTTTTTTTTTTTTCAGAAAAATATTCATAAAAAATATATGACAAAAAAAAAAGTTTAAAAACGAAAGTTGTTTTCTTTATTACAATCTTTCACAGTTATTGAAAGGAATTAATCATATTTGTTATTAATTTAATACTTACATAATAAACAAAATATGTCATACATAGAAAGATAAATTTCGTTTTGGTTAAACAAAAGACAAAGGAACTATAACTCACCTGAAAAGAAAGAGAGAAAAAAATAACAAAATTATAATAAAATATTTTATGATTATTTAATAAAATATATTTTGGCACATTGAGTTAACAAATGAAATGAAATTAATTAAAAAGAGATTAATCAATTGTAAAACTTTTTTTTATTAAAAAAAAAATACAATTTATTAAAAGAGTAAAGACATTTAAATTTATTAGAGCTATAGACATTATGGTTTTCCATATTATGATATCACGTTTCTTCCAAAAATACAATCATCGGTAGAATTTTAATATTATTTGATTTTTTATTCTATATTGTGTTTGTTACTATAAAAAGAGGAATTTCATAATTTATTAGAGTTTTTGTAAAATTCCATTTTTTTAAAAAGATGATCAAAAGATAAATATTTTATTATTAGCTTCTGGTATCAATCAGCATTAGATAAAATTTTGTTTATTTTTGGATAATTTTAAATAAGCCTCAAAGCCCTTAATTGTAACCTTTTTAATTGATTAAAAAAAAAGTTAAAATTTTATTTTTTCTGTGTCTTTATCTCAACTTTACATCTTATCTAATTTATATCTCTCACCCTAAGTTATAGTATTAAACGCTAATAAATTCTTTAAATCATTTTCATTAATCTTTCTCTGCATAAAATCCATACAAACATTAACAAATAAACCATATTTTTCTTATCAAATTAACAGTAGAAATCACAACATGAAAGTAAACACTTCCGTCTTTAGTCACATTAATAAAAGTCATGGGTTGAAAACTCCAAGTAATAACATTAGCAGCACAAGCAACAGCAAAATCAACAAAATCAGTATGAAAAAAAAAACGAAAGACTTAAGAACCAAACTTTAAATGAAAGCTAATAAAAAAACGAAGGTTTTTTTTTCTTTTCAAAGGCCCAATGCCTGGTTGTTACGTTTGTTAGCGTTTATTCTTTAACTGATATCGTATAATAAATTTTGCTTAACAATCTAAACCATAAAGAAAATTCGCTTTTCGTTTAAGTTTCAACAACAACAAAAAAATGTCGATATAACAAATAAAATAGGAAAAAATAAGTAAATAAAAAAAATAGAAAACCTGCTAGGTAATGTAATGTTACCCCAAAACAAATGGCAAATCTATGTAATTACAAATAATAATTCTAAAAGCATTTATCTTTTTACTCTGGCTTGTTTTTAGTTGTTTTTCTCTCTATGGTCCTTTAGCTTATTTATGAAAACGACAACAAATCGACAAAATGCAATTTATGCGATTTTTTTTTTTCTACTACAATCCATTGCAGACTATTGCAACCTTCTTCTCTTTATCATCAATTGTTTGTTTGAACGTAAAAAAAAATAAGAATTTTCTATGGATTTTATACGTTTTGATATCGTTATGTAATGTCAGAATTGTCTTAATGTAAGTGTGTGTACGAGTTTTATTCAACTACTACTTAAAAACCATTTTTTCTATCAATTGATGAGATTAGTGTAAAAAATATAACCAATGCAAACTTCGCCTATCTTATGAATTGAGGCTACTTACAATGCTAGAATATAGTATGGTCTAACAAGGAAGGTTTCCTAAGGGATAGGCTCAGAACTATGAATATACGAAAAGTTACAAATCTTAAATAAAAACTCTTGCTTTCATGTCTCGTTTCCACATAAGAAAATTACACAAAAATGGACTTATGTTCGTAATTTCAATCAGTCATTAGTTACCTTTTAGTTTTTGTTTGTCTAAACTGTAGGTATATAATTTTAAAATTATAATTTGCTACACTGCTAATGACGTAAAATATTTGTTCCATCCCAAGGAGTCCTTCCGTGTAAGATGAAATCAATGCGGCAGCTGTAGAATGTTGAAGCTTTTTTTCGCTCATTTTATTTGAGCAAAAAGTGTGATTTGTTGGCAAAGCAAATGTACAATTTAAACAAACATTTTATAACACAAAAGAGAGGATTTACAATAAAAAAAGCACAGTGGATTTACGGCAGACAAACAAAATTTGTATAGAGTTAATTACGAAGGAATAAAGTGTATGGGAATCTAAGGTACGTGTTCATATCGGTTATTTAAAAAAAAAATATATATAAAAAGGTACTTTTCCGTAAGAGGTACTTTTTGTAATACAGTATACTTTTTTAAAAAATGTACATTTTTAATAGGTACTTTTTTAATAAAATGTACTTTTTTAACAACAAGTACTTTTTTTAATAAAAGGTACTTTTTTAATAAAAAATACTTTTTTAATAAAAGGTACTTTTATAATACAAGGTACTTTTTTTAATAAAGGGTACTTTTTTAATAAAAGGTAGTTTTTTTTAATAAAGGGTACTTTTTTAATAAAATGTACATTTTTTATAAAAGGTTCTTTTTTAATAAAAGGAACTTTTTTTAACAAAATGTACTTTTAATAAAAGGTGCTATTTTAATACAGTGACTTTTTTTAAATAAAAGTTACTTTTGTAAGTAAAAAGTACTTTTGTAATAAAATGTAATTTTTAATAAAAGGTTCTTTTTTAATACACGGTGCTTTTTAAATAAATGGTAATTTTTTAATAAAAGGTACTTTTTTAATAAAAGGTAATTTTTTAATAAAAGGTACTTTTTTAATAAAAGGTACTTTTTTAATAAAAGGTACTTTTTTAATAAAAGGTACTTTTTTAATAAAAGGTACTTTTTTAATAAAAGGTACTTTTTTAATAAAAGGTACTTTTTTAATAAAAGGTACTTTTTTAATAAAAGGTACTTTTTTATTAATAGATACTTTTTAGCAAAAGGTACTTTTTTAATAAAAGGTACTTTTTAATAAAAGGTACTTTTTAATAAAAGGTACTTTTTAATAAAAGGTACTTTTTTAATAAAAGGTAATTTTTTAATAAAAGGTACTTTTTTAATAAAAGGTACTTTTTTAATAAAAGGTACTTTTTTAATAAAAGGTACTTTTTTAATAAAAGGTACTTTTTTAATAAAAGATACTTTTTAATAAAAGGTACTTTTTAATCAAAGGTACTTTTTTAATAAAAGGTACTTTTTTATTTTTATTTATTTTTATTTTATTTATTCAAATATTCAAGAACCAAGCCCTCTGGGCCAAATATGGTTCGTATACTACTAAAAAAACAATTTACTATATAAAAAAATATATCTATATAAAATGCCTAAACTAAAATAATAACTAAAATATAAAATTTAAAATAAAATTTAAAATTTAAGGTCCATAATGTAGCAATTAAGAAAAGATAATATTAGAGTTATCATAAATTAGAGAGGGTGTTACATACCGAAATACTGCACTAATTTGCATTTAAACGTAGCCTTTGAAAAAACGAAATTTTTAAGGTATCTAGGAAGCGAATTCCAATTTCTAGTTATCCTCACATTAAAGGATCTTTCATAAATGGATGAAGTTATACGATGAAAAACTATTTGAGGGTTTCTACTCGATTTTGTAAAATTAAAGTTCTCAACAATATAACTAGGACAATTCGTCTTAATCACCTTGTGAAATAGCAACAAAATTCTCAATTTTATTAAATTTTCAAAAGAAATACCAACAAAATCGAATACAAAAGGAGTGACGTGTTCCCTCATTCTTAATCTATAAACATATCTTATGATACGATTAAATGTAAGATGAATGCGTCTAAGTAAAACACTATTAGTACCCGTGAACACCTCTAAGGCGTATAATAATTGTGACATAAGAAGACCACTAGCAACACGTTTCCTCACATGTAGAGGCAAACATAAATCTAGAGACCACAATCGCCTTAAGGTAGCATTCACACGAGCACAAACGTAATCAATGTGCTTTGAAAAACGTAATTGATCATCCACAAAAACACCCAAACACTTAATTTCAGTGACGAAATTTATCCTAACACCTCCTAATGATAGATTCAAATTACTGGAGTCAAAACCGAAACACATTGCCTTTGTTTTGCCAGGATTAATTTCCAACCCATTAGTATCCATCCATTGAGAAATCCTTTTAAGGTAAAACTCAATGTTCGCTTCCAAAACATCAAAAAATTGCCTTTCCCCAGAAAATAAAATCTGTACATCATCCGCATATATAAATGTTTCAAAAGAGTTATTATCAATGACATTAATAAAATCATTTAAATACATCATAAATCAAATGGGGCCAATTACAGAACCCTGTGGAACACCACTGGTAACCTCCAATAAACTAGAGTTCCTGTCTCCTACAGAAACGAATTGTGACCTTTTACCAAGATATGAACATATAAGTTTACATGCAGATTTAGAAAAATTAAAAAAATTACATAATTTAGTTATCAGCCTTGAATGTAAAACTTTATCAAAGGCCTTTGATCTAAGGAAAGCAATACACTACATTTTTTCTCATTAAGCTTACGTCTTATTGAATCAGTTATCCCAAGAAGAAGAGTTGTAGTACTATAATTCCGTCTAAAACCAGATTGGTTAGGATGAAGCAATCTTTTAGCATTAATATAAAACATCATCTGATCTTTTATAATGTGCTCAACAACTTTTGAAAGAACGGGTATCACAGAAATTGGACGAAAATTTTGTAAAAGATTTGAATTACCATCCTTTTTAATCGGCACAACACGTGATATCTTTCAATCACCAGGAAATTTGGAGGTCATAAAAATTGTATTTACAATATGAGTAAAAGAAACACAAATATAAGGATAAATAATCCTAAAAAATTTCGGTGGTATACAATCATAACCAGCAGCATTCGAATGTATCCTATTAAGCGCGCAATATACATCATCCGCTATAACAGGTTGAAACTGAAATGAATCTTCCAAGGGAAAAATAAGCCCATCAAAAACAGATGTGGATGGTTCAGATGATTGATTAGAAATAAAAAAATTATTAACAATGTCAGGGTCAACATCCCCAACTTTATCGCTCGAATCAATACCACCACACGTCCGCAAAACATTCCACATCTGCATAGTATTAAGCCCTCCGAAGAGGCTTTCATGTGCCTTTCTTTTCGCATTCCTAATTACAGTTTTGGTCCTATTCCTAATTCTGCAATATATTCTCCAATTATCCGAAGAACTCTCCTGAATATACGCCCTATATGCCAGATCACGTAGAGAGATAATATAAGTAATCTCCCTTGACTTAAACCAGGAATTATCATTAAAATCTTTTAACTTACGTTTAGTTATCGGTACTACTTCATGTAATAAATGTACATTATACATAAAATTAGCAAGCTGAGCATCAACATCATTAGTACAAAATAAAGAATCAAAATTACAAGCAGATGCAACTTGTTCCAGCCTAGCCATGTCAATGGCATCATAATTACGATATTCAACATACTTTTCAAATTCTAAAAATGGCAGCTCGAAAACAGCAAAAATAAAAGCATGCCTAGAAATACCCGGGCATTGCATCTGACCAGAAAAACGAACAGCTAAATTTGCACTAATGATAAAATAATCAATTAGAGAAGTTGTGTTATTTTGCACATCATAATGAGTTGGCAAAGAGTTATGATGATAAACAAAATTAAGTCTATTACATAGGCTTAACATCGAGGCAGACTTTGAGGAGCAAAACAGGTTATGATTAAAGTCACCCATAATAATTACGTTTTCATATTTGACGACCAAATCACTTAATAAAAGGTACTTTTTAATAAAAGGTACTTTTTAATAAAAGGTACTTTTTAATCAAAGGTACTTTTTTAATAAAAGGTACTTTTTTAACAAAATGTACTTTTTTAATAAAAGGTACTTTTTAATAAAAGGTACTTTTTAAAAAAGGTACTTTTTAATAAGTGGTACTTTTTAATAAAAGGTACTTTTTAATAAAAGGTACTTTTTAATAAAAGGTATTTTTTAATAAAAGGTACTTTTTAATAAAAGGTACTTTTTTACTGAAAGGTACTTTTAATTAAAGGTACTTTTTTAATAAAAGGTACTTTTTAATAAAAAGTACTTTTTTAATGAAAGGTACTTTTAATTAAAGGTACTTTTTTAAAAAAAGGTACTTTTTAAAAAAAAGTACTTTTTAAAAAAAAGGTACTTTTTTAATAAAAGGTACTTTTTAAAAAAAAGGTACTTTTTTAATAAAAGGTACTTTTTAATAAAAGGTACTTTTTAATAAAAGGTACTTTTTTGATTAAATGTACCTTTTTAATAAAAGGTACTTTTTGATTAAATGTACCTTTTTAATAAAAATTATATAAAGTGTTTTTAGTAGATTTTGAAATTAACTTAGTTTTGCTACCGTTTCATTACTGATTCAATAAAAGTATGTAATTAATATATTATTTTAAATTTTTGTAATACTCTTTTGAATTTAAAATTCTAATTTTATATAAAATTCTAATATTTAATCTATTCAGAACCCACTGTGAATTTCCTCATTATTAATACCCCCTTTCCCTCGCTCTCACCCAACTCAAAAGATTAAATATAAAAAAACGAAATCCCTTTTTCTTTACCATATATTCAATTGCCAATATTGTCAATACCTTACCAACTACTAACAAATATACAACCAAAAACTCTAGAAATAATAATGAATAGAAAGCAAAAGCTAGAAAAAAAAACCAACAACAAATATAATAGAACTATAAAGTACTAAAAACAAACAAACGAAAAAAAAAACAGACATGATGCTTAGAAAACTAAACGCAATTTATTGAGCAAATGATGTGTATTTTGTAACACACCACATTACAAACATACGTGTCATTTAAGTATGGATACAAACAGAAATGCGGACGGACAGTGGGACAGACAAGACATATTACACATACCTACAACCATGGTGGAGCATTTAAACAAAGCTCTGATCTAACAACAACAATAGCAACAGCATTATGTTTATTAAGCTCTACAAAAAAAATATACACAATTATAAAAAGGGGGGCCATAGGTAGGGGTACAAGAAACTGGTGATGTTTTTATAAAACTAACGCACACTTTTACACTTATCAAAGTTACATGGAGATGGGTGTGTGTGTGTTCTTTTTTCTTCTATTTGACCAAGAATGTTACAGCAAGTGTTGCAACCCAATTGTTAAACACATATTGTGTTTGTGTTGAGTACGAGTATTAAGACAACAGGAACGTAGGGTACAATTTAGAAAGAAAAAAGGATAAATTTCTAAGAAAAACAAATTAAAGGCAAATATAGCGTCGTCTAAGGGACCAATTTTTTGTAGCATAACTATTATTTAATTGATCACGAAAATAAAAATATCTTCTTTCGAAAGTCTATGATTGTCAATGTCGGCAGTTATAAAAAATAAATAATGAGAAATAATTAGAATTTCTAAAAATTTTGTTTGCTACGCCCCTGATTTTAGGTATGTTTGATTGTACATATTATTGTATGATTATTTGTCTTTCTATTCCATATAATTTTGTTTTTGTAAGTTTTATTTGTTCTGGTGCTGTATCTTTTTTATGTCTAACATAAGCCTAGTCAATGACATTTTTACGAGTATATATTTATGGCTCAAGTATAAAATGGTAACTTGGTGGACCATGAAATCCTATAAAATTGTTATCTTTAATGGCTTTTATGTTAGCGCAAATATAATACACTACAAATACAAAAGTATAGAAATGCAATACTACTTTATTGTCCAATCAATTCTAACAAAAAAAATTTCCATTTCATCATAATTTCAATTTCTATTTCTAAACAAACAAACTTTTCCTTTACATTAAAATATAAATGTAATTTAAATAAGATGTTTTTAATTTAATAATTTTCTTAAAATTTTATGATTTAAAAAGACTTGTCATATTTCTGCCACCTTCTGTCAACACTTTTTAAAATATAAATCCACCAAAAAAAAATAATATATTAAAATATATATTTAATGTCTTTTAACACACCTCCGCCTAAAGGCTTTTACCAGACAACAAAATAAATAAACAAACTCTCAATACACACTTTAAGTTTGTTTACAACATTTACATTATAAATTTTAAATACTCTCTCTCTCTATCCCTCTCCCACTCCAACTCAATTTCATATATCTCTTTCTGTTTGGTTGTTGTTGTTGTTGTTTTCATTTACAATCTTTATGTTAATGACAGCTGCGTACTAGGCTGTCAACACATGACACGTTTTTTTGCCTTGTTGATAATGAAATCTGAAAGCATACGGCTTCTCGAAATAATGCACATTTTCAGATTTTTATTTAGTTTTATTTGTAATCTGTTTTATATTTTCTTCAATTCTGCTGGTGTTCACTAAGCTTTTTTTTTTGTTGTTTTTATATTGTTGACAATCACAGAACAATAATAAAAACAAAAATTTTAGATTTTTGCATTAAGCTCTTGTTTATATGCGCAGGCGTTAAGTGTTTCTATAACGTTTTTTTTTCGTTCTTTCAAACGTTGTTTTATATATAATAATAATAATTTACTAAACACACAGCTTTTGTAATTAACGAACACCGCTTAATTTAATATTGTATTTTTTGAAGTAATTTATTTAAAAATTTTAAAATATAAAAAGAATAATATTTTTTATATTTTCAAATAAGTTTCTATTGAAAAAGTTTTTTTTTCTTTTGTAAATAGCTTATTTAAAAATGATATATTTTTTTGTAATCTAACCTTATAAATATTTTAAGAAACTCTAAAAACGTAGTTGATTTCCTTAGACAAGAATGAAATTTTTTACAATTAGTAAATAAAAAGATTTAATTTTGTTTTAATACGCGGGCGGATCAATAAGTCCGTGACTTCTCGAACTTCCCTCATAGTTATATGAAATGCAACACTTGCTTAATAGCTGTTCAAAACATACAACCTCGTGGATTTTTTAAAAGTAGAAAAAAGTGAATTTTGAGTGCTCATTAAATATTATTTTTTGCGAAAAAAAAACCATGAATCAAACCAAGGAAAAGCTTGATAAATACTATGGGGACTCTGCACTATCGATTTCAATGGTAAAAAAGTAGTTTACAGACTTTCATTGTAGCCTCACAAGCACGGAAGATGCCGAACGTTCTGGACGCGTTGAGGTCTCTACACCCAAAACAATTGAAAAAATTCACGATATGGTGTTGGCCGATCGGAAATTGAATATGCGATAGATTGTGGAAGACATAGGCATCTCACATGGCTCAGTGGTTTAAATTTTGAACGATCACTTGGGTATGAGAAAGCTTTCCGCAAGATGGCTGCCGCGTTTGCTCACAATCGACCACCAACGGAATCGTGTGACAGCTTAGTTTCCATGGCAAAAATCCATGAAGTAGACTACGAATTGCCCCCTCATTCACCTTATTCTCCGGATTTAGCCCCTAGTGACTATTTTCTATTTCCAAAACACCAAAGAAATGGTTTGGTGAAAAGATATTTAGCTCCAACGATCAAATTATTGATCAAACAAATGCCTTTTTTATGGACCTCGGAAAATCCTGCTGTTAATCGCAAAGTAAATGACGAAACTTGCTCAAAATTTGACAGTAGTCTATTAACAGGTGGTATTTGATGGCAGTTGTGTTGCATTTCATATAACTACGATGGAAGCTCGAAAAGTCACGGACTTATTGATCCGCCCTCGTAGCTGATTCTAAAAAATGTTTTATATAAATTTTTTCAAATGTGCAAAGAACTGAAAAAGCCTGGCAGTTTTTTCTTTAAATCAATTAGATTCAAAAAAAATTTAAGTTACAACAATTTTCGGACTTTGAGGAACTCTTGCGTTCGAAAAACGGTCAGAATCTAAAAACGTTTTCCTTTAGAAAATTCCTAATATTTTAAGAAGTGTATTTTAAATAGCTCTAATTTATAGGACTTTTTTCTATAGAAAACATCTCACATTTAAGGGATTTTTAATTTACCGAGATCTTGCTAAAATCTTAGGAAATTTTCCAATTGAATTTTTCCACGTATTCTGAGAGCTTTTTTTGTATATATATTAGAAAAGCTTTTAGATTTTAAAAAGTTTTACATTTCTGGTAATTTTTCCTGAACAGAAAATATCATATTCCTTTATCCGAAGATTTAAAGGACTTTTCGCCCTAGAAAGATCACATATTCTCAGATCTCTTGTGGCATTTTTTATAGAATGATTTACTCACTATAGGCAGAGCTTTAAAGAATTAATTCTATTTTGAATAAATTCGCCTTAAATTATTTTTAAATCTCAAGTAAACGAATTTTTGTTTTATTACAACAAGTGAATTCATTTAATTTAACGCTTTCAACTACAATAATGATTTAAGAATTAATAAATTTGTACCAAACTTAAAAATCTAATAAGATTTGGTAAGATCTAATATCTGGTCAGATATATTTTTTTTTACACGGGATTATCATAATTCTTTAAAAATTAAGACACTGAAGTAATTTGATTACAAAACATCTACTTATATTTTACTCTCGTAATTTGATCACTAAATAATGGTGCGACTAAACAAAAAAAAAAGTTGAAAAATGATTCAAAAACAACATATGTTAAGAACTTCTGTCCTTTCATTCATAAAAAAAATACATTAGGCCCTAAATGTTTAAAAACGTGTGCAAAAATTAAATTTTATGAAACAATGTTGAATGATTTAAAGCATTATTAAAATAAAACAATGTGTGTGGTTTGTTTTTTACTACTCAAAGGATACATAATAAACTATATATTGAAAAGGAAGGTCTCTTTAGGGATAAAACTACGATTATTGGATATGTAGTATAAACCAAATTTCACATTTAGAAGCAAAAAAACAAATTTTTTCTCGAGCCTTTTTTTCATATATCTTTAATAAAAATAAAAAGGAAATTGTATAACAAATGAAAGGTATTTTCATATATAAATTAAATGGCAATCCCGACATTCATACAAGTATCTTAAATTTATCTAAAAGGTATAATTTTTTTTTCTTCAAAGTTACCCGCAAATATAATCATATAATGGAAAATTCTTTAATATAGTCTCAATTGAAACAAATGCTTAATTTGAAACAAATACTTATTTTAATTTTAGGTTGTATCGGTTCTCTTAGTATATTAGTTTTTAGTGGATTCCTATCTCTAAGGTGACCTTCCCTGTCATTTTTTTTAGTATAACATTTTGTTGGTATTTTATATGATTGAGAAAAAAAAATCACACGTTTTTAAGAAAAAAAAAAACACATATATTTAATACTCCTCCCATATTCCATATACTCTAACTTAAACCATATGCAATTTCCTTAAATTTTTAGTTTTCAATTTAAGGTTTGGTAGCAGTTTCAAACAAGACCACCAACATTGTCTAACTATGTCTTATTTAAAGTTTAAATTTGCAACTTTTTTAGAAAGCTTTGAAAAAAAAATATAGGTTCTTAGAACTTTAAAAGAAGGTCATTATGTTAAAATTGTTTTAAATTTCAAATACTAAATGTCCCATTTTATACAAAACATTTCATTTTACGTTTAGTTCCTTGATTATTTATTTAATTATACGTTGGTATTTTGTTTCTTTCCTAATAAACTATAAATGTCTGTTTTTGTCGAACTTTCTGTATTTTGTGTAATTGGTTTTGAATGTTTTATGGATATTTTTTTTATGAATTTGTTTGCGAAGCCATTTAAGAAACAAAAATTAACAATTTAATAACTTTAAAGCAGAGATTCACAACATTTGTGCCTAGTGAATCATAAATGTTTAATCAACTATGCCGTGAACCCCTAAAGAGACCAATTAATTTATAAAGTTCTTAAAGAAAAAAAAACATAAAATTCCCATATAAAAATCTATATATATATGAACAATATGATCATAAATGGTCATATACGTCCACACATGTCTCAATATATGACCATATATGATCTCATGTATAACAAGATATCTTCGGATCCGAAATTTGAGGGTATATGGCCGAGTATGATCATATATTATCATATATTATAATCAAATTTCGGATTCAAAGATATATGGTCATATATGAGATCATGTATGCTCATGTATTGAACCATTTATGGACGTATATGATCATATACAAGCCTATGTATGATCATGTATGTTCATATATATTTCGATTTTTACATGGGTTTTCAAAAAAAAAATCCTTTTTTAAACGTGTTGATTTTAACGTTTTTTTTACTTTAAATCGATTTTTAAAACTACCGTTTTTTCGCTTTAAGTAAATTTTTAAAATCGTGTTTTTACAATAATTGTTGTTTTTATTATACCCTTCACCATAGGTGGAAGGGTATATATAAGTTTGTTATTCCGTTTGTAATTTCTACAATATTGATCTTAGACCCTATAAAGTATATATATTCTGGGTCCTTATGAAGAGCGAAGTTGATTTAACGATGTCCGTCTGTCCGTCTGTGTGTTGAAATGGGTTTTCCGAAGAACCCAGACATGATGAGGACTTGATTCTTTTTTATTTCTGTTACATGTGATCCATTTCTGTTTGCTATTAAAAATCAGACAGATCGGTTAATAAATGGCTGAGATATTAGCAAAAAACCAGGACTACCTCTAATTTTTCCAGTAAAATCCCTTTGTTTAATATGTATGTAGAATTTTGAGCATAACAACACATCCATGTGTTAAAATTCTTTTCTTTCATCTCCACCTTTTATACACAAGCAACACACATACAAAGATTTGTCATTTAAATAAAAACCAAACAAATCTCTAACACTAGGCAACAGCCATTTTGTTATTTGGTTCTAGCATACTTTTTCTCATGGATTTGGACCTACTGAACACGAAAATGAATTTTAAAAATTTTTCTGTCGATTGGTTTGCGAGATACAAATTTTTTAATTTTTTTTTTTTAATTTTTGGAGGTACACTTACTATTTTGAGCATATCTTTAGTCTTCTTTGACCTATTTTATCCTACTACTACTCAAATTAAAGACAATTGAGCCGTCTACAACTTATTCTCAGAAAATTTTCAAATCGGGTTAGTAGTTTTGATGTTGGCGGCTTAAAAAGGTTAAAAAACTGCGTTTTTTTAGTAAAAATGTGGCTGAAAAATTCATATAAAAATTCATATAAAATGTAAAACGCGATGTTAACAGCGATTTTAATTTTTTTACGTATAGCTGACACTTTTCCAAAGAAAATAAGCCCTTACTTAACAAAATCTGATGACAAATGGCCGACTTATTATTTTTTTGGTAAACGACCGAAATTCCGCTATTTCACGATTTTTTGATTTTCATTATTTGCACAGCTTACCTACCCAACGCAAACGAATAAATACATTTGAACTTAATTTAAAATAAACAAATTAGTCTTCGTATATTATTTTTTAATTTATTTACAGCACTACATGCTCAATGTATCGCACAATTAGCTAAACTAACGAAATTAAACTAACTAATTAAATTAAGCAAATCAACGCACAAAAAAAATGAGTAAAAACAAAGATATAAGTGTACATTTTATGCCATGTGGAAAAACTGCTGACTTCTTCTTTGTTTTTTGTATTCGCTGCAATCGGTCTCACGTATTAGGGTCCAAATATAGTCACCCATCATAGCCGTGTCATAGTTGCCCTGATAGCGTCGTTCCATAGCCTTCAATTCCTGATGAAAGCGCTCGCCGTGTTCGTCGCTCACGTCTCCTAAATTCTCAGGGAAAAAATCCAAATGAGAATCCAGAAAGTGTATTTTAAGTGACATGTGCACTCCCATGGCTTCATAGTTCTTTACCAGATCCTCAACTATGTCCTTATAATTCGGGCTTTTGTTGTTTCCTAAAAAGTTTTCCACAACAAGCCTGAAGGAATTCCATGCTGCGGCTTCGATGGGTGATAACAGCTTTGGGAATTTTTCATCTTTCAACATTTTTTTTATCTCGGGTCCTGCGAAGACTCCTTCTTTAATTTTTGCCAGCGAAAGGTAAGGGAAAATTGACCGTAAATAGGCAAAAGCTTCACCTTCTTTGTCTAATTTTTTGGCAAAATTTTTAATCAAACCCAATTTTATGTGCAGCGGCGGAAGTATTATATTTTCACGGTTCTCTATTAGTGGTTTGCGCTGAACATTCGCTTCTCCAACTACAGGTTTCGTTCGTACCGGCCATTTTTTTTTTATATAATGCTGATCATCAGCGCGGCTATTCCAAAGGCACAGAAAACAGCAATGTCGCGTATAGCCTCCTTGGAGTCCACACAGAATGGCCACAACTTTAAGGTCGGCGCATATTTTCCAATTGTATTTCCTATACTCTATGCATTTCAGCAAAATGTCCATAGTTTCATAGTTCTCCTTTGAATGAACCGCATGAGCAATAGGAACAGATGGCTTTTCATTCCCATTATGTAAGAGAACTGCCTTCAAGCTCTCTTTGTTGCTGTCAATAAACAACCTCCATTCGTTGGGGTTGTGAATTTGGTGAAGCTCTTGGAACAAGCCTGAAATGTCGCTGCAAAAACATATTTGGTCTTTCTTTGTATAAAATTTTGCATACTCCTTGTGACGGTTTCTGTACGCTGATACTTTCACTTCTGAAGCTGCAAATCCACACTGTATCATCCGAGACGCAAAAAGTTCGGATTTCTCCTTAGTGAGACCAAAATCGCGCACCCAATCGTTTAGTTCGGCCTGTGACAGTAATTTTCGCTTTGCACCCGGCTCAAATTCGCTTGCATTTGACTCAGACTCTTCTTCTGACGATTCTGCTTTTTGAAGAGATGCACCAGGGCACACTGGATATGGCACATCATGCGAATGTGGTACTGGAAGCGCAAACGATCCCACTTGAGCGTAGTTCCATTTAAAAAATCTTCCTACCCCACTGTTTGTGGTGAGGCAAAAATAACAGTCTGTGGAATGGCATAGCGGCTTTTTCCACATCATTGGTGTATCGAATTTCATATGGCGGCTAAAATTAAAATAAATTACTATATTCGCTATGTATAATGTGTTTAAATAAAAATTCTTACCTTCCGCCAGCTGCCCAGTTGGTTAAGATTATATAGCAAAGATCACACAGCGACTTAGGTGTCCATGGTTCTGTGATATTTGGTGAAATACCAAAATAATTCAAATAGTGCAATTGTACTGCTGGAGTAAACTTGTGTGCGTGATTTTTTTTTATAAACTGGCCACAAACATTGCAGAAATTGTCTGGATCGTTCAAACACTCGAACACACGTAGTCTTTTACTCATTGTCTTCCTTGCGTTTTCTAAATATTAACTTCTTTACACTTTCACAGACAGTTTTGAAATGCAATTGATAACCGTGTCTCCTTATGTTTAAATATGTATGAGCATGTAGTGCTGTAAATAAATTAAAAAAAAATATACGAAGACTACTTTGTTTATTTTAAATTAAGTTCAAATGTATTTATTCGTTTGCGTTGGGTAGGTAAGCTGTGCAAATAATGAAAATCAAAAAATCGTGAAATAGCGGAATTTCGGTCGTTTACCAAAAAAATAATAAGTCGGCCATTTGTCATCAGATTTTGTTAAGTAAGGGCTTATTTTCTTTGGAAAAGTGTCAGCTATACGTAAAAAAATTAAAATCGCTGTTAACATCGCGTTTTACATTTTATATGAATTTTTATATGAATTTTTCAGCCACATTTTTACTAAAAAAACGCAGTTTTTTAACCTTTTTAAGCCGCCAACATCAAAACTACTAACCCGATTTGAAAATTTTCTGAGAATAAGTTGTAGACGGCTCAATTGTCTTTAATTTGAGTAGTAGTAGGATAAAATAGGTCAAAGAAGACTAAAGATATGCTCAAAATAGTAAGTGTACCTCCAAAAATTAAAAAAAAAAAATTAAAAAATTTGTATCTCGCAAACCAATCGACAGAAAAATTTTTAAAATTCATTTTCGTGTTCAGTAGGTCCAAATCCATGAGAAAAAGTATGCTAGAAACAAATAACAGACAAAAGTTTGTTATTTGTGACCTAGTGTAATTAACGAAGACTTTTATATATGTACCTCTATTGACGATGATTTTGTGTGAGCTTCAATAGCTCAGTTGTCTAGACGCTGTGTCACAAATACTTTTTTTTTCTCTAAGGCCGCGGGGTTCGAGGTTCAAATCTCGGTCAGGTCAATTCACTTTTTTTTTGTACATTTTTTTTTATTATTTTCTTAAGACTTTTTTTTACTTATTTTTGTTTTTTTTTAACATTTAATAATTAATTTATATAAAATTTTATATTAATAATTAAAATTCTTTTCTTTCATCTCCACCTTTTATACACAAACAACACACATATAAAGATTTGTCATTTAAATAAAAACTAAACAAATCTCTAATGAACGAAGACTTTTATATATGTACCTCTATTGACGATAATTTTGTGTGAGCTTCAATAGCTCAGTTGTCTAGACGCTGTGTCACAAATACTTTTTTTTCTCTAAGGCCGCGGGGTTCGAGGTTCAAATCTCGGTCAGGTCAATTCACTTTTTTTTTGTACATTTTTTTTTTATTATTTTCTTAAGACTTTTTTGCTTATTTTTGGTTTTTTTAACATTTAATAATTAATTTATATAAAATTTTATATTAATAATTAAATAATCCATAAATAGGCTAAAAACATCAACATTTTTATAAAAAACCCTCTGATACAAACAAAATACAAACGTTTTTATACCTTTCACCACAGGTGGAAGGGTCGCGGGTTCGTTAAGATTTTTTTTTTGTTTATTTTTTGTTTTTTTTTTACATTTAATAATTAATTTAAATAAAATTTTATATTAATAATTAAATAATCCATAAATAGGCTAAAAACATCAAAATTTGTATAAAAACCCTCTGATACAAACAAAATACAAACAGTTTTATTTCTATTTTTTGCTCCGATTTAAAAGAATTTATAAAAAGATTTTTAAACCATTTTATTTCTCACATATTAAGAAAATTTTATACATAATTTACCTTTGAGTGCAACTATTTTAGGTCATAACTTATAATAATTTATAAAAAAAAATTATAAACTTATTTCCTTCAAATTTTTAAAATTAAGCTAAAGAAATTACAAATATTTCTAATAAAAAAGCGAAATAAAATCCCAAATGCAAATTTGCCAGCTAAATCAAACTATTTTGTAGAAATAAAACACATGCAGTTCTAGTAATTTCTTTTAACGATTTGTTGAAATTCTTTTCTTTCACCTCTTCACCTTTTATACACAAACAACAAACACTATTCTAGAGCTGTATTATGACCTATGGATACGTCTTATATAGCAAAAGATCGAAAATCTTTAGTAAAACATATTTGCTGAAAAACTCGGAAATATCGGTTCAGATACAAAAAAGTTATGCCCAAAACATAAATTTTTTTAAAATACCTATTTTCTGGAACCATAAATCTTCCCGAGTCCAAGTTTTATCTCCAAACTAAATGGTTAATTTCCTCTTAAAGGCGTCCGTATATAAATCTGTCCATTTCATATATGTCCATATATAAACTTCAATTTTTTCCCAACCATGGTGAAGGGTATATAAGATTCGGCATAGCCGAATTTAGCCGCTCTTACTTGTTTTTAATTTAATCATGTCAGTCAATACAAATAACTATAGTCAATAGTACGGAAATTTCCATTTTCACTATTGACCAATTTTATTTACTTTTAATACAAACTGGTAACAAAAAATAAAAAAAAATCTATATAAAAATCTCTTGAATTAAAAACTATGATTTATCAAAAAAAAAATTAGTGAATTTTGTTTTCTCTAAAAATTAATGAAATAAAATATGGTTAAAAAAAATCGCAAAAATTGAGAACGTTTTTTTTTTTTTGTAAAACATTTATTCAACAAAAAATTTTTATCGAAAATTATTTCGCGGATTTAAATTTGGCAAAATTCTTTTACCGAAAAATTTTTGGAAAAAAATTATGTATATTTTTTTTCAATAACATTTGCAGAACAAATTTTGCGGATACAAATTTTAAATAAAAAATATTCGCGGAAAAAATATTTCGCAAAAATATTTTTTATTGATTTTCTATATCAGCCATTTTCACAAAATAATTTCTTTTGAAAGCAAAAAATTTAAAAAAAACTTTTCGCAGAAACAAAATTGATAACGTTATTTTTGTGTTTAACATTTCTTCAAGTAAAAATTTTAGTCGAAAAATTTTTCGCGGATTTATTTTTGGCAAATTTTTTTCCGAACAAATTTTCATTATTTTTTTTGAAGAATTTGTTTGTAAAAAACTTTGATATAAAAGCACTACAATAAAAACCATACACAAAAAAATTATAATTATTTTTTGTTTTTCAATAAAATTCGCTGAGAACAATTTTTCGGAAACAAATTTAAAATAAAAGGTATTGGCGGAAAAAAAATTTAGCACAAAAAAGTAATCAGTGTATTGAATTTTAGATTTTTTTTATTGATTTTCTATACCAGAGTTTTTCGCAAAATAATTTATTTTTAAAGAAAAAAAATTGGAAAAATTTTTCGCGAAAAAAAATTAACAGCAATAATTTAGCGAAAACAATTTTAAAAAAATTTTCTTTAAACAAAACTTGCACATTTTATTTTTACTCATAGCTTTTAAGCCGCTGAATCCATTGTGCTAACTTATAAATTCTGAACTGCTTATCCATCTACATACGATAAAAGGACTCACCGTCCCATTGACTCAAACGGCTGGAGCTAGGAAGTTGAAGGGGTCAACTTCCAGTTAAAATTGTATTTCAGGTTTCAACAGACACACTAACCAAAGTTTAGCTGTTTTTCTTTATGTGCCCATCGCCGATGTTTAAGGGGGGAAATTATACCAAAAAATTGATACTTTTTTCATTTTTAATTAATGTAACATTTCTTTTAAAGTAACTGTATAGAAAAATATTAATAATGAAAAGAGATTTCAAAGGACCGTATCCCGCTACCTTAATTTTTATTATTTTTTTTTTGTATTGGAGATGAATGTACATATATATATATATATGCATTGCCCATACTTTGAAGACATCTGTATATACAGCCAAAAAAGTCCCTATAAAATGCGCTGTGTCCATTAAAATGTCTTCAGTGTAAACAGTAGAATAACGAAAAGTTTAAGGACAGTTCCCAAAGTAACAAAATGTCTTCATAGTAACTTGTGGAACGAAAACCAGTCCCCGCAACATGTGCTGTGCACATATATATATATATATATATATATATATGCATTGCCCATACTTTGAAGACATCTGTATATACAGATGTCTTCAAAGTATGGGCAATGCATCTGTATATACAGATGCAGAAGACATCTGTATATACAGATGTCTTCAAAGTATGGGCAATGCATATATATATATATATATATATATATATATATATATATATATATTCATATATATGTGCACAGCGCATGTTGCGGGGACGGGTTTTCGTTCCACAAGTAACAATGAAGACATTTTGGGTCTTTGGGGACTGTCCTTAAACTTTTCGTTATTCCACTGTTTACACTGAAGACATTTTACTGGATTTTACTTTGGGGACTGTCCTTAAACTTTTCGTTATTCTAGTGTTTACTCTGAAGACATTTTACTTTACACAGCGCATTTTATAGGGACATTTTTGGCTGTATATACAGATGTCTTCAAAGTATGAGTAATGCATATATATATATATATATATATATATGTGCACAGCACATGTTGCGGGGACGGGTTTTCGTTCCACAAGTTACTATGAAGACATTTTGTTACTTTGGGGACTGTCCTTAAACTTTTCGTTATTCTAGTGTTTATTCTGAAGACATTTTACTGGATACAGCGCATATTATAGGGACTTTTTTGGCTGTATATACAGATGTCTTCAATATATATATATATATATATATATATATATATATATATATATATATATATAATATATATATATATATGTGCACAGCACATGTTGCGGGGACGGGTTTTCGTTCCACAAGTTACTATGAAGACATTTTGTTACTTTGGGGACTGTCCTTAAACTTTTCGTTATTCTAGTGTTTACTCTGAAGACATTTTACTGGACACAGCGCATTTTATAGGGACATTTTTGGCTTTATATACAGATGTCTTCAAAGTATGGGCAATGCATATATATATATATATATATATATATATAATATATATATATATATATATATATAATATATATATATATATATATATATATAATATATATATATATATATATATATATATATATATATATGTGCACAGCACATGTTGCGGGGACAGGTTTTCGTTCCACAAGTTTCTATGAAGACATTTTGTTACTTTGGGGACTGTCCTTAAACTTTTCGTTATTCTACTGTTTACTCTGAAGACATTTTACTGGACACAGCGCATTTTATAGGGACTTTTTTGGCTGTATATACAGATGTCTTCAAAGTATGTGAAATGCATATATATATATATATATATATATATATATATATATATATATATATATATAATATATATATATATATATATATATATATATAATATATACTAGCTGACCCGGCAAACGTTGTTCTGCCTAGGAATAGGATTACATTATTATCTAGGTAGCTCGCACAAAGTTTGAATATTCTCACAATAATAGTACCCCAGATATGCAATAATAAATTTGTACTTCGTATGGGAGGTGCCACGCCCATTGCTTGGATCCCCCATATTTTTTGGAAGATTATGAATATTATTATCAAAGAAGCTCACACAAAGTTTGAAGACTCCCACTTTAATAGTACCCCAGATATGCAATAATGAATGTTTTCTTCGTATGGGAGGTGCCACGCCCATTGCTTGGATGGCACTCATTTTTTTGGGAGATTATGAGTATTATTATAAAAAAAGCTCACACAAAGTTTGAAGACTCCCACTGTAACAGTACTCCAGATATACAAAAATACATTTTTACTTCGTATGGGAGGTGCCACGCCCATTGTACCCATATAGGTCAATTGTGAATCTAAACCATTCAGGGATCAAATAAAACAGACACAACAAATTTCATCGAAATCGGCCCAGCCGTTAAGGAGGAGTGCAGTCACTAACACACGTACAGGAGAATTATATATATAAAGATATATATATATATATATATATATATATATATATATATATATATATATATATGTTCCCGTCGTTCCCATAAGGAGCATAGGGCCATATAATAATAGGACATATAATAATATTCATTAAATTTCATCGAAAATTTAGTTTTTCCTTTACCGATTTCTCCGATATGATTTTTTCGGATTTAAATGGACTTTTACGGAAGTTTTTTTTTTGTTACTACTTTTTTCAACAACATGGAAAGCTGGTGCAAAAACATAGGAAATAAATATATCATTGATTTTTTTTTGAAGATCGATAATTTTTTACAAAAAAAATAGCAAAATTATGAGATAGCACTAAAAAAACATGAGTTCAATCTTAGTTTTGAATTCTCTACAATACATTTTGGTTTCATCCAAATCGGCGTTTAAGTGATATTCCTTTATTTCAAAAACTATATCTCCCTATTTAAGCATCTCTGCTTAACCATAAATCCTATACAACATGGTGTTAGTTTACCATTTTTTGTAATTTTGCGTTCAAAGGCAATTAAAATAAAACATTTTTATTTCTGTTTTTTTTTTTTTTTTTTTTTTTGTTTGTGTTAAAAGATTTTTATTTGTATATGGTATAGTTAAATTTTTATTTATATTACATTAAGAAAAAATTATCGTTAGTTGTTGGTAACAGCATACCATATAACTAACTACCCAGATGAAAATTATGGGTGGTAAGAGAAAAAAAAAAAAGTACTGGCAAAGCACTAATAAAAAGTGATCTTACAAAAAGAAGCTTTAAGAAAGCACAAAGTTTTGTGAGCTCCTCGAAAAAAATATCTGGCAAACTAATAAATTCTGATGCTTAAAGAAGGTGCTTCGCCAGCACTTGCTTTGCGAAAATAATTTTGTTTATAAAAACAGAAGCACTGAACAGTTTGCCAATGCTTAAAAAGTGCTTTCCAAGCACTTGGTTTACTTGAAATATATTTTTGCGGACTTAAGAAAGTTTTTCAAGATTTTTGGAATCCGCATGTTTATTTCTTGACTAAACGTTTCTTCATCTTATGCATAAAAAAATATGAAACTACTCAAGTTTACTTTCAAAATGTTAATAGTTTTCGTTTGACAAAAGAACATATTTCATTTGTCGCATTAGAAGGCACTTTCCCATCGCTTTTTAAAGCATATAAATCATTTAAGTATTAAAAAAGCACTATTAGCAAATCTACCCATCACTCAAATCGTTGTTTGCCAGTGCTGCCCCCAACGTATTTTTCCACCTTTGGCAAAGTATCGGCGATAGTCGGTCATGCCTTGGCATAACGTGCAATTAACAATATTGGCAATATTTGTATGGCTGTCAATTTCTGCCTGGGTGGCTATAAAGTACATATATGTGTGTAGTACACAGTGTTAAGAACTCCAACTGTTTTTATGATATTCGTCTTTTCAACAAGTTTTCCAGTGAAATTTGATGCGTGCAAATATAATTTAAAATTACATTTTACTTTTAATAGATATTTTTTATTTGATTTTTTTTTTCTCAATTTCAACGTTCTTAGTTTGTGTGCTGAAGTTTGTTTTTGGTTTCGAAATCTACTAGTGGTGATATTTAATATTCTATAAATGTGATTTCAAAATCGTGTGTGTTGGTGTGTGTTCGTATTTAAGACAAATTTATTTAATCAAGCGTAATGATTGCTCTTTAAGCAAATGTCAATAGAGATTAGAAAGATAAATTGAGTGGTATTAAATGCGGATTTCAATTTCGTATGCTGCAAAAAACACCAAATATACTTTAGTTTAAAAGATCAAAAGAATTTTAAAATATACTACCAATTTATGCACATTTGACACTTAAACTTTAATAGTATTAAGGGAAAATAATACTGACCAGTATCAATATTCTTTATGGAAAAAATATTACTAGTAAACGAATTTACTAGAATCACATTTTGATCTGTTTAAATTTAAAAGATATGGTTTATTTATCAGAAAAGTAGAAAATTAAACCACTAACAATTAAACCTTTGGTGGGCGAAAATGAAACTGGGTTTACTGGATTTTATCGAATTTGTACCAACAACCTATTTTGCAATACGCAATATGTCGAACCAAAAAAAGTACCAATTCATATTCTGAAGACTTTTGCATACAGAAAATTATAACATTCTGTGAAATATTTTCTATATGGAACTTAGATTCTGAGAAAATTTTCCTGTAGAAAAATCTTTATATGCTGTGGACTTTCTTTAGAAAAATTCTGAGATTCAATGGCGTTTTATATAGAAAAATGCTTAGATTCTTATGCCGTTTTGTATAGAAAACTACTGAGATTGTGAGATTTTTTTCCTATCCCAGCAAAACCATGGTATCAACTACTTACTAGCCTATTTACGCACTTAATTACTTTTGTGCGCGATGCCCAAAAAGTAATGGGTACTCATTATTTTTTGGCTGTTCGTAAGCGAGAGGGTAATGACTACCCATTACTTTGTGCTTTTTGTAAATGATAAGGTAATGACCACTCATTACTTTTGGGATCATCGCGAACAAAAGTAATTAAGCGAGTAAATAGCCTGGTAAGTACCCAGCAAAAAAAAAATGGTAGTCATTCTGTGACTATAACTTCTTTCATTGCTTCCTAAACTTCAGTTGACATTCTTTTTTTGGTGTTATTCTAAGGCACTTCTGTGTTCATATTTCAAATGCAGTGATCTGGATATAAACCCGATGCATATCTTAAAATATCACTCTTCATTACTTCTAAAGCAAAGTTATAGTATATCGTATATCGTATATATTTTTTTTTTTTTTGAATCAAGCATTTATTCAAATTGAGAAAATAGTTCTGATGAACTTTTTTAATTTTTTTAGTTAAATCATTTTTTTATATTTTAGTTTAAAATTTCATGAGGGTTAGAATTTATGCAGGTTTGCAATTTTTATAAAAGTTTTCAAAAATCAAGAAAAACAGATTTTTTTTGACATTTAATTGAAACTAGCTGGCCTGTCCTTTGCATTTTCAGTCTCAAATATTTATGACGACGCAATCTGTTCCTTTTTACATTATGTATTTGCATTTGTATTTTATTTCATTTCCACTTTTAATTCAGAATTTATCAAAATAATTTTAAAATTGTGTAAAAATTATTTCAAATTGCGCAAAAATGTTTTAAAATTGTGCAAAAATTATTTAAAATTGTTCAAAACTATTTTAAAATTGTCTAAAAATGTTTCAAAATTGTACAACCAGTTTTTACATTATCCAAAAGTTTTTAAAATTTGTCTAAAAATTCATTAAAATTTTTGAAAAATGTTTCAAAAATGCTTTTTCACTAATACAGAATTATTTATTTGTATTAATAAAGAGTATTTGTATATCAATGCATAAATTTTGCTTCTTTAAACTTATTATTTCTGCATTCTTATGAATTAAATTTTCATCAAAGCTTAAATACTACAAAGTATATGAACATTTTCCACTCATGCAGCAGAATACCTAATCATTGTATTATCATTGCTTCCTTAGAGTAAAGTATGAGTAATGTTAGAAGCTACATTTGAATACTTCCATCCTATGACACGCTAATGTTAAATTCATCGATAAAACCATCAGAAAAGAAGTGAAGCCTTTGCCATACCCAGCAAAATAAGAGCTGAGAAAGAAGTAGTTTAACACTACATCTACCGAACCCGAAGTTGTGAAAATTTCGGTGAATCATTAATGATTTTAACATTGGCGTGTCATTGGGAGGAAGTAGTTTGTTTCGGTGCTATGAAACATCGATGATCAGATGGAGTTTTTCATTAGTTTACGGAAGTTGTAAAATGTAGGGAATACAAATAAATATAGGGAGTCGCTTTGTTTTAAAGTTAAAATGCAATTTTAAACACGTCAAGAATTATTATTTAGACCAGGACAAAGTGGATATCACTGGCATGCAAAATATGTTTTCAATAAGACATTTAATGACTGCAGGAATTAACCATTTATGGACTAACTAAAAAATTTTGGAAGTTGTTTAAAATGACTTCTTACAAATCGAAAAATTTGCACTAATAACTTCTTTGGATGTTCTGAAAAAGAGATGCGTAAGGAATAGCATCCATTTTATTTTGCTGGGTAGTAGTGATGCTTTAATTGCTTCTTTGGCAGCTTCATTTTTGCTGGGTAGTTGATACCTTGGTTTTGCTGGGATAGAAAAACCAATTTATTTTCGAAACTTTTTGTTATAGAAATTTTTTCAGATTCTGAGGACTTTTTTCGCTATATAAATTTGCAGATTCTAATTTCAATTAATTGCAGAAAAACCCTCATGTTCTTAGAACCCTTTCCTATAGAAAAACATCCTTAGATTTTTCCAAAAAAAAGGCTCAGATACCGGGGTTTTTTCACATAGAAAGCAACTTAGATTCTAATAAAATTCCCTTAAAGGAATTTTAGAAAAATTCTATAATTCTGAGGACTTTTCTCTCTATAAAAATTCGTATATTTTGATGTCATTTTATTACAGAAAATCTCTCAGGTTCTTATAAATTTTTCCTATACAAAAATCAAACGAAAAAAACGCCTAAATTGTAATAATACTTCCTATAAAAATATTTATTATTTTAAAATCTTTAAGATCTTTTTTTTTATAAAAAATTTGGTTTAATTATTTATTAATCCCAATATTTCGTCACCACTTGGGGTGACTTCTTCTTATATAAGAATTTCCTCTGAGGGAAATAATAATTATAATAAATTTTTTATAAAAAAGAACTTAAGCCAATTTTTAACTAATAAATATTTTCTATTGAAACACGTCAGATTCTGAAAACTTTTTGTCATAGAAAACCCTTCGGGTTTCAAGGGCTTTTTCCTATAGAAAATCCCTCAGATTTTGAGGACATGTCTTTTAGAAATGCCCTCAATTTCTGTTGAGTTTGTCCCTTATATTGTATTGAATTTGCCCAAGGAAATGATTTTAGATTCTAAGGATTTTTTCTAGAAAAACCCCTTAAGTTCTAAGGAATTTTTCCTAGAAAAAAGCTGAGGAATTTTCGTAAAGATTCTGAAAAATATTTCTTTTGGATAATCCTTCAAGATTTTAGGACTTTTTAATATATGAAGAAAAAAAAACATTCTTTTAACAATTTTTTTATTATTATTTTTAAAAACCTTTAGATTCAAATGACTTTTCTATAAAAAGAATTGACTAATTTTTTAGGACTTTTACCGCAAAATCATTCTGATTTTAAGGAATGCTGTTGGAAAAATATACTCAGAATCCTTAAATTTTTTGATAGGAATCTTTATCTTATCGTTACAGCCTTTAGGAATTTTTATAGAATAAAAATTTTCTAATTTTTAATGCGGTTGGAATAATTGAATATATCGATAGTCAGAACCAAATATTTAACGTGCCAACTGAATTTATTTTATTTTATCAGAATTCGTGAGGAATTGAAATACAAGTAATGAATTGAAAAAAACTAGAAATGGAATGGAACAAAGAACGAGTCAAATTAAAACACTAGATAAGAGGAACGAAATGGAATGTAACTAGAAAAAGAGTGCAATTGAAACAATAGATAATTGAAGCAAAATAGAATGGAACGCAGAGCGAGTGATATTGAAACAATAAACAGGGAGAACGAAATGGAAGTAGTGGGAAATGAGTGAAATTGTAACAAGAGGAATGCGGTGGAACGGAACGGGGAATAAGTGGAACTGCAACACTAGGCAAGGAAAACGAAATTGAATGAAACGGGGAATAAGTGGAATTGAAACGCTAAACACAAATAATGAAATGGATTAAATATAGAAATCCCAGCAAAAATAAATGGTAGTGATTCTTAAGCAATCAATTTTTCATTGATCCTAAAGTATAATTTTTTCGCTTCTAAAGGAGTTATTTTTCACGACTTCTAAAAATGTGATTTTGAATGAAATTTAGCTCTTTGCAAAGCTATTAAGGCTACTGTATTTTAAAAAACAACCAAAGTTAAACGTTAACCACAGATATTTTCATATAAATTTGATACTCATTACTACACTCACAATATTATTTCGTTAAAAATAACTTAAAATACATATTAAATTAATCGAAAATAAAATCAAAAAGAGGACTACTGATTTTTCATTATATTCAACCCATTTTGTTGTTTATTTTCAATCATTGTTTAATAATCGACAAAAGTAAAAGCAATAGAAAGTCGTTTAAAATAACCATCAAATTTTTACTAACAAAAAGTTAGAAAAAACTACTTTTGTGGTTTGTTTTTCAAATTGAAAGTTTTTTTATTTGTGTGTAATTACAAAACAGAACAACACATGCAGGTGTATATATTTTTATTGTCTTTATGTGTGTGTATATTTAAATAATTTCTTGTAATTTTTATTGAAATAATTTTGTATATAAACAGACTATTTTGGTAAAAAAAACAAAAAGGAATTGTATGATTTTATATTTTTTGAAACAGAAAACATAAAATTTACATTTAACCGAAAATATCAACTCCTACTGAATGTCTGTAAATTTTTATAGTTTGTTTTTTGAATGACTGATTCAAATAGTTAAAAAATATATTTCTATGAATTTCAGTTGATTCTTCATTTAAAAACAAACTTTACGTATTACTTTTTAAATAAACTACAGTCGGTAACGGAAAATATATTGTGAGTGTATGGTTAAATACTTAACTTATTTTAAAACAAGTTATCAGGTTTAAGTGATTTGTATAAATTTTCGAATTTCAGATAAAGTAATTTAATAAATAAGGCTCTGAGTATCGCGTTATAATTTAAAAAGTAGTCAAACATAATCTTTACATGGAAAACAACAACAAATGTGTCAGTCAAATTTACTGGTATAGTTAACGGAACATTGGGAAAATGATTACTGAATGCTTCGTTTAAATTAAAATTTATTTGGGAACATCAAAAGATCTAATTTTGCACTAAACCCTAAGAAGGGTTATACATGCAATGAAAAAGAATCCACCCTATGACAGCCCTATGTAAAAATCATAAGTTCCGATTCAAATTTTCACAGCATCGGAATTAAAATCACTGCTTATTTTTCTTTTCTTTTGCCACTTTTTTTTCTGGGAATATTTATCGATTTAAAAATATTTTATTCATTTTAGCGAGTTTTTTCTATTTTTATGCTGATTAATGACAATTGTTACATAACAATAGATATGAAAATAAAAAAAAATTAAAATCATCAATTAATTAGTCCATTCAACTCATTGGGGGGCATGTATGTTAGACATACAATATGACGGAACTTTTGGGGGTGAAAGAAGTAAAAAGTATGTCCCTTTAAGGTTCAAAGTTTCCCCCTTAATGTTCTTTTCAAACTCTTTTGGCTAGAAAGTTTAAATATAAAATGTGGTATGAGCAAATTTACTGAAATTTCCAATAAAAAGACGGTCAAAATGGTTCTGAAAGAGGAATATGTGTGCCCTTTATCATCCAGTATAAACTCCAGAAGTTACAAACAATTTAAGTAATTTTATTTAAAAGGGAAAATCCTTAGAAGAAGGAACATTTAAAGCTACTGAGGAATTCGACCCTAAATGTTTTTGCTAAAACTTTTGCTAAATGTTTGCTATTTCGCATTTCATATTCGACCCTTTTTCTAACTTTTATATACATTTATTGCTAACTTCTGCTGTTGTTGCTGTGTTTGTCAAACAAGCAACATTTTCGTCTATAATAAACAATGATGTTTTTGTTGTTTATTCATCTTAAATGAATGGCAGCAACATGCAATACAATACATATGGTGGTATATATATATATATATATATATATATATATATATATATATATATATATATATATATATATATATATATATATATCTGTTTATATATGTATATATGGATGTTGTTTAGTTATGTCATTGTCGTGATGCGATTAAATGTGTCCATTACCATTTTTATGAGCTTTAAAGCCATTGACATTGTGACTTGTTTATAAGCTGACTGTTTTTGTTTTCAGTTGGGATGATGATATTGCTACTTGTTGTACTCTTTAGGCTACTTTATTCATGTGGCGATTGTTGCTACTGATGTTGATAGTTTTTTTTTTTTTTTTGTTTCTCTCTCTGTTTTTATAGGGGTTAGGAACCTTGTTACTGAATAGAAAATATCACATTTTTATGTTTTTGTCATGAAATTGATTGTTAAAAGATCGATAACCAAAGAAATGGCAAAAAACAACACCAACAACAACAACAAAAAAGAAATATACATATTCGAAAAAAAGTTTCAAGTTCTTAGAAGTTTAAATAAGTTTTGTTGCTTTTTTTGAAGAAGGGCAATAACAAGGAATGATATCTATAGTTTTATAGCGAAATTGAGATTAAGAGATAGAGGGATTAAGGGCATTGTTGGAAGTTTCCATCCAATGGATATTTGAAATTTTGAAGCAAAGTGATAAATTTTATGCTGTTTTTTTGCCAATAAAACATATAGAAAAAGTGTAAATTATAGTAAATATCAATAAGGCTTTATTATATTAATAAAAATCTTTGTTTTATTAACAAAAAAATTTAAAAATGTTTGACCCATGAAATGTTTCATTATACTTATAAAAAGTTTTATCAATACGATTAACGTTTGATACATGTGACAACACTCTTTATTGGACGAATGTTAATAAAGCTTTTTATAAATATCAATGTTCTTTTATAACAGTATATTAAAGTTTCCTAAAAACTCTGTAGAAAGTAGAAGAAACTGATATTGTGCTAATAAAATTGTTAATTATATTAACAATAAGGCATTATTATATTAACCAAAAGGCTTTATTAAATTAACAAAAACCTTGGTTATATTAACAAAATATTTAATATTTATTTAAACAATGAAATTTTTTGTTATATTTATAAAAAGATTAATCAATATCATTAAACGTTTAATAGATATGGCAACACTCTTTATTATACGAATATTAATAAAGCTTTTCATAAATATCAAAGCTCTTTTATACCAGTATATTAAAGTTTATTAAAAACTATGTAGATAGCAGAAAAAAACTAATATTGTGCTAATAAAACTGATAAAAAAAATTATATTAACCAAAAAAAATATATTAACAAAAAAATTATTAAATATTTAACCAGTGGAATTTTTTATTATATTTATGAAAAGTTTAATCAATATGATTAAACGTTTAATAGATATGAAAACACGATTTATTTTACGAATATTAATAAAGCTTTTCATAAATATACGAGGGCGGATCAATAAGTCCGTGACTTTTCGAGCTTTCCTCGTAGTTGAACGAAATGCAACACTGCTCCCATCAAGTACCAATTTGAGCAAGTTCCGTCATTTACTTTGCGTTTAATAGCTGAACAAAACATACAACCTCGTGGATTTTTTTAAAAATGGAAAAAAGTGAATTTCGAGTGCTCATTAAACATTATTTTTTGTTAAAAAAAACGTCAATCAAACCAAGAAAAAGCTTGATAAATACTATAAGGACTCTGCACCATCGATTTCAATGGTTAAAAAAAGTGGTTTACTGAACTTCGTTGTGGCCTTACAAGCACGGAAGATGCCAAAGTTCTGGACGCCCAATTGAAGTCTCTACACCCAAAACAATTGAAAAAATTCACGATATATTTGTTGGCCGATGGGAGATTGAATGTGCGATAAATTGTGAAAGACATAGGCATCTCATATGGCTCAGTGGTTTCAATTTTGAACGATCACTTGGAGGAAGCTTTCCGCAAGATGGCTGCCGCGTTTGCTCATAATCGACCACCAACAAAATCGTGCGACAGCTTAGTTTTCATGGCAAAAATCCATATAGTAGACTACGAATTGCTCCCTCTATCGCCTTATTCTCCGGATTTAGCGCCCAGTGAATATTTTCTATTTCCAAACCGAAAGAAATGGCTCGGTGGAAAGAGATTTAGCTCCAACGATGAAATTATTGATCAAACAAATGTCTATTTTATGGACCTCAAAGAATCCTGCAAACAAAATGAAGGAACTTGCTTAAAACCTTTTTAAAAGTACATTATGGTTTATTTAAGTCTGTAGTTAATAAACAAAAGTGATTTTGTGTTTTTAAAGCTGATATAAAAAGCTTTAATTATGTTTATATACCAAGGTTTGATTAAATTAACAAAATACTTTGTTGTATTAAAAAAAAGTTTAAAAATATTTAACTAATGATTTTTTTTATCATATTTGTGAATAGTATTGTCAATACGATTAGACGTTTTACAAAAACAATAACATTATTTATTTCAAGAATATTAATTAAGCTTTTTTATAAATACATATCATAAAGCTCTTTTTTAATAGTCTCTAATTATTAGAAAATAAAATCAGATTTAACGCTAATAAAACTGATAGAAAACTCTTTAATTAAATTAACAAAAATATTTATTATATTAACGAAAAGTTTTGTTGTATTAACAAAATGTTATATATGCAAATAATTGACTAATTAAATGTTTTATCATATTTATTAAACGTATTATCAATATGATTAAATCTTTTTTAAATAAAACAGAACCAATATTGTTAAAGCTTTTTTTTTTCATAAATATAACAAACCTTTTTTATCAGTGCATTAGAGTTCATTACATAAGTTAAAAAAAAGACATGGTTAAAAAATTTGTAAAATTCTTTAAATAATTAACACTTTTCAATGAATTGAGGCTGTAATATTAAAATGTTTATAATTAAAATAAATTTTAACAAAACACAAAAACTACCAATATAACATGCAACATTTGTTAAGAACAACATCAACAAAAAAAAAAAACAGTTAGTAATACTACATGTAGTGGTCGTCATATACAGGGTGGTCCAAATACAGGTATATTTTTTAATAATATGTTATCTTGACACTAACAAATTTTTTCTGTTTAAAATATTAACAATCAGTCAATATCATAGTTCCGCGCAGCAATATGAAAAAAGTTTTTGCCAAAATAAAGCATCTACCTCGAGTACTGCACGCAAGTTTGTGAGACTGGACCATGAGTGTTGTCCACTAGCAAGCCAGTCTCACTAATTTTTTGCACAAACTTGCGTACAGCACACGCGGTGGATGCTTCATTTTGGTCGAAAATTCTTTCCAGTGTACGATTTAAAAAGATATCTGTATTTGGATCACCCTTTATGTAAAGGCCATCATATGGAATATCACTGTTGTTTGCTCCTGAATATTTGCTAATGTTGTTGGCAACGCAGTTGTTGTTGTTGTTGCAATTGTATAGTTTAGCTGTTACGTATATGGCCAAACATGCAATTGATGTTTTGTTTGTTTGTGGTGGCATAACAACACACATTATGGAGCCAGTAATTACACAAATACCGCCACGTTACAAATTCTTCTCAAACCTCTTTCTTTTTTTCCGTGTTTGGTTTGGTTATATTAGAAAAGAAGATGAGTCTAAAAAAAATTTTCTAACAAACACTCGCTTTTAAGGAAACTCGTTAAAATAAAAAAGTCTAGAATGAAAAAAACATTAACAAACTAGAAACATCCAGCATTCATGTTGAATTGCTAACTGACTACAGGTTAATGTTGTTGTGGCCTTAAAATGACGTTAAATTGTTTTAAATGTGACAATATGGCGTCATTATTATATTATCCAGAGACTTTAGAAAGAAAAAGAACTAAAACATCCGATAGAATTTTAATGAAGTTTAAAGGAAAAAAAATAAATAAATTAGATACACACAAAGATATTGTGTTAATTAGCTAAAAGATATGAAAATGGTAAAAGAAAACACAACATAATGTTGAAGGAAATTTATAGAAAATATACATTAGATGTTAAATAATGATAAAATAATGTCCTTAAAGTAAACAAAATTTAATAAAGAAACCCAAAAAAAAGTTGTAATTAAAATATTTATTTAATAAAAAACTTATTCCTTAAACGCCCATAGTTCTTTTTTTTCAATTTATCTAACAAGTTTTAAAATTGAAAATTTTAATTCCCTATTAAATATTTTTGTGAAAATTTTCAAAATTTTGTCTTTAAATTAATAAATTTTTATTCATGGACAATACACTTTGACATTTTTCCATTTTCCCATAATAACAAGAAATGTAACTTTGATATTTTGTATTTTTGCAAAAATTTCCTTTAATTAGTTTATTTAAGAAGACAAAGGACTGTTTTTGTAGTTGTCTTAAGCAGAACCGTAAATTAACTACGAAAAGGATCTGACTTTGTCACAATTTATTACGTTTCAGGATATCCTGCAGTACATTTTTTTTAATTTGTTTTTACCTTTTTGCTAATGAAATTTAATTTATATTTTAAATACATGAATTTAGTATAATTCAATTTAATTTTAAGAAAAAAATGTTTAGCAAAAAGCTTATTAAGAGCAATGTGCTCACAAAGCGGATATCCTCCGAATGTGGAAAAATACTTACACAATGAGTGTAAAGTACTCTAAAATATATGGTAAAATATATTACCTTTACCATAGAAGGAGGGTAAGGATAATTTTCACTTTTAAGAAGTGCTATTTAACTTGATGTTAGAAAATATTTTCTTATTTTTAGTGAGTAAAGTCCTAGTTTTTAGTAAAAAAAATTATATAATGAACTTAAATAAAATAAAATTTTTCTTAAAACCAAGGAAACATTAAAAATTTTAGATGATGTATGAACTAATTAGAAGGAAATTTTACTGTTTTCTAATCAAAATTTAGTTTAATTTATTCAAATAAAATAAATAAAATAAAAAAATTAAAATTTAGATATTTTGACCAGATTTTAAGTAAAATTTGTTTCTTAATTTCAAGGAAAATTTTATTAAATATTGGTAAAAAGTGTCTTTGACGCCGTTTTCATTTCAATTTTTTCACTGAATAAGTTAATTTTTCTAAATTCTAGTTCATTTTTTTTGAGTGTAAAGCGTTGAGTTAGCATTTTTATAATTAAAACTTAAATTACTTCGCCAGAAAACTTAATTTCTCAAATTTTGTTGATTAGCAGTTATTTATGTTCAAGGCACAGCTTAAAAGCAAGAAAGTGTCAACATTTAAATTTCCTAAAATTGTAAAAACTAATTATTTTAAAACAAAAATATAATTACAAAACTACATGAGAAACATTAAACGTTAGAGCAAAATATTGATTAGAAACACAAAGGACGATTAAAAGCCTTAGATTTTAAAAATGAATACTCTGCTTGGCTGAAGGACTTATAGCATCCTCGCAGGACACCTTAAAAACATCTTCTTAACTTGAAAATAACGAATAGACCGAATTGGATACAGTTTTAAATTAGAACTATCATAAAAATTCGACACTGCGTTAGCGGTAGTTTAAAATATCGGAATATATTTAGAACAATTTTTTTTGTTTTTTTTTTTGTAAGAAATTTTATTTTATAAATTTGCAAAACTTTTTGTGGTGTAAATTTGTTTAATCAAGTTTCAAGGATTTGATCAGATCATTAAAGGGGGAGACCCATCACTTCAGTGCCCTCCCTCATCAAAATGGTCAAAAATCATTGGTAGTTTAGCTTGCACTCTAGGAAATATATCCATTAAAGATTTCTAGCCAAAGAAATGTTCCAAAAATCATTTTTGGTGGATCAGAAGTTTGTGCTGGCTGATGTAACCCATTCCCGGCCAGAACTGACATGACATTTTTATTTAACTGACCCAACCAAAAAAGTTAAATAAAAATTTCACAGGATTTTGACTCGAGAATTCCCATCCTACACCAAAATTTAGCATCAAGTTATGTGAAAGCTGTTTCTCTTTACTTTTTTCACCTTCTTTTTTCACCTTCTAATAGCAAATTTCCTCAAGTTCCTAAAAGTACCTTAACAGAGAATAAATCCGTGCACCAGTAAAGAAATATTAAAAATTTTTGGTTTCCAGCCAAATCGGTGTACCAACGGCAAGGCACTAATTTTACCCACGATCCTGGCGAAAACTCAAATAAGTACCGTATCAGTGAAGTAGTCCATACTACTAGGAACACACATGCAGGGCAGGACGTTAAGGGAAAGTATTTTCCTTTTTTAAACACCCATTATTTACACTCTTCTGATCAGTTGGGTTCATTCTTGGGCTAATATGATTCAGTGTACCGCAACTAATAAAATTTACTTTATAATTACGACCTGTAGAGTACGAACCAGAATACATGAACGAAAAGATGGACAATTTTAAATCGATGCAGAAAGTGGTTGATCGGTTGAAAGTGTGTTGATCGCTATGCTAGAAAATGGTTGTATTTCCGATATTTTTGGTTGGTATATATTCATGCTATACAAATATTTAATTATCCACAAACTTGACGGCATAAAAATGTTGGCTACAAAAGAATTAATATAACACAAACTTCCTAATTAATATTACTCATACGCCATGTCTACTTAATGAAAAGCCATGTCCGAGAATTTTGTCCCTTGTACATTGAAAATAATAAGTCTTGCATGCCAAATTCAAAATTTTTAACTAAAAACAAATTCTTCTTCTTTTTACAAATAAAATGGTTGAGTCAGCTGTAACAAAAAAGGCAAAATTCTCGCCCTGTGATTAAATAGATGTAACATTTTTTCCCTTTTTTATGGCAACCTTTTTAGAAAAGAATTTGATGTCATGTTACAGTGTTACCTTTTGTTCAGAAAAGAACACCTTTTATACCTTTTTTTCAGAAAGGGCAAAAGAGGCAACAATTTTGCCTGAAAAAAAATGCCATACAATAAAGTTTATTTAACAAAAACAATCTTGACTTCTCTAAATATTTTATGCCGACCTACTGATTTGTCACTAAAATTTATAAAAATAAACTAAATTATATTTTAGGCTGAAAAATGTTTTTTGTTCCAAATAAATATAATTCTGTTAAGATTTTTGCGTATTTGTTTATTTTTAACTAAAAATTTGTTAATACACTAGTACATTTCATTTTACACCGAAGTTTAAAACAATTTTTTTTGTAATTACTAACATATTCTTTTAAGTGTACGAAGACCAATGATAATTTAAAGTTTTCTTGAAGCAATACAAATGAAATGTCAAGCTGGCAAAAAGACTTTAAAATCAATTAATCAAATTAAATCTAAAATATATATATATATTTTTTTTTATTTCAGTATTTTAATATTTTAGTTTCCTGTGAAAAATCTCACTAAAATAAATATCTAATTTATTTTAATATTGCTTAGAAAATTTCTTTTGAGTGTATAATTGCATTAACAATTTAAATAATTTCTTTTGTATCGTATTAGTTTTAATAGATTTGTTTTTTTTTCGAATTTTATATAAATATTTCATACAAATTTAAGTAAATTTAGACTTGTTAAGTAGTTATAGATATAGCTGCTTAAAAATTAATAATGTATAAAAATGCTGCTAAGTCTTGCAAATTCTTGGCTTTTCTCTTTTAAATGTAAAAGATCAGTGATCATGTGAAAGATCAGGGCCCCTAATGTTCAATTTATACTTGTTTAGAAATAAAAAAAAGTCAGGTAAGTAGGCATAGTCATTTTCTTTACAAGTAGTTATAGATATTAAATTCGAAAATCAAAACTAATGTCTAGTAAAAAAAAACTTAAGCTTTCGTAGGAAATATTTTTATTCCAAAAAAAAAAAAAAAAAATTGTTCACCAAATTTTAATTCCGGGAAAAATTTTTGTTTGTCAAATTTTTTTCTTAAAACTTTTATAAAATTATTTGTATCGAATTAGTTTTAAAGTCTAGTAAATAAACTACCACTTTCACAGGAAAAAATATTTATAACTTTTCACAAATTTTGTTACCGCGATAAATTTTTACATAACAAATTTTTTTCTCGAATTTTTTTGCGAATTGTTTTTCCACTGAAAATTTTTAGAGAATAGTTTTCTGCAAAAAATTGTTTTTACAATACTATATTTTTTTTTTAATTTTCCGTAAAATTTTGTCTGAGATATATTTTTAACGCAAAATGCTTTTGCACAAAATTGTATTTCCGCAAAATATATACTTCCACGAAATTAGTTAAATGTTATTCATCAAAATGAAAGACTTTCATCATTTTATCAGAAATTTCCACGAAACATTTTTTACGCTTAACTTTCTTTGCTATTTCTACTAAATCCTTTTTTGTATTATTTTTTCGTAAAAAGTTATTTTTGGATAATGTTTTTCTCTGCCATATTGCAAAATTTGCTTTGTTGGCCGTTATTTATTTGTGTTTTTTTTTGCGTGAAATTGCGGACATTTATAATTTTGGCGGAAAATTTGTTATAATACAGACTTTCGGACCTGAAATGTTTGTAAACTAATTTATTTATTAAAAATGTTAAGTGCCATCTTCATGGTAATAGTGACAACTCTTAATAAGACTACGATTTGGTGTGGGGTAGTGAAATTCTAAAGCAGCAAAGGTAAGATTGAAAAGAAGTTAAAATAAAATTCTCAACAATCGCACCTATTAATATCACTCATACGTTATGGGGAATTTTTTTTTTAAATTAAAATTTTCATATTTTTAAGCAAAATATTTAAAAAAATTCCTTCAATATTTAATTCACCAATAATTAAAAAAACAAATTAAACAAAGAAAATCTAAAATTTAATCTCTTTGGAAAACCTCTAAGCAAATATTGTCTGTCATATTTTCATTCATTATTAAATTTAAGAATGTGTACAATTGTTGCAATTCCTCTAATGAATTCTGCTAAAAGTGCTAATAAATTATTTGTGTTTTTTTTTTTCAGCAAACAATAGTCAATATTATGATGAAAAATCATAAATATAAACCTGTAGAAAATAGTTGGATGTTATTGTTGTGACATTAACAATAAAATTGCAATCGTTACATGTAACTAAACTAACCAACATACCACCGCCACCGCCACCACCAACAACAACCACAACACCACATGATGATCCAAAGAATTAAACCAACAGAAGTAAAGAAAATGTGTGTTTTTTTTTTTTGTTTTCTTCTAAATACAAGAATAGAAACCAAACGAAGGAAAAACAATAATGCTGTTGTTGTTGTTGTTTTTGTTTTTTTTTTCTATTTGAGATGCTTTCGTTTGATATTGATGACATCGCTACGGTAGAAGACATTTAACAAGCGATCAACGTGAATGGCGACATGTTTTTTGTAATGTTGTTTCATTTAGAATGTTGCATGTTGCAAATACTGCAATAATACACTAACAAACATATAAACTTACTATCATCGGTAGCCAAGTCAGCCAGCCAGTCAGCCAGTTAAACCAATACAATTATAACTTTTGACATTGCAGTTCGTTGGAGAGTAGTATCCTAACATACCAAATGACTTGAGAAAAATATTAGTATAAGCTTACAAACACAAGCCTTAAGCTTGAAAAAGACTTGAGAATATATTGAAAAAGGCTATCGTAACAATTGTAGAAAAATCAAAACGGAACCCACGTAAAAATATTATGTGTGTATGATTACTATAAGCTTATTCTTGCAATTGTAGAATAAGCTTACAAAAATAATATATTATTAATAATAATAATCCATGTTTACTAAAAATTAAAAAATAAGGAAAAAAAATTTTTTCATTTGAAAAAAAAAAATTTTCCTATGATCTCGAGTCAAACTAAAAATACATTTTCATACATATAAGTATTAAAAAGATCAACTATAAAATATAAACTTCAATATTAAAATATAACTTGGCACCGTTAAAAGAATTGTTTAAACATATGTAAAAACAATTAAAAAAAAAAAACACATGTCTTTAGTATAAGCTAATAGCTAATTTGGACATACGGTAAACAAAGGAGAATATAAATAACACAAAAATAGTTAGTAAATTTCATCTGTACTCAATAATAAAAATCAACTGTATGTTAGCATAAAATAGCTTTTTCCGTTGATTTGTGAGTTAAATAGAGATATTTACAATTGGTATTTCGGCACAAAGAATGTTGATGAAAGTCGTAGCTGACCAGAAAATGCATTCCATTCGGCTGGTGTCTAATAACTTTTTCTGTGTATTCTCCATGTTTACTAAAAATTAAAAAAATTAAAAAAATTGCCACCATCACCAAAACATTGTTCAATATAACTACTACCTACTGCTGTTTAAAAGAAGCAACTAACCACAATAGCAAGAAAGAAGCTGCAGCTTTACAAAGAAGCAAAAGAAGAATCTCTTTATGATGCACAGTGGGTCAGAATTCTAGAAAACCAATGAAAAATATTAAAGGATTTCAGCAATGCGAAAAAAATTATTTTCAAAACCCAGTTACTTATTCATGATTAACTTAAATTAAATTGTAATTAAAAAAAGCTTTTACTAAACAACGATTGAATTTAATTAATTAAGCTTTTTCTAAGAAACTATTAAGCGAAATGATTTAAGCTTTTTCTAAATGCCATAAAATAAAATAATTAAATAAATTACGATTAAATTCAAATGACTAAAAAAAAAACATTAAGCTTTTTTTGGAAACGATAAAATTATAGAAATTCTAAACTACGATTGAATTGAACTAATTGAGTTTTCACTAAACGGTTAAACGGAATAAATTATAATTTTTCGATTAAGTTGCAAAAATAAAACTTTCATAATTTTAAGCTTTTACCTAACTATAAATAAAACTTATACTTAACCACAATTAAAGATAAGTGTAAAGAATTAAAATATTATACAAATTTTGTGTAAAGCTATAACTAGAATTTGCGTAAGTATAGAGCTTTAGCTAAACTACTATAAAGCTTTCAAGTTCCATTGCTTTTTACATTCCTTACTGCGACAGCATGTAGCGGATTGATTAAGTAAGCATTTAACTAAAGCACGATTAGTTTTACTGAGCTATCGTTAAGTATTAAGCTTTTACGAAAACTTTATTTAAGTAAATAAATTTATTTTACGATAAAAATTAATTATAAAGCTTTCACACAAATCTAAATATATCTTAAGATATAAAGCATTAAATAGGGTAAAAAATAAAGCTTTAGTCTTGCTTAACTATCTTTAAGTAGCAAGCTTTCACAACAGATTTACTAAAGTCAATTAATTTATATTACGATAAAAATTAATTATTAAGCTTTCACACAAATCTAAATATACCTTAAGCTATAAAGCTTTAAATAAGGTCAAAAATAAAGCTTTGGTTTTGCTAAACTACGTATCTTTCAAGTATTAAGCTTTTACAAAAGCTTTACTAAAGTCAATTTTTGTACTATGATAAAAATCAATTATAAAGCTTTTACACAAAACTAAATATACCTTAAGCTATAAAGCATTAAATAAGGTCAAAAATAAAGTTTTGGTTTTGCTAAACTATCTTTAAGTATTAAGCTTTTACAAAAACTTTAATAAAGCCAATTAATTTGTATTACGATAAAAATCAATTATAAAGCTTTCACACAAAACTAAATATACCTTAAGCTATAAAGCATTAAATAAGGTCAAAAATAATGCTTTAGTTTTGCTAAAATATTTTTAAGTAATAAGCTCTTATGAAAGCTTTACTAAAGTCAATTTTAAAGACATAAAACATTAAATTAAGTCAAAAATAAAGCTTTAGTTTTTCTAAGCCATCTGTAAGTATTAGGCTTTTTTAAAAGCTTTACTTAAGTCAATTAATTTATACTACGATTAAAATCAATTATAAAGCTTTAACACAAATCTTAAAATTTTAAAGACATAAAACATTAAATTTAGTCAAAAATAAAGCTTTAGTTTTTCTTAACTATTTTTAAGTATAAAGCTTTTACAAAAATTTTATTAAAGTCAAATAATATATATTACGATAAAAATCAATTTTAAAGCTTTCACCCAAATCTAAATATATCTTAAGCTATAATGCATTAAATAAGATAAAAATATAAAGCTTTATTGAGCTAAAATTCAGATTGAGTATAAAGCTTTTACAAAACTATAGCTTGAAATCGAGAATTAAGCTTTTGCTTAAATTTATCTGTATTAAATTTGCTGACCCATGGTTCACTCAACGACTGTTAAGTAAATGTTGTATTTCAAAATAACAAAACAACAATAACAACGAAAACATATCGAAACGAAATGAAACAAAACTGCAAAAAAAATGCCAACCATGTTTTTTTGTGTTATCGTTTGTTTTGTTGTCGGTTAAAATAGTTTGTTGTTGTTGTTTTTTTGTGCTATCTACTACACACAGCATGTGGCTTAAAACAGCCACCCCATTCTAAAATCAACAACAAAGACAACGACAACAACAATAATAATAAAAAGAAAAAACTTCCAAGAAGTAAAACAGATTTCTAAGCAGCACGTTCGCAATGTCATTATCATCATCAAACATTTACAAAAACAAAACAACAGCAGCAGTTGCAGCAATTGCAAACTGCTACACCAACAACAACTGCAACATAAAACATTAGCAATATTGACATCACACACAGTATCTGTGCATTAAATAAGTATGCTGCTGATTGCATGTTCTTTACCAATTTTTTTTTCTCTGGCCGCTTTTTGACAATCAGGGTCGTTCTTTTCTTTACCTTCATTGCCAGCCAGTCACTGCAAGAGCATCATTGCTGATTGTTAGAATAGATGTCAACAGTCAGCAGCAGTAGTTGCAGCTACAGCAGCATTGCAGCTTCAGTTGCTACAACTTAGAGTTGGAGTAGCTTACTTTGGTTTTTGTTATTTTTTTTCTGATTATATTGCTAAAGCAGCGTGTTGTATGCAACGCTTCTGTGTGACAATATTGTGTGTATTCTTTTTATTTTTCAGTTGGTTTTTCTGTGGAAAAACTTTTCAAATTTTATTAAGTTGAAAGTGGCCATTTTGAAGGTTATTAACATGCAAAACAACAACAAGTCATCATGATTATAGACTATTTCTTTTTAAAGTTTAAAAATCTGTTACAATGCAATTGGAATAAAAAGTTTGAAATTGTAACGAAATTTTACTAAAGTGAAAAATACAAAATTTTCTGAGAAAAGCCAAATTCGCTAAATTTGCTTTCAACAGAAATTTAACTTTAAATTTACACTAAAGACCAGCCTAAACGCAGTATAAATCAACTTGTATATGTATCTTTTCAATTTCTATAAAATGGAGTTAAAACTTTTTATTGCTTCACTTATATCAGCTGTCATTTAATACATTATCATTATTTGAACCGAACAGAAAAAAAAATGTCAAAAGTTTTGTTTTTTTTTTCTTATAATTTTCTTTATTAATTTTTTTCAACTAAAGTTTAATTAGCGTCTTAAACTTTTAAAAACAATGTACTTTTCATTTGATTCTTTTTTTTTATTTCTCGTGTTCGGTTAAGGTGCAACACAGAACAAAATCAAGAATAACAAAAAAAAAAATCCTTTAAAATAAAGCGCCCCATAAGCTTTAGTTTTACACTCTAAAAAGTATTAAATCTCCTTATACTGTCATGTTGTAAGTCTAAAGAATGTTTTTTGGTCTTATTGCAAATTGTTTTTTTTTTTTATTTTTGTTGTTGTTGTTGTTTTTCTGTTAAGAGTTATGTGCATAGATAACTAGATTAACGCATACTCACATTTATGGTCATGCTAAAAGATTTAAAAAAAACACAAATCTTGGGTTCTTGGTTGGCAAAGAGATGTTAACAATTTGACAGTTACTTTAGACGAGACGAGATTAAAGTTACAACGTTATCTAGAAGTTTAAAAAGTTATTTCTTAGCTTTTTTATCTTTTGTTTTTGGTTTTCTTTAAGTAAAGTTAAAATTACGCTTCAAATAGTGCCCAGGATATGTACAGCATGAAGCCCTTTATGTTCCATCTAAAAACCACATTTTTAATGTTTAAAACCAAAATCAAGTACGTTTTCGTTTTCAGTATGTCGTTGCTTTTTTTTATTTGACTTAGAAACAGTGATTTGGAAAGGAATTAAATCTGAAAATTTGATTATTAAAATTAAACTAAGCTTCATTCTTTTCTATAATTGTAGTTTAATAAAAATTATGTTTTAAATTAAAAAATAGTTTAATAGAAACTTTGTGCTGAATTTTAATTGTTAGAGACATATTAATTTTGTAAAAGCTTTTTTTTTTAATCGAATAGCGATTTTGTAAATGCTTTATTTCTAATTTAAATTATGAAAAAGCTTTAATTTAATTTCTTTTTTTTGCAAAATCATTGACTTCAATTGCGGTTTAGTAAAAACTATCTGGCAATTTTGCCAAAGCTGTCTTTTGAATTTAAAAGCTATAAGAGTAAATAAGTAAAAGCTCATTTTAAACTGTAAAGCTTTAATCGTAGTTAATTAAAATTAAAGTTTTGGTAAAGCTTTTGTTCAATTTTTAGCAAAATCTTTGACTTTAATCGCGAATTAGTAAAAACTATCTGGCAATTTTGCAAAAGCTCTCATTTTAATTTAAAAGCTATATGTAAAAGCTAAATTTTTTAACTCTAAAGCTTTAATCGTAGTAAATTAATTGGCTATAATCGAATTTTAAGTAAATATTTTATAATTTTAAAGTTAGTTAATAAAAGTTTTTTTTTTTTCTTAATTTTGTTAAAGCTTGATATTCAAAATAAATTGAGTTTTATTAAAAGCTTATTACTTGAAATTTTTTGTAAGTTTTTTTTTCAATCTTCTATAATTTTAAAATGAGCTTAAGATTTTTTTCTATAAAAAGTAATTACAATTATTGAATACAGCTTTTACAAAAAACGTAATAAAGCCAGAATTTAGTAGGTACGAATTTTAAAAAAAGTTTATTTTTTAAATGTGCTTAAAATAATTATAATATAATTATTTATTTTAATTATTATTTAATTATTTATTTATCCCAAAATTTCGTCACCACATTCTATGAAATGTTTTGTAAAAAAAAAATTTCTGTAAAAAAAAAACAATTTTCCCTGAAGAAATCACCCAATGTAGTGACAAAATATTAGGATTAATAAATAATTATAATTAATTTAAAAAAAAGATCTTAAGATGTTTTTACACTAATATATATTATTTGACTTAAATTGTAATATTAGTACCGGTTTTTTAATATTAGTACCTACTAAGCTCTAGCTTTATTACGTTTTTTTTTTAAAGCTTTATTTATAGATTTAACTCTTTTAACGCATTAACTGTTATTTATTAAATCTTTTTTTAAAAGCTTCATTTATAACAGAAACTTTTTAAAGCTTTAAGTTGAACTGTTATTTCTTTCATGGTTTAACAAAAGTTTTATTTATAATTTTTTGCTGCAACTTTTGCTCTAACAGTTGTCTGATAAAAATTTAAATTGTATGCTCAAATCGTGGTTTAGTAAAAAAAGCTTTGTCTATGAAGTTAATCTTAGATAAATGAAAGCTTAACAATTGACATAATTCCTACTGAGCTTTAGTTATATTCTCTAAAGCTCTCTTTATCACTTAAAAAATTTTTGGAAAAGTTTTATACATTGCTTTAACTATTCGCTTTTTTTATTAGTGTAGTAAAAGCTTAACTGTAATTGCGATTTTGTAACAACTATAGTAGATGTTTAGTAAATACAATATAAATAAATTAAACTTAACTTTAAAATTGTTAACTTAGTAAAAATCGTTGTTAAGCAAAGTTTCTATACCTGACTAATTAAAGTCTTTAGGTGACCTATATATTAACTTAAAAAAGCTTTATCAACGATTTTATTAACTGTTCAGTTTAATTTATTCTTAATTTTATTTGTGATTTAATAAGACTTTAAACTTATTTAAAAGCTCTATTGTAGGCACTAATAAAAACTTGAAAAAAGTTTTATAATAGTGTTAAGCCTATTATAAATTTTTTTGCTATTTTAGTTTCTAGCTTAGTAAGAGCTTTATAAATACGTGACTGGAATCTAAGTTAAGTAAAAGCTTTATAATAATGAAAAGTTAATTATTTGGTTTTTACTGTTTTAATTTCCAGTTTAGTTAGAGCTTTATACTTAGCATCAACCTAAGTTATATATTTAAAAAGCTTTAAGTTTAAATTTAGTAAAAGCTTTGGACTTTGTAAAAGCTCTATGGTTTAAGTACATATTTATAATTAAAACAATTTCCTTACTAAAATTACTATTGAAACCACTGTTTGGTTTAAGAAACTCGCGTGGCGATAAATAAATGCAAAAAGTTAAAAGTTAATTGGTTTTTGTCAATCTTTTTTTTTTTTTTTTCTCTACTCTTGCTACGTAAATTGGCGTATGTTGTTTTGAAATTGTTGCAAAAAAAAAAAAAAACATTAAAACAAAATAACCAAAACGATATACCAACTAGCCAACATTTCTTTACTAATCTTTACCTTTAGGGATATAGACATTTTCAGACTAACAAAAAAAAAAAAAAAAATAACAGCAATAACATCTAAACCACAAAATGTTTAAGACATGGTAACGAAAACTTTAAAATAGACATAAATACCATTACCATATGCCATCTTTAACTATTTTCTAGCTACAAGGAAAAAAAAGCACAAACCCAATGGTTGCAGCAACAAAATAATAATAATATCTTCAACATTTTATATGAAGCTGGAGAAAAGAGATCTTATACTATTTACACTTTTTTATGATCGTTTGGCATCTCATGTAAACCTATAAGATTTATAACAGTTTAATTAGTCAAAATGTCAGAACCATTGACAGGCTAAGCAAAAAAAATAATAACAAGGGGTAGAGATTACATTACAAATAAATAAAGACAAAACGATGTTTTATTTAAGTTTACGATTCATTTTTATACACTTGAAATCGGTGATTATTTTAAGGAAGAAGAAGTTGTATGAAAGGTGAAGAAAGAGGAGTAATTTTTAGGCATTATAAATTAGACTAGATTTCTTTAAAACAATTTCATTCTGTAGCAGATTGTAGTAATTAATTTGATTTTAAAAAGTTTGTGCTACATAAACATCATCAAATTGGCATTAATTATCTTAAAAGCTTAATATTTAAAACTTGTAATGTTCTCACTAATTCTTAGGTAGAGAGCTTTAAGTTTGCAATAACTTTAAAGGTGATCCTTAAAACAAATTTTTGAAGTATTTTTTAAGTTATAATATGACATTTTTATACAAAGCTTTTAAAACTTTTACAATACAAAAATTTGATTAAAAAAAACTTAAGTTCAAATACTTACTCAAGTTAAGTAAGTTAAAAAATTGAATACATACCTGTAAACGAAACAAAAATGAAAAAATAATATTAATAACAGTTTAATTAATACTTTATATAACACTTATAATTAAGGCACCTCAAAAAGCTCTAAAAAAATGTAATATTTAAGCTCTCGAAAAATGCTCAAATTTAAAATAAGGCTTATGAAATTCTATAGATGTTTCATTTCGTGTTTACTTTAATAAAAATTTGCATTTAATTTGTTCCTTTATTGCCGGAAACTTCGTCAAACTAACAAAGGTGCAATAGAAGAATTAATTTTCCTTAGCTACAAATTTAAATTTAATTAAGCAAACAAATTTTATATAAAATTTTCAACTTTAAATTTAACGAAATTATAATCAAAAACATTGTTTGCTTAAAAAGCTATAAAAGCTTTATTTTCAAAGGAAAAGCTAAAAAAAGTTTAATTTTGAAAAAAAAAGCAAAAACATCCCCGGTAGGCTAGTTGGTAGCGTGCTAGCTTATCAGTGCGGGGGTCGTGAGTTCGATTCCCACCAGAGGCTCTGGTCTGTTTTCGCTACAACGAACCGAAAGCCTTCGTTGCTAGTGCTCGGTTAGGGTATTAAGATATAAAATAAGCAAAAAAATATAAGTAAATATAAAAAAAGAAAAAAAAACTTTTACAAATAAAGCTTTAAATTTTTATAAGTATTTCCAATACCCAGATATCATTTTTTTAAACTAAAGATAAGAACTGACTTCTTCTTGGTTGTCCTTTTTATATCATTCGAATTAATCCTTTCAATAAATTGAATATCTCACTGAAAAAAAATCTTGCTTAATTTAATAATTTTTTAATATTAATAATTTTTGCATTAAAATAAAATCATTTCAGTTAAAAAAAATATATCCCAAAATATTTTTTTAAGTGTTACTGAGCTTGCTAGATGGACTAGTTTTTGTTTGATTCGAGTTTTATTATGCTTTGTCAAAAACTTAGCTTTTAAATCTGAAAGCTTTTTAATAACAAATAACTCAAAATCTGGGAAATTAACAAAATCTACATATACATATGTAAAACCACAATGCCCACAATGTTAATCTTTCGAAAAATTAAATCGGGAAATTATTTTATGATTCAGAATATGAGGGTATTTTCTAAAATAGAGATATCCAACGGTTGGTTTGGTTTTTTCGTTTGCATATAAAAATAGCTGAAATTCGGGGCCGATTGGATAAGGAAATGACGGAGCGAATTTGGTTGAAAATTAGTAGCATTTACCAGATTGTTTTTTTTTTATTAATTATTGCAGAATCATAATAAACACTTTGGAAAATATCCGAGTTATTAAAAATACACCAGAACATTAATTTGCCACAGACTATAGCTATGAAATTTATATACGGTTTTTTAGACAAATTTTCTTCTATTTTTTGTTATTTTTCTAGGATAACCTTTACCCTTCCCTAGGTATGACCAAAATTGTTCCATTCTTTAGAAATAACCTTCAAGACTCCAATTTCAGTTTTTTGAAAATTTTGTCTAACAAAAATTACAAAATTGAGAAATGCACATTGCAAATCAATTAAGTACACTACTAGGAACCCTGCGGGAAAAGGACCTATCCCCGGACACGTCACGTGACCGGTTAATTGTGATAGGGAGCGGTCACTGGACCAGTCACTTTAACATGGGCTTGTCCTAGGAGGAGCTCAATTGCCCTCTGTGACATGTCACAGGTCTAAAAGAATATGTCATGACTTTTAAACCGGTACTTTAGGAACCGGTCCTCTTTTTACCTATATATCAGTTGGGAATTGGGATAGGTCCTCATTCACAACTGACTCATGGACAAATATTACTCATATCCCCCTCTTTTAGTTTAAAGATGGAGGCTTTTAATTTAAACGAGGGAAAAAATGCGATTTTTGGACATAATTTGATCAAATTCTGTATATTTTTTTCTATGAAAAAAAAAAACTCATATTCTAAGGACTTTTTTGAACAGAAAAACCCTTTCAATACAAAGAATTAGAACTCGGAATTTTAGGTTTTTTTAAGAAAAACGTTAGTTTTTTTCGAAAATTTTTAATGTTTATTATGCAAATATTTTTTATCAGTGTATTTTATTGTTTTTGGATCATTTTTTTTTTTTATTTTATTTGTTTTTACGAATGAGACTATTCTGTCTAAAATGTTGGCTTCTTTTAGAAAAAAAAAAAATTAAAATTAACCCCTATATGCACTTGGGGTTAAAATTACCCAATTTTTTTTAATGTTAATATTCCTTATTTAAAAGAAATATTTGCATAATAAATTGAAACATTTTTTTAAAATCGATTTTTAAATAATTGTGACGATTTTTACATTAGAAAAAATTTTAGTTTGTGTAGATTCTTTAATAGAAAAAAAACTCCAATTGTAAAAACTTTTCTTCCATAGAAAATTGTTCAGATTCTGAGGACTTTTTTCAAGAGAAAAAATGTTAGGTTTTCCCTATAGGAAAAACCATAAAGTTCTGTGGACTTTTTTATATAAAAAATCCTCAGTTTCTGAGGATACTGAGAATTTTTTGCTTCAAAAAACCTCTCACGTTCTTAGTACTTCTTTCCGAAAGAAAAAAAAAACTCAAATTCCCAGAACTTCTTCTGAAACCCCTCAATTTCTTAGAAGTTTTTCAATATTTTCTTTTTTAAATCCATAATTAAAAGGTTTTACAATTTATTATGCAAATATTTTTTTTACCAGTGTACAATATTTTAACGCTTTAAAAATTTTGGTATAATTGGACCCTAAATGCTAAGAAGACAATAAATGTTGCAAATTTTAGATGTTCAAACGTCTTTTTATTTAAGCTCTGCCTCTCTTCTGAATTTGTCGGATTGAACTACATGTATCAGATTAGCTAAAAAACAATCTTTGGCTTTGTTTTTGTAAATATTCAGAGTTTGACATCTAGTAGCAAATAAACAAATAAATTTTTTATATTTATCAAGTTTTAACCATTTTCTGTCAAGTTCCAAGCTATTGCGTAAGTAAAAAAATAATTTAGCTTTTATTTGATTTTGATTCCTTAACAACTCGAACCATGAAATTTTAAAGAAAATAAAAAAAGAACAAGAACTCAAGTACAACTTCAACCATTAAATAGCAAAACAAGAAAATGAAAATAAAAATAAAAAAGATATACACACACATCAAGAAGCTTTCATCCAAAAAATCAGGAGTATAATAAATGTAGAAAAAAAAAACGAAAAAAAAACGAAAAAAAAACTTAAAATTGAAAATGTAAAAGAATTGAAATTCAATCTTAACTTAAGTATTAAAAGTATGAACCCTAAACAAAACAGACCACACATAATACGAGGATATAAAGTGGACATTAGCTCTGTGGGTAACAAACCAAAAACAATAACCAGAAAACGAGACACATCGCGTCATTATAACACTTTACCACCACTAAGCCAATGTAAAGCTGAAAAGAAATAGCAGAAGAAAAAAAAAGCCATCAACCATCATACTAAACACTAAATCAATAGTCAACCATGCATATAAAAGTGTTACATCGACTTGGTCGTCATACAATCCCTAAAAATCAACACCACACCAGTAGTTCCTACTACGTACTTCACACTATGGAACACTAAAAGTGTAGATGGTGCGTAACATTGGAAAATTTAGCATAAAACATCTTAAAACTTAACAAATACAATACAAAAAAAAATAAAAAATTTCAGACAATTCTGAAAATAATAAAAGAAAATCAACTATTTTATGGTTGAACAGACCAGACGTACTTAAATGTTTGTTAAATTGATGTTTATGGATGTAAGTGAACATTTAAAATTTTAAGTATGTACGCACATATTTTGGTTTTTTTTATTACTTAACCTTAAAACAAATCCATTAGAAGGGTTTCAGATAGTCAAATGTAGTTAAAAATTAACAACAACAAAATGATTATTAGCCTATTTTATTGGGATGCTAAAATACAAATTATTTTATTAAACAGTTTTATTTTTACTGTTTGTAGGTTTGTAATAAAATTTTATTTTTTTTTTTTATCAAATTTTTATAAAAGCTTTAATTTATAGCTTTAAAATCTTTTTAATTATGTATTTGTTATAGGGTTTAAAAACAATATAAACTTTAAGACCCTCTAAAAGCTTTAGATATATTTCAGTTTTAGTTAAATATTATTTTTATAAAAAGCTTTAATTTCAAAAGATTTTAGCAAAAAGTTTTCGTAGAAAACTTCCCACCAGAAAAAACAAGCGGAGACAAACTAAACCAATTCAATCAAGAGACTAAGCTTGTGATACCCCCTACTTCGGTCTGGGGAATATTCCACAAACAAAAGCTTGGATCCGAAATTTTATTGTATCGAAATAGTCTGGTGTTTAAGGAAAAAAGATATCGTACAATTTAAGTGCAAAATTTTGAATTCTTATTTTTTTTTTTTTTTTTTGCTTCTAGAGGAATTCATGAGAAAATCGATAATTTTGGGACTCAGATAAAACATGGATCAGTTATAATAAAATCGATATGGTTTGTTTCCTAGGACAATGTAGAAAATCATCTAAGCATGAACCGATTGCAACGGAAATTAATAGCTTTCTTCCTTTGTCCAAATTCCAAATTTCATAAAATTGTTCTTTGTACTTGAGACCTGTAGAGTGGAAATAAGAATTCATGGGCAGACGGACAAACAAAGGTCTCTAAAGCTTATATGGCACTTTTGGTATCAGCTCGCTGATTTTCAGCAAAACAATTTTCGAATTATCTGTTGGCATCCTTCTGACCAAAATTTTGCTACCTCAACAACATTTTTTGCTGTCTTTACTAACTTTATTTTTTTTTAGTGTGTTTTTTAACGAAAGTTTTCTAATTTCGTCCTTATATATCCAAATATCATCGAAATCTAATACGTGAAATACGTGGTAGAGAAAAAAAAAACCGTCTCAATTTTCGGCCACCTCGGAAATTAAGAAGATCAACCAAGAAAAATAATATCGTCCAGATTTTGAACATTTTTAATTCGGTAGTATATTTAAAAACTTACGAATTTCGAAATAAAAACTACATAATGCCTTAGCCAAATTGTTTCAAAGAATAGCTGCACGAAAAATTCATTCAAATCTAAATTAGCACGAAAAAAATAAGTGCGTTATAAAAAATATATATTATGGCTATCAGGGGTGGAAATTGGACTCATAGACCAGTGACTTTGAAAAATTATAACAAAGATTTAAAAAGTGGTAAAATCAGGAATAGAGTGAACAACTCAACAAAATGTGAGAAAAATAATATTTCGTATTCAGTTATTTCGCGTTTGTATGAGAAGACTCCTTTTATGCCTCTCTTAGATACTCAACTTGTATTGTTAATACACTCGTGGATATTTAGTAGCATAATTAGTCTCATAAAGTAAATAATATTGGGTATGAGTCTCGCTATTCCTAATTGATCTATCTAAATTCTGAAGCTGTTAATTATTGTAGAAGTTGCATAAGCATGATACACCATTTGAAAAAAATGAGCATATATTCCGATACATGCATGACTTTTGATAAAGAAAACTGATTAAGCTAACATTTTGTTAAGTGAGAGAGGAGACAAGAGTATAAGAATTTTACATCTATATCTAAACAGAGTTATGCCCAAATTACTTGAGCGTAAACGTAAACATGTGGAATCAGCTGATCCGTCAGCTTTATAAAGAGAATATAAGTACTCGAACTGTGTATGTTTCGTAACTTTGCAGACTATTCTGTTAAAAATAGATTTTCTCTCCGTTTTTACGTGACAGTATTAAACAGCTGATAGAGAGGAAATAAAAAAAATTAACATATTTAAAAACAAATTCTGAAAAACATAATAAAACACACAATAAATGATGAAAGGCTGATATTGTTGGTTCAGGACAATGATGTACTCTATAATACAAGAAGCCCATATTATAGATTTCCGGACAAACAAAAAAAAAAAACTTGAATGGAAGTTGCAAAGCAAATGGGAGTGCCAGGTAAATAAAAATAATAAAAAACTATGTATATACATAGAAATTAATTTGTACTGATGTTCCAAAAGGTGGACTTACTTTCGCGATCCAGCAGGCTGTGGTGCTACTTTTAAATATCGGTGGCCACTAATGGACAGTTTGGAATTTTTAGCACCACATGTAGCTTTTTGTCCGTAAGTATGAAAAATAATAATTTTTTAACCAAATGAAACGGCAGTTTTCAATTTTTTCCTTTTTTTTATTTTAGAATGCAGTCATCTATAAATATTTTAGAAGAATTTTCTTCATCATCATCGTCATTCTCTCCACAAATTCCATCATATTTTTTTTTTGAAGAATTCTCTTCATCATCATCGTCTTTGCCTCCACAAACTCCATCATCATTTTCGGATTTTCACTAAATTAATCAAATATTTGTTCAATGTCACCCGACGAAGTAATTAACATTGATACACCCTCCGTTGAAACACCTCCAATCGAAGCAGAATCCATGAAAACTTTACCCATCGTACCAACACCCAATTCAGCTATGTCAAAACAATTTTTTTCATATTCGCCTTGAAGAAATTATTTATATTTTTGTTAAGTATTTACAATACTTTTTTTAATTAAATTAATTTTTTTAATAAAAATTAATATAATTATTTTTTTTTTGTTTTAAGTTATTGGAAATAACCACAAAGCATAAAAAACCATACGACTCGTTTCCGTAATTTGAGTAAGTTCTTATACAGATGTTTCCTGTTTACGTTTACGAAGCGTTACGTTTACGCTCAAGCAATGGAGCCTTTATTTTCACATAATTTTCACTCTTAGTAAAGCTTAAAGACAAACTTTGCTAACTTAACCAAGAGTAAATTTTGCAGTAAAATAACTCTGGATAGTCCATAATTGAGATTTCTTTTAAATAAGTTAACCAACCTAAAATTTTAAGGGCCGATGTTGGATGTGAACCACACTGCATTTCATTTGACATTTCTCAATTTCAGACTAACTTAATTTGAACCATGGAAAAAACACAATCGAGCAACGCGTTAAAGTTATTCAGGCTTATTATGAAAATGGGCGTTCAAATCCAAATGCATTTCCTGCACTTCGTGATTTTTTTTGGTCAGCATAATCGGGAGAATGGTGGGCAAATTTCAGCAAACCGGGTCTGTGAAAACACCTGTGCATGCTCGCCCCCCAGTTCCTTCTGCGGAAAACATTGCTGTTGTTCGTGATAGTGTGTCATGAGGTCGGCCAAGCATTTACCGTGAATGGTGTTCGCTATGGCGAGATGATAAAGAACTTATTGTGGCCAGGAATTGAGGATATGACCCTGCACGATATGTGGTTTCAACAGGACAGTGCCACTTGCAACACAGCTAACGAAACAATGGCTCTTTTGCGCGACAAATTCAATGGCCGTGTTATCTCACGTGGTGGCGATGTCAATTGGCCGCCAAGATCATGTGATTTGAATTAATTGAACCATACCATATTATCATAATAAAAAGAAATGACAATAATTTCCTAAATAATTTGTGTTTTATTCAAAATCAACATCGGCCCTTAAAATTTAACCACCCTTTACAATTAAAAAAAAATTACTTTGTTAAAATAAATTTTCAATTTGATTTTAACAAATTTCATTTAATTTAACCCATTAGTGCATAAGGTCCCTTTAAAGGGACGGTCAGCTTTTGCTCTCTTACTCTCCCATTTTGCAATACAGATCTCATGTAAGTTGATGGTATAGTTGTTGACATTACACCAAACCAGTTTGTGATTGATTGCAGTGCAGTAAACTTTAAATTGTGTGATTTTTTTTGCGAAATATGGAACAACAACTAAAAAAAATATCAGAACACGTGGGAGGTAAGTAAATGTGAATAACAAATAAATACAGGTGAAATTATTTAACAATTTTAAATGCAATTATCTTAAATTTATTGTAATAAACAAATTTAAGTTGTTGTGAGTGATAAAAATATTGAAATTTGTGAATAATACCGTTATTTATCCAACGTCCCTTATAAGGGACGCTATGCAGACAGGACAGTTAACAATAATAATTTATTACAACAATAATATTTTATTACAGACTAACAGTAGCTGAAATACTGGAAGAGATCGAAGCTTTTGATGGTCAGTTGCAAGAACTTGACATTTTGCAATCCCACCATTGGAGGAAAATGAGACCGACCAGGATTCGGACGGTAGTGATGACGAACACGAGGCGAACTTGGATCATCTCGGCCCGAAATTATTGACTGCGGAAGGTGAGATCCAAGACGAATTCGATGACTGGAGTGACAGTGACGATGAGCCACTGGCTAAATACAGAAAAACCGTCAGTTCGAGTGTGCGTGCGGGAAATGCCTTGCGTTGGCGAAAAGTGGACCCGGTGTACGACATTCAAACGGAATGCGAAACAATACCGCCGAGTGCCGAAGCTCAAGCCGCCAGTTCGCCTACTGATTTATTTGAGCTATTTTTTTCTGAAGGCATTATAAATTTTTGTATTGAGCAGACAAATTTATATGCTCTTCAGAAAAATGTTGACCTGAGAATGAGTATGGACGAGGCGAGAGTTTTTATTGGCGGTATTTTGATGTCGGGGTACGCAAAATACCCCGACAAATACAAACGTTTGTTGATTCGCCAAGATTGCTAGCGAACAGCATGAGGCTGAATCGATTTGAAAAAATTCTAAATAATTTCCATCTGAATGACAACACGCAAGCCCAGGGTACCGATCGGCTTTACAAAATTAGGCCACTAATTACTCACCTGAACGAGGTGTTTCTAAAGCATGGTGGAATGGACGAGAATCTCTCCATTGATGAGAGCATGATACCGTATTATGGTAGACACTATGCTAAACAGTATATCCGTGGTAAGCCCATTCGATTTGAATTCAAAAATTGGGCTCTGAATTCCAGCGATGGATATATGCTTCAGTTCGATGTGTATATGGGCAAAATTGCAGAGAGCGTCCCACAAGGATATGGAGTAGGAGGTGACAAAGTGGTTGATCTCCTTACGAAAGCAAATGTACCACACCATAAGGGATTCAAGGTAAGAAATGAAATGTTCGTCATATGATATTACAATAATAATATAATTTACATTATAGCTTTTCATCGACAACTATTTTACGTCCGTGAAACTGTTGCGCAATTTGGCCAGTATGGGGATTTGTACATCTGGTACAATTAGAGACGGTCGCATGGAGAAGTGCCCTCTTCGTCCAATAGCCGCCATGAAAAAGGAGCAGCGAGGATCCAGCGATTTTCGTTTTACTGACGATGGCAAGATTCTCGTTGTAAGATGGAAAGATAATAATGTGGTGACCATTGGCTCCAACTTTGATACCAACGATATCGGGACGTGCAAGCGCTACGCGAGAGGGCAAGGTGCGATACAGATACCACAGCCGAAACTTCTTCAGCGCTATAATCATGGCATGGGAGGCGTTGATAAAATGGACCAGATGGTGGCTGTGTACCGGTCTAGAATTAGACAGCGTATGCGGAAAGTTCATCCGAACGACCCAAATTGTGGCACTCTGCTAATTTTTCGCAGGTACATAGCCATTTCGTATCTAGAGAGATACGGAATGTCGTCCTCAAGAGGATCGAGTAAAACCAGCATCAACCCTGATGCGCGCTACGATGGAAAAAACCATATGATTGAGTACTCGAATACGGATAAGAGATGTGCCTATTGCGGAAAGAAGTCTAACTTTTTATGTACTAAGTGCGAGAAAGGGCTTCATCCGGAAGAATGCTTCAAGCAATATCACACTTCAAATGCCCATACTGCATAGTGTCCCTTATAAGGGACGGTCCCCAAAACCCCCAAAACACATTTTTTTTAATAAATCGAATTAAAACTACTTTATTAGACTTATTTCAATGCATAATGATAAAAAAAGGTAAGTATGGCGCCAGGGAACTTCATGCACTAATGGGTTAAATGCATTCTACTCAAATGTAACCACATGTTTTGTAATTGACATTTGATAGTTATAATCATATCTTCATTACAATTTTATCACCCGCTGCCATTAACCAGGTGCTCAAAATTTATAATCGAAAAACTTCAAATGAGTATTATTTTCTTTTCTTATTATTGTTTAAAAGATACTTCAATAAAAATGTACATTTAATTTTGATTTATGATTTTTTATACAACATATATCAACTCTCCAAGTCTAGTGCAAATAAATCTCCTTAAGAAAAACAAAATGAAAAAAAGAGTCCTTCTTGTGATTTTGATTTTTTAAATTAAATTACTTCATGTTTAATAAACTGCGATAAGAAAAAGCACAGAACACAGAAAAAACAAAAAGTACATTACAATCAATATATAATCCTTAAAATTATAAAATAAAAAATATTTGTACATCGAGAACATCATTTTATACTTAAGACAGGTGGACATACAGACAGATAGTCTGACACTCAAAGACAAATATCTAGAGGACCATCGAAAATATATAAACAGAAGAAAACAACTAAAGTTTCATAACGACATTTAACAAAAGGATCTTTAGCGCATCTCTTTTTATTTTTTTTTTTTTGTGAGTCTATATTCTTTAAAAGCTCTTGGTACAAACTCTTTATGGTCCAGTAGTTGTAAAACATATTGTAGTTTTTTTTTGTTGTTTTTTCTTCTTCTTGGCCATATATTGTGCCTTATACGTTTATAAGATGCGGCTTTAAAGTTTTTTGATCATTTTTCAAAAATGTATAAGTATGTTCATTTGTTTGTTGTTGTAGTTTTGCATTTCTCAAAAAAGGGCTTTAACCAATATCAAAGCTTTTAAGCCGCCAATCGAAAATAGTGTGCAAAAAAATATTCGCGAAAAAAAAAGTTTCCTTGTTTGGTTTTATTTGACCAAAATTCTGTTTTTGGTAATGTTACGTTATTTACTTTATTGAATCATGCGGATTTTCTCTGTTGGCTTATTGGTTGGTTGGTTGGTTAGTTAATATTTGCATATAATAAGATTTAAAGTGTGTTTGGATAAGCAGATTCGCTTTTGGGAATACTTTTTGAAGGATTTTATCAAGATTTTTTCATATGATATTTTAATTAATTTTATAAAGAAGACTTAATGGGAATACATGTCATTGTTATAAAAATATGTATAAAAAATTAGAGTTTGAAGCTTTTTTCAAATAAGAAAATTTGTTAAAATCAAAATATTAAAGAATTGAAAAAATACAAATTTAAGTAAAAAAAAAAAAATACTTTTGATTTAAACAATTACCAAAAATACTTGTTTTATAAAAAGCTTTCAGTGGTAAAATGTATATTAAAATATATTTCACCTAAAAGCTTTTATGTATAAAAGTAATTTAAAGTGGCTGCAAATAAAAGCTTTGAGAAAAGATGTAATATGTTTAATTTAATAGCTCTTGTGGAGAAAAAGCTCATTTTATAAAAAGCTTTCAGTGGTAAAATGTATATTGAAATATATTTCACCTGAAAGCTTTTATGTATAAAAGTAATTTAAAGTGGCTGCAAATAAAAGCTTTGAGAAAAAGGTGTAATCTGAAGTTAAATAGCTTTTGTGGAGGTAAAAATTATTTTATAAAAAGCTTTCAGTGGTAAAATGTATATTAAAATATATTTCATCTGAAAGCTTTTAGGTGAAATATACAAAAGTAGTTTAAAGTGGCTTAAAATAAAAGCTTTGAGAAAAAGGTGTATAACAGGTTTTGTGGAGGAAAATCTCATTTTATATAAAAAGCTTTCAGAAGGAAAATTGATGGCAAAAAAAGTGTTTTACTTTAAGATTAAAAGCAAATTTTTTAAATTGCTGAAAATAAAAGCTTTTTAAATAAAATGAGTAATATGTTAAATTTGAAAGCTCTTGTGAAGAAATTAAAAATGTGGTTAGAGTAAAAACTTTTCTTTAAAACAATTACTAAAAAAGACTTATTTTATAAAAAAAAAAATGTAAAATGTAGGCAAAGAAAAAGCTTTACACAAAAGTTTGAAAAATATGCTCATTTAATAAAGAGCTTTCAGGTAATAAAATTATTTACACAATCAAATTATTTTGTAAAAACTATTATTATTATTTAATTTCTTAAATAATCTTATTTTTATTATTTTAAAGAGATTTCTTAAATTAAAATGAAGAAAAAAGCTTTTGATACTTCAAATCGTATTAACTTTAAAAAAATATATATAAATTAAGAAGCTGTATATGAGTTACATCATCTGCATTGGAGCCGTACCAAAATTAAGCTGTTTTAATAAACAACATGAAAATATCAACATGCCGTATACATCCAAAGATAGCTCTTTGAAACCCTCGTCATATAGTTGCTTTGAAAGAAATATGAATAATCTTAAAAAAAAATTTTACCCCTTTATCATTATTTTTAATCAAATGCTATTTTGATAGAAAACTTGATTTGGAAAATTTTTTTGAAAATAAATTGTTTGGGTACAGAGCACGTTTTTTGAGAAAAAAAATTTTTTAGTTAAAATCTTTCGTAATTTATAAAGTATACAAAAGCTTTTGCATATTATTTGTAGCAATAGCTGTAGTAAGACGAAAAATCATATATCAAAAGCCTATTGGAATTAAAATCTTCTTGTCAAAAAAAAAGCTTTTATTAATTTTTACACTTAAAGCTTTATGAAAATTCGGGTTTTTTAAAGCCTTTGAATTAAAAAGTCTTGTAAAAAAATGACTGGGAAAATATTAAGAACATTAAGATTTAAAATTTTTTAAAGCTTTTAGTGCAAAATATTACTAAAAGCATTTTTATACGTTGAAAATACAAATCCTTTAAAATAAAGATTGAAAATAAATAATAATAATGATTTTTGTTTACAATTAAAATAAAAGCTTTTAAAGCTTCTTCGAAACAAATCGGTCATAAATTCATATTGGCCTGACTAATCCGTTTTTTATGCAGTACTTTTAAAGAGCGGTATATTTTTACTGGATATAAAAAAACAATAGGATAACATCTTGACCTTAATCGAAAATAAAATTAAATAGCAAACATTTGTTAAGCAAAAATTTTCCATGATCTCGTGCCAAATTAAAATAACAATTTATTACTTTTTAAAAATTATTTACAAATGTTAAAGGGCCTAACAAGGAAGAACGAAAACATAGATCTTATGATGATTTTAAAAAATAAAAAATATTTTTAACTACCGATTTTTACCGTAATTTCTAATAGTAGATACCTACCTACCAGTGCTTTAGATATCTACTCTGTAGGTATCTAAGCACTGTTAGGTATCTTTTGCTTGAAATAACGGGCATTAACCCTCAATCATCGAAATGGCCCAAGAATCAAAACAAAAATGGAGATTTTCACTTAAAATACAATACATTCCCTGCAATATGTAAAGTAAAACCGCTTTGTATGGCTTTTTCAATTGCGAATAAAATTATTCCTTTCAAGTTGATTTTTTTACATGATTTTTTTATCATTAAATTATTATAGCAACATTGTTGCTTTACAAACTCTAAAATTTTAACTTAACATTTTTTGTAAAGAACTATTTTTATTATTATTATTATTATTGCTTTACAAATATAGATTTCCATTAACACTTAAAGCAAAAAATCATTAAATCTAAAAATCTTCTTTTTTTTATCAGAAACTACAAAACAAATTTAACCATTGACCCATAATTTATGGTCTAAGCATTACAACTCTATTCTCATTTTCCATACAATGTATACAAATAATCATACCAAAAATTGCAAAACATAAACCAAGAAGTAAAATCCCTGACAGTAATGATATGCAACATTATTTATACCACATGCAATGTTTAATATCAACATCAGCAACAAATGATATGAAATGAACAAAAAAAAAAACTGAGAATTAAGACCAGTTGCAATTTAAAGTTTTTCTTTCAGTAGTTTTTTTTTTTTTTTAAATGACTAGAGTTCTAAACTGGGATAAATGACAATTGAAAATTCTGTTTGTAATCGGTTTTAAGTATTTTTTTACATTGACTTTAAGTTACTTATGAAAATGCAAAAATTGCATATTTTGTACACGTTTATGCCATTAGGCTGAAGTTTTTTCTTTTGCCTTGGTTAGAAGTTTAGTTAGTTTGCTGATATGATATGAGATGTGGTGTGGGATTTATAGGAATTTTATTATTTTTATGTTTAAATGTTATTGTGACAGCATTTCCAAATTCTATACAGTATGCAAAGTTGCATGTGAACATGCAAAAAAAAACCCAGTGTGTGCACAAATCAATAGGATATAAAAAAGCTTAGTGGATATAAAGCCGAAGTAATGACAGATATTGAAATTAATTAAAAAAGATTTAATAAAAATCTTTTTTGAGCAAAAAAAAAACTTTATAGATCAAAACGTGTATAAAATAAAAAAATATATATATATACATATACATAAATATTTGAATCATAAAGGTATTTAGAGAATTCAGTCCAATTAGCTTATAAAATTTGTTATAATCTTTTTTAAAACGTTCCTCATTTCATTTAGTATTTTAATAAAAACTTTTAAATAAATGTCTGAATCTTTTAATTATAATTTAAATAAATATTTTAGAAGCTCCATTCCATTGAAGTTCAACAATTTTATGTCAAAATTCACTAACATTCAGTGTACTGCGCAATGTTTACACTATAAAAATGTGAATATGTCACATATATGTGCCCTGATTTGCATAAGAGAATTGCAAAATTATGTTTACATTAAGAGTTCCTAATTTTTCTACAAGATCTTTTAAATTAGGAAAAAGCTTTCTGCATATAAATTGTTTCTTGAAAGTTTTTAAATTTTCAATTAATTTTTATCAAAATTATCATAAAGAAAACTTAACATATTTAAATAGAAAAGCTATAAAGCTTTAAAATTCGAAAAAAAAACTTTCGTATAAAAACTTCAATCTTACAATAAGAGCTTTTTTATTTTAGTTCAAGCAGCTCAATAACTTTAAATAACTTAATGTACATGTTTTAAAAAGCTCTTAAATTCAAAACCACGCTGCTTAAAAATATTGCCTAAAAGCTTTTAATTTTTTTTTTAAGAGATATAAAATTGTAAAAACTTTCTGAGTAAAAACCTAGCAACAAAAACTTCTAAACATTTTAGTATATATTCAATAAAATTATTTTGCAGAACATTAAGAACATGTTAGTTAAAAAGATGAAAAGAGCTTTCGATCCAATAACTGTAGTTCTAAGAGCTTTAGTTTGTATATATAATAATTTATATATAAAGGGTGTCCCAAGAAGAACCCAATTTTTAAATATGGCAACATTCGAAGTGTCATTGTTTGACATTTAAACAATTGTTATTGTTTGCTAGTAGAAGGTACGAGGTTAGTAAAAATGGAGCGCTACACGAATGAACAACGCATTCTCATTGTGAAATTATTTTACCAAAATGGTGAAAGTTTTGCGGCTACAGTTCGCAAATTGCGATCAATTTGGGGTCACAATAATGCTCCAAAAGAGTCAACTGTAAAGAGATTAATGGATAAATTTGCCGAAACTGGGTCTGTTAGTGATGTAAAGACAACAACGCGCCAACGACCAGGTCGATCGACCGAAAATGTCGCAGCTGTACGTGATGATGTCGCTCAAACTCCATCCACCTCAATTCGACACCGAGCTCAGCAAATTGGTGTCTCCAAATCCACTTTGCAGCGAATTTTGACGAAAGATTTGCATCTTCATGCATACAAAGTTCAATTGACTCAGGAACTGAAGCCAGCCGACCATGGACAGCGAAGGGAGTTCGTTAATTGGGTGACGAGGCCCATTTTCATCTTGATGGCTTCGTCAATAGGCAGAATTGTCGCATTTGGGGTGAGGAAAATCCTCGACTGATTCACGAGAAGCAAATGCATCCTCAACGTGTCACTGTGTGGTGTGGTTTTTGGGCTGGAGGAATCATTGGACCTTTTCTTTATAAAAATGAGGCAGGTCAAGCGCAAACAGTCAATGGTGTTCGGTATCGTGAAATGATAACCAGTTTTTTCTTGCCTAGAATTGAAGAAATGAATGTGGAGGGCATGTGGTTCCAACAAGACGGCGCCACATGTCATATAGCCAGAGAAACAATTCAATTGCTGCATCAGTCATTTCCCGGTCGTGTTATTTCGCGTTTTGGAGATCAGAATTGGTCGCCTAGATCGTGCGATTTAACACCATTAGATTTTTTTCTTTGGGGTTTTTTGGAGTCGATGGTTTACGCGAATAAGCCGACGACGACTCAAGCCTTAAAAGAGGAAATTGGACGCTGCATTAATGAAATACCGCAGCATTCATGCAAAACGGTCATTGAAAATTTCATTAAAAGATCGCGTGCATGCCAGCAAAGCCGCGGCGGCCATCTGCACGATATATTGTCCCATACATAACCTCATTCTGTCTACTTTACGATATAATAAAGTTTCACGATTTTTTTTTATATATCTGTGTTTTATTTAAAATTTAAAAATTGCGTTCTTCTTGGGACACCCTTTACAAACTATATAATAATTTAATAATTTTATTTTGATATAAACAGCCCTATAAGTTAAAAGAACGTAATCTACATGTTTTTAAAGAGCTTTCAAATGTAAGGAAAAATGTATTCTGTAAAAAAAATTTTATCGTAAAAGCTTTAAAACTTTTCATTTAATATTTATTGAAATTATTGAAAAGCTTTATAAGGTTTTCAAAGTCCGAAGAGAGCTTTTGATATACACTCCTTTCAGTGAAATTTTCTGCAGAAATCTAAGGTAAATTTTTAAAATCAATTTGTGTTTTAATGCTACCAGCTTAATACGGTAAAAAAAACTTTAGTCTACATATTTTTAATAGCTTTCAAACTCATAGCAATTTTTTGACATTTGTGTTTTTACAATCGTCTTAAGATTCGAATGAAAACAATATTAATTTTGTCTTGAAAGCTTAGAATGCTTTAAACATTCTACACATCAATTTACTCCATTTAAAGAGCTTTTGTTTAGAAATATAATGGATTTTGATTCAGTCAACGCAATTAGTTAAGAGTAATTTAATCAAAATTCTTTTCAAGAGATTTCAAATATAAAAAATATATTTAAATTTTTTTAGTCTTTAAATAGCTTTCAAATGCGAAGAGAGCTTTCAATTAATTTACCCCATTTAAAGAGCTTTTGTTTAGAAATATATGGATTTTGATTCAGTCAGCGCAGGCAATAAATATATTTAAATTAAAAATTAAAGTTTTAAAATGTGAAGAGAAATGTCGATATATATGTATCTTCATTCTAATCTGATAATTTCTTTCTTAAAAAAAAAAACATTTTGTATGCAAATGTTGTCCTGAAAGCTTTTAAAGTTTTCCTGTAATATAGACACTGAAATAAATTTAAATTGTATTTCCTTAGCTTTTTTAGCTTTTGCTTAGAAATCAAATATAATCAAGTAATTCAAGCAAAATTTATTTGAAAAGCTGTCAAACTCAAAGCAATTCTTCATCTGTTTTTAACAAAAGCTTTAAATTGCGAAAAATGCATCAATTGCGAAACTCTAACTGAAATGGAAATATTGGACATTAAAGCTTTTAGACACAAAAGCTTTTAAACTCAAAAAGTATTCAGTTTTGGTGTTATTTAAATTACTTTAATGTAAAGGGCATTTAAAAATGTGTGTATAGAGCTAGAAAATTTACTAAAGCTTTTGAAATAGTTTAATAGAGCTAATAGAATCGAAAAAGCTTTAACTTATTGAGTTGTTAAAGCAAATGAAAAAAAGACAAAATCAGTAGTAATTTTTAAAAACTAGACCGATTTCCTATAAAATTCTTTAAATAATAAAAAAAATCCTACGACTTCATGGAAATTTTACTAAGGGTAAAGAATTTTAAGCTTAAAAATCTTTTCGTATTAAAAATTAAGCTTTTTTTTTGCAAATAATTGAATAAACACCGGCATATAAAAAAAACAATTTTTTTATTAATGCTAAATGTTTAAACCTTTTTTTTTTTTTTTTTTGCAAGTAGCCAGTATATGTACGTACAGCTGTCTACTTCAAAATGGCGTGACATGTCAAGTTAAGTTAACAATGACTTTTGATTGATAAGTTGCTAACAGTTGCTGTTGCACACAAAAGCAACAAAAAAATATTTGTTACCAGGACTTTTAGATTGCAATGGAAACACACAAAAAAAAAACGCGACAATTTATAAAGAGAAAGTATACAAAATAATAACAACAAAAAGTACAGGTTACGAATAAAACGGATTAAATAGCGGAGTTTTAAGAACACAATTCTTCATATAAAATATTCAATTTTAAAACCCTAAACACGTTTTTGACCATAAACTGTCAATCCAATGAAATGTATGCAAACATAAAAAATAAAAATAATAAATATGAAGCACGTACAATCATCATTGACTAAGGCAATCCCATATGGGTATCCTTTATGGGGGCATCCAAAATGTCAAAATACAGTAATTCTTGTATAATTTCATTTAAATAATTTTTCAATCTTTCACACAAATAAAATTAACTAATGTGCGTGTTTAAAGTAAGTGCGACATTTAAAGCAAACTTAATTTGCATGCTAAGCTTATTATTATCCATGCAAGTTATGAGTTCAAAACCAGAACAAATATTTAAAGCCTGTGTTGAAAATATCATACATATTCAGTTAACCCAAAAAAAAAATGAATATAAATGGACATGATATAATTTTCGCATGCAATCTGAAATGAATGCTGTAGTATCTACTCAAGTTGTTTGTAACAATGTGTTATGATTGTGGTCATTATCCTCATCACTATCATCATCATGGTGATCATGTTTGAACTTTGCGATACATTAAATCAAGATGATTTTTGTTTCTTTTTTTAAATAAATATTTCATGCGTTTTAAATTGAAATTATTATGTGGTTGGAATTTTTTGTTGTTATGTGGTTTTTCGTAACAAAACTTAAAATATTAATATATATTTTTTTTGGTGTAAAGAATTCCACAATAAAAAGTTGTTTAACATTAATAATTCACAACAATAATATAAAGTTGGCAGATTTTATTAATACAATATTTCAAAATAATATTAAATTAATTAGGAGTAACAGATGTGCGTATATAATAGATAATTTGGCATTAAGCATTAAAAAAACAGCCGGTTTATCAACATTTGGATTCTCTACAACAATACTATTTATATACAAATCGCATATTTTATGTGGAGTCTAAAAGCATTTTTTAGAAGCTGGAAAATTTCAACAAAAATGTATAAAGCAAAAAGTTTTATAAATTTTATAAGCTTACTTTTGATTTTTAAGAAACTGGAAAATGTTGCAATATCTTTCAAAAGTTCAAAGCAAAAAGCTTTTAATATAACTTTTATTTAATTAATATATAATAACTATATAAGTTATAAAAGTTTTTTTATCAAAATTACAGCTTTTTCATTTAGTTTCTTTGAAATATATTATGTGGACACCAAAAGCTTTTTCTGATTTTTAAGAAACTGGAAAATGTTGCAATATCTTACAAAATTTCTAAAGCAAAAACATTTAATATGACTTTTATTTTTTAAAAAGAAATAATAACCATTAAAACTTCAAAAGCTTTTTAATAAAAATTTTTAGCTTTTAAATTTAGTTTTTCGCATTTTTAAAAAACTGAAAATTTTATAAAAGGTTATGAATAAACTTTTAATATGAATTTTTTAACAGTATTAAAAAATTTTAATTATTTTCTTAAAGAAAAAGTATGAAAAAAGCTTTTTTAAAAAAAGCTATTTAAAAGTTTTTTAAATAAAAACCAAATCTAAAACTTTGAACTTTTTAAATTTTTAATTAACGAAAGCTTCAAATCAAAAGCTTATTTAAAACTTAAAAGCTTTTGAAAATAATAAACACTTCTTATTTTTTTTAAATTCTATTAATCTGTTTAAAAAAATATCGCTTTAAACAAAATAAAGATTAAAAAAAAAATCTCTTAATTTCTCTAAAGTTTTTTTTTTTTTTTTTTGAATTGGAAAGTTTTTTCCAAAAAAATGTATATCAAGGTGGTAAACAATAAAAATAATATATATATTTAAAGGTTTAAGCACTAATATAATATTACAGAAATTACAAGCTTCGAAGTTTAAAGTTATTCTAAACAACAAGAACATACTAAATATGCCATTAAAATATTAGAAAAAAAAGTTTTATTGAAAGTAAAGCTACTAAAGAACAACAACTCTATTCATGTCTAAATAGCTCCCTTCAAACCTATAAAATTAACAATAATTAAAAGAATTATGTCCACTTAAAGTTATAAAAGAAAATTAATTACACTGAGAGAATTATCTACAATAATATAAATAAAATAAAATTTTGCATAAAATTAATTTATTTTAACTGGCACTCACTCATCCTTTAAAACTTTTCAGTAAATTAATACCGTTATTCGTTAATGAACATTTTTAATTTATTTATTAAAAATTGCATACACTCAATGTAAAGGTTTGATTAACAATTAAGCTTTTTCTTTAAATTGAAGAAACTTTTCATTCACTTTGTGAAAAAACTTTATTTGTTTACATTAAAATTCGTTGAAGAAAATTTTTTCTGTGTTTATTTTAAAGATACCAGAAAATTTAAAAGCTTTTACAGCCGTATGCATAAACATTTTGTTGATTTTTATAACACACTTATAAATCAAATTAACATGCAAAAACAACAACAAATTTTCTTTATAAGACTGTAATAAGAACCAACTTAATGTCTATGCATACGCCTGTTAATATTTAAAACTATTATTAAAAAAATACACAAAAAGATAAGATCCGAACGAACGAAAGCTTTTTTAATCTTATAGTACCTTCTTTGCATATTGAATAGTTCTAATAGCATCAAAGGCTATAATAGAAAAGCTTAATTAATTGTTTTAGTTTCTTAAAAGCTCACTTAAATCAAAAACTGCCTATAGTAATACGAGTTCAAAGCTTTTTAAATTCTTAAAGTTATCTTTGGCTAAAATTTATTACCTCATAACTTAATAGCTTTTATTAGTAAAAGCTCATATGTGAATAATTAAAAATATTAAAACAAAAAAAAAAGTTTTTAAGTTGTGTATGTAAATTTTTTTTTGCATAAAAAATTTTAATTTTAAACATATACGGGTACAATTTAAAACTATACCATTCTTCAATCAAAATCTCATTTTCTTTGTTGAATAATTTCTTTGTAATAAATAATATTCCATAATGATGAAATCAAATTAACACCTCGACACAGCGTAACCTAAAATAATATTTCATGCATTATAACAGGCTTAAACTCAAAACAAAAATTGTGCATAACAAACTGAAATGAAATATGTACAGGAAAAACCCATCCTGACATTTCAAATACAATACAAATTTAAGTTGAAAAAAATGAATTCTTGCCAAAGAAGGATACAAGACAGCAACAATACAAAACAGGTAAAAAAAAAAGCGAAACTTGCTGACAGAGGGCGTTACTACGCATAATTATGCATGGTGGTGTGCAGTGCAACGAAAATGTTCATTCATTTATTCACGGAACATATAAAAAACAAAACTTATTGCGCTCTGTGTTGCCCATACTAACTATAATAATCACATCAAACCAACATGTTTAAAGACTGCAGGTAATAAAGTAATGTATCATTCACAAATCACATACCGCCAACATTTCAAAAGGTTCTTTACAAAAACCATCATCAACATCTTAAGGAACTTTTAGATGAAAATTTCAAATATAAAAACAAGTAACAAAGAAATTAATGTCGGGAATGCCGACTATATGATATCCTACAGCAAATTGAATTTGGATCATATTCCGCAAGAAGGTCTGAATTCCGGAAAGGGGTTAAGCCTCTTGTTAGCAACTGTAGAAAAAATCTGAATGAAATTAAAAAAAAAAAAGTACATTTAAGTAAATATAAGGTTAAATGAGGACTAAGTCCAATATCGGACTAATTGATCCGATATTTGGAATCATAATTTAAGGGTTTTAGAATTATTTATGCCTAGTTCAAAACAACCGACCTACACAGGTAAAAATCGATATAGAGCAATTCCATATGAAAGCGATCACCTTTTGGACGACCCCTCTCCGATTTTAAAATAAATAGTCTCAATCGATTTCCCAGCAAAAAATAATGTACCTACATATTTTTTTTTTTTTTTTAAAGTGACTGGTTTAGTGGTGGTGTACACCACTGTCATGTGACAAAATTGAAGAATTCTTCATAAGTGACCTCATTGAAAGTTCTTTAAAAAAAAACTACTAAAGCGATCGCAACGAGTGATAGCTCGTTGGAAAGGTATTGAATCAGGCTTTAATTTTTCTCAGAAATTTACCTTTTTTCCCATGAAAATTAAATTTTCCGATTTTCCACAGAAGCTCCTAAATTTTCCGGCTAATTTTATTTTTTTTGGATTCCTCATAATTTTTGCTTTAAGAATCAGCAATAAAAAAATGGGCCCCGACTCCTTGTTTGGACAGGAGAAGAGCATTTAAGAGACCACCTTGTTCTCATTATTTTTATATTTTTTATAATTGAATTATTTTTAATTATTTAACATTATTTTATTTTATTATTAAAAATACATTTTAAAAATTATTTTACAGTTAAAAATACATTTATGAACAAAAAATCTTTCTTATTTTGCTGCTTATACTTAATTACAATATTTATTAAAAATTTCAATTGTCTTGGCATCATTATAAAATTAAAGTAACTTTAAATTTAGCACGTCGGCAGACGAAGAGTACCGCTTTACATTAATTGACATATCAGAAATATTTGGTATGAAGCAATGAAACTTTTGCGTTCCAGTTATAGTTTTGACATTATTATATCTGTTTTGAAGTCGTCGCTCCACGGCATCGTGTTCTTTTTGAGTGCATAAAACTGTGTTAATCGCAATTTCCTTGCTTTGAATCCACGAAAACAAATGTTGTACATTTAAGATCTGGTCAGTATATGTCCTTTGCAAACTTGCCTTAGTCGCCATGCGTTTTAGGGTTCCCCCTAACGCATCGCATGGGCCCTTACCGTGGGACGTCGCAAAAAAGTGCCACTCGACCTTGCAGTTTTGTTCTTCTTCAATTATGCAAAGATTGTAAAAATTTTTTTATTCTTGTACTGAGAAGCCGCGCCGTCTGAGAAAAACGTTACTTTGTCGATTGCATCGAATTTTGATCTTAAGAATTCAAACAGTTTCATTTGAAATAAATAAACGGACACATAATTATGAGCTAAACTCTCCGCGACAACAACAATGCTTACGGTCTGTAGTTCGTTATCTTCGTTTTTGAAATAAATGCAAAAAGGATGCACCGTGCACTGGTCGTTTGTCCAGTGATAAGCCTGAATTTCATCCTGAACGAGAAAAGTGTAATTCTCGGCAAAGTCGCTTATCACAATGAATTCATTTTGGGCTAATTTCTCCTTACTTTCCTTTAGAAATTTCGATTGCATCTCGGATATGAAATGGTGCGCCTTCAGTTCATTCAACTTGAATCCGAATTCTTCGATGAATTCCGGAATCTGCTTTACCACGGTCTCAAGGGAACATCTGCCGCTGCTAATTATCCACTGTTTGAAATGCACCTCCTGAATTAACAGCTGTTCAAACTTTTCCGCCAAATATTGCTCTAGCTCGTCAATCTTCGGACAATTGTCGCATTTGGACAGATGACAATTTTCCGTGGGGTATGCGCACAACGACTTCGACAGGAGGTCCCTATATGTTTCAAATTCACCGTGAAATACTTTCAATTTCTTGCATGGAAAGAACATTAATTTGATGTTTTGATGAAACAAGCAAACGCAGACTGAATGCGTTCCTTGCTTGTTGAGACAAATCGATTTTACACTTGGGGCAAATGAATTGTGCTTCTACACCGTATTGTATATTTAATTCATTCATGTATCGCTTCGAAACACCAGTTAATTTTAATACTTTTATCTTTTTCGAACGATGTCCACTCTTGTTAAACGGATTGCAGCAAAATTTATTCATTTTACTTTAAATTGTCTTTACAGCTTCACTCTTTACTTTACAAAAAAAACACTTTAACACTTTCACGTTTAGTATTCAACTGAAATTTGACTCAGAGTGTGTGAAGTATTTATATTTATTTTTTGGTAAAAAATAGGTAAAAAAAATAAGCGATATTTGCTTTTCTTTAATAGGAAAATTTGCGTGAACTACTGGTCATAAAATGATTTTTAAAGAGGTCATAAAATGTTTTGTAAATTTTTTAAATTACCAGGTAATAAATATTTCGCCATAATTATGGAAAATCCGTGTTTTATGACTTGTTTCTGCACGTGTCATTTTAGGCGAAATATTTATTACCTGGTAATTTAAAAAAATTACAAAACATTTTATGACCTGTAGCCTCAGTCGGGTTTGGTGTGCCATTATATGCCACTGCTGCTATTATCCATGGATTTATGGCCGATCTTGTGAAGGCAGGCAGACCATATTCACTACACACTCAACTTGGGGCTCTTAAAAAAAAATTGATTTTTTCTTCATAAATGTATTTTTAACTGTAAAATAATTTTTAAAATGTATTTTTAATAATAAAATAAAATAATGTTAAATAATTAAAAATAATTCAATTATAAAAAATATAAAAACAATGAGAACAAGGTGGTCTCTTAAATGCTCTTCTCCTGTCCAAACAAGGAGTCGGGGCCCATTTTTTTATTGCTGATTCTTAAAGCAAAAATTATGAGGAATCCAAAAAAAATAAAATTAGCCGGAAAATTTAGGAGCTTCTGTGGAAAATCGGAAAATTTAATTTTCATGGGAAAATTTAATTTTCATGGGAAAAAAGGTAAATTTCTGAGAAAAATTAGGAAAATTTTATTTTTCAATTAAAGCCAGATTCAATACCTTTCCAACGAGCTATCACTCGTTGCGATAGTTTTAGTAGTTTTTTTTAAAACAACTTTCAATGAGGTCCCTTATGAAGAATTCTTCAATTTTGTCACATGACAGTGGTGTACACCACCACTAAACCAGTCACTATAAAAAAAAAAAAATATGTAGGTACATTATTTTTTGCTGGGCAATCGATTGAGACTATTTATTTTAAAATCGGAGAGGGGTCGTCCAAAAATTTGCCAATTTTGATCGTTTTCATATGGAATTGCTCTATATATGAACATGCATGATCATACATTGGATGGTATATGAACATACATGGGCATACATGATATTAAACGTCCATGCATAATTCAATATGTGATCAAACATGATCTCAGATATTTCCATATATCCTTGGATATGGCTGCATGTGTTCATAAAGATATATGAAAATATACGGCCATATACCCTCAAATTTTGGATCCGTAGATATATATGCATATATGGTCATATGTATATCGAACTATGCACATGTATGCCCATGTATGATCACATAAAAGACCATGTCTGATCATGTATGTTCATATATATTTTTTACATGACTAAGAAAGGTCAGCCTAAATATAGACCGATTCTAGCCAATTTCAAGGGGATTTGTACTCACACCAATAGAAACTCATATACGAAATTTCAGTCAAGTACGTATCTTAACATTTGGTACCTGTAGTTTGATTATAAGGACATAAACGACTGGTATACCACACGGTGGCTATAAATCCGATATTTTTGGTAGTTACAAACATCAGCACTAATTCATTATACCCTGACTGCATAATAGTGTAGGGTATAAATACACAGTTTTAGTGTTTAGTGAAGTTTCTCTTTATGACTTCTACCCAGTTTTTTTAAAGCCTTGAAGGTGTAGCAATAATTGAGTTTTGTCTTCTTCTTTTTGTTTCATTATTGCACTCTTCGGTAATGGTACATAGAAATTTGTTCAATTCTTTTGAAATGCCGTAAAAGTGTAACAAAAGTAGTAATAAATGCAAGGAATTACATTTTTTTTTAACAGCTAAAATAAAATAACAAAAGAAAGAAACTTTTTGTAAGGTATATGGTAAAGAGGTTTTAATAAATCAACCAAGAAAATAAGTTGACCGATTTAAGTCATAAAAATATCATAAAGTATTATGTTGGGAATTTGTTAAAGAGTTTATTCCCTTAAAGGTTTTTTTTTCCAAATAAAAAATAAAATTATATAAAACATTATAAGTTTTTAAATTTTATATGTCGTGTGAAAACAGGCTTTAAAATTTTTCTTTGTGAAAGCTTTTTAAATTATGTAAGCTAAAGGTTTCTTATTTTATAGTAAAGGTTGTGTTATAAGCTTTTTATTAAGCTTTTGAAAACTTACTTTAAATATATATTTTTCAGGACTATTAAAGTAAATTAGTTAATGAATGTAACAAATCTTTTTGAACTATGTATATAATTGTAAAGTGAAGAGCTTTTTAAAAAAATATATAAATATAATAAAACTTATCTCTTATATAAGTTTACAAAAAAATATAATTTAAATAATTTTTCAGGTTGTTTAAGTTTATTAATATAACCCTATATTTGGTGTTTCAATAAAAAGCTTTTGAGTTTTATATCAAAGTTTTTCCTATATTTAAAGCTTTTAGAATAAGAACTTTAAATATATATTCTTCTATACAAAACTTTTTATAAATTATTAGAATTTAAGGTTTTGAATGAAATCATTTTAAAAGCGTTTTTCTTATGTACACTTAAGCTTTCCAAACTTAGATCAAAGCTTTTGTATATTTAAGCTTTTAGAAAAAAGCTTAAGATTTTTTTGCTTTCATAATTTAAAAAAAGCATTTATAAAAGTATTCATTAAGAAAACAAATTATTGTGAACTATTTCATTGTAAAAAGAAAAGCTTTTTAAAAATAAGTATAAATAGATTATAAATTATAGTTTTTATCTATAAAAAAAATACAATGCAAATATGTTTTAAGATTATTAAAATTTTTATTAAAACCACTTCTTTGGTACTTTAAGCAAAAAAGATTGTGAATTTTATATTAAAGCTTTTGAAAAATAACTATACAAGTTATTAGTTTTTTAATAATTTTAAAAGCTTTTTATTTTATGTAAGCTAAAGCTTTTCAATTTTATATTTAAGCTTTTAGAAAATAACTTTAGATCTCACTAAGAAAACAGATTTCTGTGAGATATACAAATGTTAAGAGAAGAGCTTTTTTTAAATATTTATGTACAAACAAGTTTAAATGTACATACACAAGAAATATGATACAAATAAGATTATTTAGGATTATTTGAAAATTACTAACTTTAATTATAATACAATTAGATATTTGATTTTTCGAAGAAAACTTTTAAAGTTTCAATGCAACGCTAATTAAACACTCAAAACATGATTGGCCAATAAGGCTATTTTTACATTACAAACGAATAAATAAAATTAAATTATAAAAAGAATGAAACATGAAATGAAATTGTTTATAACTTTCGAATTTATTCATAGATGTGAATACATCGAGTTCATCAAACAAAAGTCTGCAGAATATTTGTATTATTTTGTTTACTAGTGTTATCGTTCCCAATTTAAAGGAATAACCAGGTAAGACAAATTTACTTTTTTTATGATTTTTCCTATTTAAGCTTTAAAGTAGCTTTTTCTTAAGATTTTTGAACTTTAATTTTTTTTTATTTTTTTTTTTGTCTTAGTGGCTTTTATCTTATAAAAAATAGGGTTTTTCTTAATTTTGATTTTTTTTTTGTTTTTTAACATTTTTTTTGCTTTAAATAGAATAAATTTTGCATCTGTTTTTTTGTCTTCTCTGATTGCAAATGTTTACCAGAGCTATAATAAAACAAAAGCTTCTGTTTGTGTTTATTTTTTGCATGTAAACATTATTATTTAAATTTATTTTTCAACAAATATTTAATATTTTTTATTCTTTATTCTTTATCATCTTCTTGCTGTTCTCAAAATCATATTTAAATGTAAAAATTTACAATATACTGTTAAAACTCTCATATGTTGTACAAAGTACTAATCATAAATGTCATGGAAATGTATGACTATAAAAATTATGACATTCATGTTATACAAACTGCAGCCAACAACACATCATTATTGTCAACACTATAAAAAAAACAAGTAAGAGCGGCTAAATTCGGCTATGCCGAATCTTATATACCCTTCACCATGGTATTCTGAAGGAGATGAATACATCGTTGGAATCTACTACCTCATAGCTCTCCACAAACAAGCGGTATCCCCATTTATTTTTTCTTAAATGTCCAAAAATTTTAATCCAAAATAATATGTCATGTAAAATCTCAAATTTATATTTTTCCATATGTTTCAGCGCTTTTCTTGTCAAATTTGGCATTTTCTAGGCAAAAAAAAGTTGGCGACACTACTATTTATTTTTTATTTATATCATTCACAATAGTTGTGAAACGTATTTAACCTACGTATTTATCTTCACACTCTTATTAAACAAAGGGATTTTACTGGAAAAATTAGAGGTAGTCCTGGTTTTTTGCTAATATCTCAGCCATTTATTAACCGATCTGTCTGATTTTTAATAGCAAACAGAAATGGATCACATGTAACAGAAATAAAAAAGAATCAAGTCCTCATCATGTCTGGGTTCTTCGGAAAACCCATTTCAACACACAGACGGACAGACGGACAGACGGACAGACGGACAGACGGACAGACAGACAGACGGACAGACGGACAGACGGACATCGTTAAATCAACTTCGCTCTTCATATGGACCCAGAATATATATACTTTATAGGGTCTAAGATCAATATTGTAGAAATTACAAACGGAATGACAAACTTATATATACCCTTCCACCTATGGTGAAGGGTATAATAAAAATACTACACACAATATCTAACAGAAAATCTACCATAAACTAGGATTTTGAAGCTACTGTTGTTCTAAATTGCCAAGAACGTGTAATATGTGTGTGGGAGATTGTACATCTTCATCAACACTTTTAAATAATGAAAACATCTGTAAGTTTAAACTTTCATGTTAAAAACATACAATATTCATTGTTAGCAAAACAAAATCTAACACAAAAAAAAAACTAGATAATTGCAAAAAGTAACAGAGAATAATGTATCAAGTTTGTTGTTAAAATTTGAAAACTTCCTAGAATTAAAAAAAAAACAAAAAAACTAAATATAATTTGACAATTTTCTAACACAGCTGGGCTTGGTTTAGCTATCTATGTTGTATAGATGTTTTGAAGTGTTTGTTTTGTTTTTTTTTTAGAAAACAATTTTTTATCTTGAAAATAAGATAAAAATATATTGCTTGGAAGACATTTTTTCCCTAACATATTTTTTATGTCTAATTTGTTAGGTGTCATTTAGTTTTGTTTTTCTGCAAGAATCAAGTGACAAAAGTTCATATTAATCCTTTAGAGCAGCAACAAAAAATTGTTTCTAAGAAGTTGTTTAAGAAGTTTTTGGTTAAAAATATATGAACACTTAAATAATTTCAAGCTTTTAGTATTTTTTTTTAGTTTTACTTGTACAGATACGACCAGATCTCATTAAATGTTATTGTACTAGATATAATGAGATCTTAAAATTGGGGACAAATTTGCGATTTAATTAGATCTGATCAAATCTGGGCTAATCTGGCGCACCATATATAATTAGATGAAATTTGCTCTAAGAATATAAGAATAAGAATATAAGAAATAAAAAGAACATTTAGCTAAAATCTGGCATCAGATATGTACACATCTGTCAGCAGTTATTATCCTATATGGCAAATCTCCTAATATCTGGGCCCAAAAGTTATCAAATTTTCCAGATCCCTTCAGATATGAATAGATCTGACACTAGATCTGATCATATTTGGCCATACTCTTTTATATATTATCAGATCTGTTACTAAATCTACTAAAATTTATACATCCCAGCAAAACTTTGGTAATGCGTGCGAAATTCTCATGCATTACCTTGTAATGATAGCTCGTTACCTTTTTCATTATTTGCAAGCATAAAGTAATAAGTTACTCATTATTGATTACGTAATATATGATTTATAAATGTAAAGTAATAATTGAAATATTTTTGAAAATCTGTTTTTAGATACATTACTTTGTGTTTTTTTTTTGTAAGCAAAAGGGTAATGCATGTTTGTTTTGATAACACTAGGGAAAAAACGAAGCGCAAAAATTCATTTAAGTTTAAAGCAATCAAATACTATATGCGTCGATAGCTCAGTGGGTAGAGTTCTTTGCTGGCAACCAGATTTCCCTGGTTCGATTAACATCTTGACCACATTATTTTTAATTACAAACATTTTAAATAAAATATTTGTAATAATTTTTTTTTAATAAAAATTCCTCTTTTTTTAAAATCTATTTTTAGACACATTACTTTTTCCATTCTCGTAACCATAAAAGTAACCCTAACATTATCACCTCTAAAGTAATGGGTATATAAATTACTTTGAGGCTCATCGCCTGTAAAATTCATCAATGAAGTAAGGTGTAAAGTAATCCATCGGCCTCTACGGCTATACATTACTTTACTCATCATTTGGTAATGTGTGGTTTTGCTGGGATACTTAAAAATATCTAAGCAAGTGAGGTCTTACGATGCAGGCCAAAACATTCTTACACTTTGAATATGTTGCAGAGAAGAAAAATGTATGGTTGTTTTAGCTGCTCAATCTTATATTAAAGGCCTTCATATTGCCCTTTCTTACAGATTTTTTTTTGTTGCTTTTCAAAGACTCTATAAACAAAATGCTCATCCCGGTAAAAGGTTTTTTGAAGGCCAATTAAGATGGCATATAATAAAGGTTTGGATGAAAGGCTTTAAAACAGGTTTTAAAACATAACACAAAACTGAAAAATCGCTAAAATTAGAAAAAATGCCCAACCTTTAAAAAAATCGCCTAAACTATAAAAAATCGCTGAGGAGACTGGAGGTCGTAAGTGTGCGCTACCTCTAGCGCTGATCCTTACATTTTTGTTTTTTTCATTTAATAAAAAAATAGTGTTTACTATTCTTTAGTAATATTAAATTATGATCTCGAGCCTGATAAAAGATTTGAAAATATATAATTAAAACAGATATATCGAATTATATATACAAAATTTACATTAAAGAAAATCGCTAAAAAAAAAAGTTAAAATAAGAAAAAAAAAAACAACAATATTACAAAAATTTTACAAAACTAGAATCACTAAAATTTAAAAAAAATCGCTAAAATTAAAAAAAAACAAAAAAATTGCTAAAATTAAAAACAAAATTGAAAAAAAAACAATTACCAAAATTTAAAAAAGTTGCAAAAAAAAAAAGAAAAAAAACTCGCCAAAACAATCAAATCGGTACAATATTTTAAGAAATCCTCAAAATTGAAAAATCGTCACAGTAATAAAAAAATTGCCACTATTACATAATCGTTTAAAAAATATTGACAAAAAATTAATATACCCTTACTTTAGATAAAATATAGAAAAAATAGGTGTTTGAAAAAAAATTTGCTAACATTAAAAATTGCAAAAAAAAAATAAAAGAAATAGTTAAAATAAAAAACGCCAAAATGACAGTCGCCAAAGTTAAAAAAAACCGCCACTATTACAAAACGCCAAAAGTGAAAAAACGCCAAATTTTAAAAAATTATAAATAAAATAAAAAAAGGATAAATTTAAAAAATTATAGCAAAAATTTGCTCAGTGAAAAATCTCCAAAAATTAAAAATCGTTAAAATTAAAAAAAAATCGTTAACATCAAAAAAAAAAATAAATAAATAAGAAATCGCTAAAATTTAATAAGTCCCTAAAATTTAATAAATCGCTAAAATTTAAAGAATATTGACGAAAATTAAAAAAGTAAAAAATAAACAAAATGCACTTAAAAAAATTGCCTAAATTAAAAAAAATCTAATTAAAGTACAAAATTGCTATAATTAAAAAAAAATTAAAAAATCTCCAAAAACTAAAAAAAAAAAATAAAAAAATCGTCAAAATTTAATAAAAACATCGCTAAAATTTAAAAAACCTGTTCGGTATTTTTCCTTTTTTATTTTCCCTTTTATTAATTTTAGCGATTTTTTTAAATTATATAGTTTTATTTATTTTTATTTTATTATATTTTTATTTTAATAATTTTATTATAGGGTCCGCTAAATAACTTTTTTTTTTGAAAATGCTATAAAAAAAACTACTGAATATTTTCTCAAATTTCTTTTTTTATTTGAAAGTACAATCCTTCCGGTTAATAATGGAAAATAATTTCATTAAAATGGCTGCCTCGTCTGGCCGTTACAGTCAATGGCGATCGGTATCGGGCCACGTTGAACAAATTTTTGTTCAAAAAAATTGAAGAGGAGGATATTGGCAACAATCTGGTTTCAACAGGACGGCACTACGTGTAACACAGCCGAAGCTACACTCGATGTTTTGCGCCCTGTTTTTGAAGATCGCATTATCAGCCGCAGAGCTGATGTCGTTTGGCCACCTCGGAGCTGCGATTTGAAACCGTTGGACTATTATTTGAAACCGTTGGACTGTTATTTGTGGAGTGCCGTCAAAGATAAGTGTTACGCCGACAAGCCAGAGACAATTGACGCTTTAACGGACAATATCGAAATATGCTTAAAAATTGGACCGATCGTGTAGGCTACTCCATGGCCACCAGAGCAAGCCATTTGAATGAAATTCCATTTTCCATTATTAACCGGAAGGATTGTACTTTAAAAAAAAAAAAAGAAATTTGAGAAAATATTCACTAGTTTTTTTTATAGCATTTTCAAAAAAAAAAAAGTTATTTGGCGGACCCTATATATTTTTTATTAATTATTGTTTTATTTAATTTTTTGTTATTATTTTATTTTATTTGTTTTTTTTTTATTTCATTTATTTTTTTATTGTTTAATTTCATTTATTTATTTTATTTCATTTATTTATTTTTTTTTTGTTTCATTTATTTTATTATTGTTTTATTTCATTTATTTTATTATTGTTTTTTTTTCATTTATATTTTTTATTTCGTTTATTTCTTTTTATTTTATTTATTTTTTATTATTTTATTTTTGTTTTATATATTTTTTATTTTCTTTTATTTTATTTATTTTTTTATTTTTTTTTTATTATATTATTAAAATTAGAAAAATCCCCAGTCGTAAAAATTGCTGAATATTATTGTATTTATTTTTTTCTTTTATTTATTTATTTATTTATTTATTTATTTATTTATTTATTTATTTATCTATTTATTTAGTTTATTTTTTATTTTTATCTAATTTATGCGATTTTTTTTTTCGAATTTTGATGTTTTTTTATTTCAGCGACATTTAAAATTTTGACGATATTTTCCAATTCATCGATTTTTAGGACTTTGGTGATTTTTCTTATTTTAATGATATTTTGAAATTTTTTTATTATTTTAATTTTAACTTTTTTTTTCTTCAGAGCTCTAAAATAATTCAATCAAAATATTTAAAATAGTTTTTCAGATTTTATAAGATAATTTTCTTTAAATTATTTTAAAAGCTTTTACTTTTAATATTTAACAAAATTTTCCATTAAAATATCCTTGTTGCTTAAAGCGTTAAAAATTTAATTTTTTTGGAAAGTAAATAAACATCAATTAATTGTTCTTTATTTAGAAAGAAATTAAACTTAAACTTTAGAGACTTTTAAATACAATTTAATTGTCTGCCACTTAGAAAACTTTTACATGACACCTTTCATTTAAACCATGAGAAAAAAAGGAATTACAAGGTTTTTTTTTTAACTAGGTTAAATACTGTTAGATTTTCTTTTTAAGTTTTTTTTTGTAATCAAAACCATTCCCTTTACCATTATTTTATATCCTGATTTTCTTTTCTACCTTATATTATGCATTTCTGTTGTAACATATTTTATTTTCTATATATTATATTTTTTTTCATTAGTTTGCTATATTCCATTTAATTAGTACAACTCTTGATTTTTTTTTTTTTGTTTTCATCTTGGTAAAATGTCAAGTTAGTTAAATGGTAATTGTGGTTTGGATATGAAAAGAAAATTTATTTTAACTTTTAATTAAACTTTGCTTAAATTTTTTCCTATTTTTTCCTATTTTATTTTTGTTATTTTTTATCTTTATTTATTTGTTTTTACTATTTACTTCTTATACAAATAGTAATTAAAGCAATTTTATCTATTTATTGGTAGCAATTTTATCTATAACAAAATTGAAATACATTTCAATAAAAATGAATCGTTATTGATTTTGAGGGAGTAGAATGACAGAAATTGTAAAAAAAAAAAATGTTATAAGCAACTATACAACTAGCAATACAATTATATCTAACTGTTTTTAAAGGAAAATTGAAATTAAAATTTAATATTTCTAAGCTCCGTTAACACAATCAATTCAGTTAGTAGTAGGGGGTGGGACTTTAACTGACACATTTGTTGTTTATCTTATAAATTGTAAATTTCACTGTTAGTTAAATTTTATTAGGACAATGTGTGGAAGAATTTAATTTTTTGATATAACAATTTCCCTAAACTTTATATTAAGCTTTTAAAGAGCTTTTATTTTTAAATTCATAAATAAAGCAGATAAATACTGTAACATTTTTAACTAATATTTTACAAATTCTTTACAAATTTTCAAAAACCACTACTATTTCTATTTGTATTGTTTTGGTTGCACATGCAATTTATTTAAACACAAATTTTTGTATTCAAAAAGAACCACTAAATTTTAGGCTTTTCCCAAAAAAAAAAAAAATCCCAGCTACTAGGTGTAAACAAACAAATTGTTACAATGTTTTGTTTTCAATACATTTTCAGTAGTACATTGAATAGAGATAACAAACAAATATCATATAAAAATGCCACTAAAAATATACGCCCATATAACGTGGGTCCCAAGTCTATACATACACACACACATACACACACATGCATACAATACTCATTGTAGTTAGCAAACAAAAAAAAAGCTTTAACTATTTTAACTACTCATATAACTATTGTATAGTAATTGCAATGGACATAGAAATTAAGTAATTAAATTATGACAAGGTTTGTATAATTGCTTTTGTTCCTTTAGTTTTATTAAGCCCCTGGGCTTAATATTGTTAAAGTACTCTTTGGCATTCTGTATGACTGTGCTGTATTGCAGAGTTTCTCTATACGAGTTTTTGCCAAAAGCTCTTATTGAAATTAGCAAAAACTTTTTAAAATTTTTTGACATTTATTTTAAAAATAAATTGCATATAAATACGGATTTTAATATTTTCATTTCAAATGTTTTGTAATTATCATCTTTTATTTTACCTTTTACTGTTTAATAACTAATTCATTTTTTTAACTAAAGGTTCGTTTTTTATAAAATATAAATAATATTTTTTATAAAAAAAAACGAACCTTAAGCTCAAAAAATAAATTAGTTATTAAAATGTTTTCTTCAAAAAAAATACTTTTAATTTTTAAAGTTAACATGCTGATTATTTAAATAAACAAAATAAATGAAGTCGTATATTTTTTACAGAGTTTGTAGTTAACTTGATAACAGTTAAAAAAAACAAAATAAAGGAAAAATCATAACATTTAACGGATTTTTAGTTAACAGTTAAAAAAAAAATAAAGTAAATTTCATTTGTTTTTACGGAATTGTATTTAGTTTGTTTACAGTTAAAATAAATGAAAAATCACTTATTTTTTAATAAATAAATAAAAATAAATAAAAAATCATTTATTTTTTAATTAATAAAAGAAAATAAATGAAAAATCATTTATTTTTTAATTAATTAAATAAATAAAGGAAAAATTCCTTTGATTTAAATAAAAAATTTATAAATTTAATTGTTGATGTGTAAAACTTAAGGATTTTATACCACAGGATAAATTTTTGATTTTGATTATTTACCTATTTTTGTTGCTTTGAAATCTATCCCCTTTCTCCCCTAATTATTAGATTGAACAGAAAAGAAATCACACTGAAAGAAGTTTCATTGAACGAGTTGTAATGAAATTGTTCAGTAGACTAATGAAATTATCTTCATAAAATGAGGGAATAATTTTTTAAATTTAATAAAAACAAGTAAGAGCGGCTAAATTCGGCTATGCCGAATCTTATATACCCTTCACCATGGTTGGGAAAAAACTGAAGTTTATATATGGACATATATGAAATGGACAGATTTATATACGGACGCCTTTAAGAGGAAATTAACCATTTAGTTTGGAGATAAAACTTGGACTCGGGAAGATTTATGGTTCCAGAAAATATGTATTTTAAAAAAATTTATGTTTTGGGCATAACTTTTTTGTATCTGAACCGATATTTCCGAGTTTTTCAGCAAATATGTTATACTAAAGATTTTCGATCTTTTGCTATATAAGACGTATCCATAGGTCATAATACAGCTCTAGAATAGTGTTTGTTGTTTGTGTATAAAAGGTTAAGAGGTGAAAGAAAAGAATTTCAACAAATCGTTAAAAGAAATCACTAGAACTGCATGTGTTTTATTTCTACAAAATAGTTTGATTTAGCTGGCAAATTTGCATTTAGGATTTTATTTCGCTTTTTTATTAGAAATATTTGTAATTTCTTTAGCTTAATTTTAAAAATTTGAAGGAAAATAGTTTATAATTTTTTTTATAAATTATTATAAGTTATGACCTAAAATAGTTGCACTCAAAGGTAAATTATGTATAAAATTTTCATAATATGTGAGAAATAAAATGGTTTAAAAATCTTTTTATAAATTCTTTTAAATCGGAGCAAAAAATAGAAATAAAACCGTTTGTATTTTGTTTGTATCAGAGGGTTTTTATACAAATTTTGATGTTTTTAGCCTATTTATGGATTATTTAATTATTAATATAAAATTTTATTTAAATTAATTATTAAATGTAAAAAAAAACAAAAAATAAACAAAAAAAAATCTTAACGAACCCGCGACCCTTCCACCTGTGGTGAAAGGTATAAAAACGTTTGTATTTTGTTTGTATCAGAGGGTTTTTATAAAAATGTTGATGTTTTTAACCTATTTATGGATTATTTAATTATTAATATAAAATTTTATATAAATTAATTATTAAATGTTAAAAAAAAACAAAAATAAGCAAAAAAAAAAAAGTCTTAAGAAAATAATAAAAAAAAAATGTAAAAAAAAAGTGAATTGACCTCACCGAGATTTGAACCTCGAACCCCACGGCCTTAGAGAAAAAAAAAAGTATTTGTGACACAGCGTCTAGACAACTGAGCTATTGAAGCTCACACAAAATCATCGTCAATAGAGGTACATATATAAAAGTCTTCGTTCATTAGAGATTTGTTTAGTTTTTATTTAAATGACAAATCTTTATATGTGTGTTGTTTGTGTATAAAAGGTGGAGATGAAAGAAAAGAATTTTAATTATTAATATTTTTGGTGTTTCATTTATAAATCTTATGAAGATAAGAGTACTTCTCTTTTTACATAAAATCATTTATACGCAAAAACCTTTATACCTCTATGAAAAACTTCGTTTTGCTCAGTCTAATAGGGGAAAAAAGATTATTTTACCAAGACATCATTGTCTAGTATCTGAGTGGCAATTCTATATAAATGCAATTCGTCTCTGGAATATGCTTCCACAAAACCAACAACTTAACAGCAACGTTACTCATTTTAAAAAATTTGTTTTTCTAAATTTTTCTTGATATTTTCTTGCTTTTCCTGTTTGGCTTTAAATATTTTTTTTTTTTTTTTTTTTTTTTTTATTATAATAATTTTTATTTTTAATCTTGTGTAATTTAAATTTAAGCTTTAAAAATATTTTACCTAATTGCAACCTATTCCTAAATATGTTTTAACAATTGTCATTATTATTTTTGCTTGGTAATTCCTGTACTGTAATTATAAGATTAAATCTTGTTGTGCAGGATATGACATTAATAAATAAATAAATAAATAAATAAATAAATAAATAAATAAAAAAATAAAATTTTATATAAATTAATTATTAAATGTTAAAAAAAAAAAAAAATAAGCAAAAAAAAAGTCTTAAGAAAATAATAAAAAAAAATGTACAAAAAAAAGTGAATTGACCTCACCGAGATTTGAACCTCGAACCCCACGGCCTTAGAGAAAAAAAAAAGTATTTGTGACACAGCGTCTAGACAACTGAGCTATTGAAGCTCACACAAAATCATCGTCAATAGAGGTACATATATAAAAGTCTTCGTTAATTAGAGATTTGTTTGGTTTTTATTTAAATGACAAATCTTTGTATGTGTGTTGTTTGTGTATAAAAGGTGGAGATGAAAGAAAAGAATTTTAACACATGGATGTGTTGTTATGCTCAAAATTCTACATACATATTAAACAAAGGCACAGGGTATACCAGTGATGTCAAAAGTGACAGCTGTCAAACGAGTGATCCAAAACCGTATGGTGAGGGTTGTTGTTGTATTTCATGTCCTAGGCGAGAAAGAGATTTAAAAACAATGTATACAAAAAAATAATGTGTAAAAGTGAACAACTACACAGCATGGTTTAAAACATATGATCGCCAAAAATATCAAAGAGATGCCATAGAAGTGCAACATGACTGTATTTACTAAAATTGTTGTTTCATAAACTTAGTACAAACTCACAACAAATTTTATACTTGGGTTACATATTGTAATAACAAAAACTGTTTTATGTTTTTATAGCATTTTTGCACATAATTAATGTATTTTTTTTATTTTATCTCAGTATTCAGAAGAACAATACATACAACAAAGTTTCATATTTATATGATCTGTGAAATGTATAAGCAAATAAACACACTCACAAAGCACATTTAATTAATCGTCAGCTTATTATTAGTTTGCCCAAAGATTTAAAAGAAAAACAATGAAAATGGTTTTCATTCTTAATTTTATATCAAAGTTGATATTAGTTATCTCAGTTATGATGCCAGATATCGAAAAACGGGTTTCAGAATTAGAAAGAGGATATTGATATTATATATAATCCAATCGCCTCTATTATTACAAAAATGGTGATTGGGCCAAACCAATAATAAGCTGACGAATTGGAAAATCAGACGCAAGGAAGAGAGACAGAATAATTGTCATACAGTTGTTTCACCTACAGTTTTTCATAGCGCAGTTGCTTTTATAGCCTATTAAAATAGTAGTTTTCACGTAGTTTTCTAAAAGGCCGTAAAAAAAAGGCGCTCTAATCACCGTGTCTTCACTGTGTTACATTGTGAACAAAGGGATTTTACTGGAAAAATTAGAGGTAGTCCTGGTTTTTTGCTAATATCTCAGCCATTTATTAACCGATCTGTCTGATTTTTAATAGCAAACAGAAATGGATCACATGTAACAGAAATAAAAAAGAATCAAGTCCTCATCATGTCTGGGTTCTTTGGAAAACCCATTTCAACACACAGACGGACAGACGGACATCGTTAAATCAACTTCGCTCTTCATAAGGACCCAGAATATATATACTTTATAGGGTCTAAGATCAATATTGTAGAAATTACAAACGGAATGACAAACTTATATATGCCCTTCCACCTATGGTGAAGGGTATAAAAAGAAAAGCTTTTTATTTTCTATGGAACTAGCTTTACATAAAACTACTTCATTGAGTGTATTAAATTTTCAATAGATAAAGTTAATTTTTTTTTTATTTTATGAAAAACTAGCGGATCCCGGCGTGTTTTGCTACGCATTAATATTAACATTGTTTTTTTATTTATTTATTTATTTTTTATTTAAAAATAAAATGGGCGCCTACGTATCTGTTGTTGTTTTTTTTTTATATGGACAAAATCACGAACGCGTCGACCGATTTTGGTGCAAATTTTATATAAACCATAATCGAATTCGGTTAACCGTTCGTGAGTTATTAAGTCACAACACACTTGCAACATTTTTTTTTAATTTGTTTTAATTTATTGAAAAGTTTCAATGGACTAGTTTCAGCTTTTTTTGCAAAAATTCATTAATATCATGCAGATAAAATTCACTTAGTGTAGTAGATTAAGGTCAGGCATGCCGAATATATGATACCCTATACCAAATATTACTTGAGTCATGGTTTCTTATGAACAGGTTTGAAAATTATAAATCTGAACGATATTGGCGAATAAGTTTATTTAGGCAAATACCGGGAAAAAGGGTTTATACAAGAACTGGGCCCAACTTTGAGTGTGGTACATAGATATAACATTTGCAACCCAAATTGCTAGCATATATCTACAATTTTATTTGTCCACCAAACACTACACTTAAAATAGTTTGTAAGTTAAAATAACAGAAAATGCCAGTTACAAGAAATAATATTTCATTTAAAAACCGATCTACTTAATTTTCATTTAAACCAAATGGCTTTTGTTATTTATTTTTAAATATTTTTTCAACAATTGACACATTCGTTGGAAACAAATGAAATAATCAGCAAAAATAAATGTTGATATTTTACCTACCAAATCTTTAAAAAAATAAATGATTTTATCATTTATTTGAAACATTTTCTGTATTTGTATTTTTGTTTTTTTTTTTTTTTGTATCTAAAAAATGTATGCATGCATGGCTATAGACACTTTTTGTGTGAATGTGTACGTGTATGTGTATGTGCTTATGAAGTTCTTGTAATTTGAATTAAAATAATTTTGTATATTATGAAAATGGGCGTTCAAATCAAAATGCATACCATGCACTTCGAGATTTTTTCGGTCAATTTATTCGTCCAAATTTGCGAAGATTTGGAAAAGTCATGCAAAAATTTGAGCAAACCGGGTCTGTAGGAGATGTAAAAACACCAGTGTATGCTCGTACAGCTCGTACTGCAAAAAATATTGCTGCTGTTTGCGATAGTGTGGCTGAAGAGCCGTCCACCACAACTCGTCGTCGTTCCCAACAATTGCACCTCTCACGCTCGTCGTTGTTGAACATTATGCATAAAAACTTGCATTTACACGCTTACAAGGTTCAATTGACTCAAGAACTAAAGCCTCTTGACCATTCCAAACGTCGTCAATGGTCAGAATGGTGGCAAGAAATGGCAATTTTCGAAGAAAATCATCTTCAGTGATGAGGCACATTTTCACCTCAGTGGATTCGTCAATAAGCAGAATTGCCGCATTTGGGCGAATGATAATCCAAGAGTGATTGTCAAAAAAAAACCAATGCACCCACAAAGAGTGACTGTTTGGTGCGGTTTAAGGGCTGGCGGCATCAATGGGCCGTATTTTTTCCAAAATAAGGCCTGTCAGGCAGTTACTGTGAAAAGTGTTCGCTAACGTGAGATAATAACGAACTTTTTATGGCCCGAATTGGAAGATATGGATGTGCACGATATGTGGTTTCAACAGGACGGTGCCACTTGCCGCACAGCTAACGAAACAATGGCTCTTTTGCGCGACAAATTCAATGGCCGTGTTATCTCACGTGGTGGCGATGTCAATTGGCCGCCAAGATCATTTGATTTGACACCGTTGGACCGTTTCTTTGGGGTTATTTGAAAGAAAAGGTGTACGTCGTTAAGCCAGCAACAATTCAAAAGCTAAAGGATGAGATATTTCGGGAGAGTAACGGCATAGAACCTTAATTATGCCTCAGCGTCATTGAAAATTTGCACCATCGGATGGAGGTGTGCCACCGAGGTCGCGGCGGCTATTTGGCCGATATTTTGTTCCTTGCAAAATTGAACCATACCATATTATCATAATAAAAAGAAATGACAATAATTTCCTAAATAATTTGTGTTTTATTCAAAATCAACATCGGCCCTTAAAATTTAACCACGCCTTAAATGTATGTTCCTTTATTTCTAAATGGAACGGAAAACTTTTTTTATTATACTACAAACAGTAAACAACATATGTATACAAAAACTTTTAAAAAGTTTAAAATTTTGTGTAAAAATAGTACTCTGAATATAGAAAAATTCTAACCAAATTCAATAGCAATCGTTTGGGATACTCTGCTTTTGCAATATAAAATGATTATGGATATTTTTCCAAACAAACACACATGCATTTACAAAACAAAAAACAATTGTGAAAATTGTAATGAAGTTTTGGTTTTTATGGTTATTCTATAGAATTTTTTATTATACACTAAAGGGTAGAGTATAGTTGGAAATAAAGCGAAAATACACACACACAGACACTCATGAACTAGAGACAAAAGTTAAAGGTACAATTTTTATGATTTTTGTTTGTTTTGTATTTCCTAACACTAATACAATCAATTGGTAATCTAGTTAAACTTATAACCATCAATTGGGTATATCCCTAGATACTGTTTTGTATTCCAATTTTTTTTTAACAAAGCCTTTGTGCAAAAAAATTACAAAGTTTTATTTGAAAAAAAAAAACTAAAACAACAAAATGTTAAAAAGTTAATTGAAAACATTTTTTTTTTCCAATTCATTGAATTTATTTAATTAAATATAAATAAATCTATGCTTTTATCATGTTTTTGCATGCAAATGCACGCAAAATTTTGCACATATTAAAAGGTATTGAGGTGTATAAAAATATTAATTTTTATTGTTTTAATATTGAAAATTATTGTACAGAGATTAAGTATTTATGGCAATTAAAAAGCATATTAATATAGGATAAATTTACACAACAATATTCACTGAATTGGAAATTAGGTTAAATTGTAGAAAATTTTAAATTCTTAAATGCTTATATATTGTTGTTAAATAATTATTAATTATTATGTGGATGGATGGAATCATATCTATGAATAATAAGCGTTTTAATTTTGGAATTACTGACAGAAAAGCAATTGATTTTGAATATATAAACATTTAATTTTAAAGCTTTAAATTAAATGTTTTATATAAATAAAAGTACTTAAAATTGAAAATGGAATAATATCCAATAGTAAAAGCTTTTTCATTGATCGAAGCTTAAATAATTGTTTGATTTTTTAATTTTTAAAGTTTATTATGAAATAATTTTTTTTGTAAAACGTGTTTCGAAAAATTAAAGTTACCAAAAATTCTCAATTTATTAGAGAAAATGATTTGTATTGGATGACGCAAAAAGAAATGATTATTCGTAATTTAAAAAGGCTTTTTAAAAAGCCTTGTTTGCTAAAGCATTTTAATATTTTTTACTAAAGCCTTGTCAAAAGCTTTTTACTAAAGCTTTTTAATAACGCTTTTTTACTAAAGCTTTTTTAGTCAATTTTCGACTAAAGATTTTTCGTAAATTTTTTACTAGTTTTTTAGTACATTTTTTTAGTTAAGCTTTTTTAAAAATTTTTTACTAAAGTTTCCTACTAACGCTTTTTTACTAAAGCTTTTTTTACTAAAACTTTCTACTTAAGCTTTTTTACTAAAGCTTTTTAACTAAAGCTTTTTATTACAGCTTTTTTACAAAAACATAAATTCACAGTAAAAAACTGCATATTTTAAAATTGCTTTTAAAAGCTTTTAAAAACTATTAGATTTTTTTTGATGCAAAAATTCGGTACAATTTATTTTTATTTTTTTAAGCACAATGCAACAAGATTTGTGTATACATAAATATTTTTCATTAGCTGTATTAGGGCTTCAACATTTTTAATAAGTTTTTATGCTAAAAGCTTTTAATAAATCTTAGTTTTTTGTCTTTACCTATGTAAAAAAGGTATTTTATTTTTTTATTAAGGGAAAGATTCGTTTTTATAAAAGCTTATTTATTTTTCTTACAAATAAATACAGCTTTTAAGTTCACGTAATAAAAAGAGCTTTTTAAAGTGAAGCAAAATCCTACATTTTGTGAAATATTTGATTGTTTTTTTTTAATCTTACAGATTAAAGCTTTTCACCATAATTCATTATATAAACGCTTTTTAGAATAAATTAATTTTATAAGAAAGTAGTATTAAAAGCTTATTTTGAAATTATCACTACAAAGCTTTAAAACTATAAATAACAAATTATATAAATTTATAATTTTGGATGAATTTAAATGTTTCTTTAATATTTACTAATTTTATAAACTGCAACATAAAATGTTTAGAACTTTTAAGCTTTAAACAATTCAAATTTGTTTTTAATAAATGCTTGTGAAATAATGCGAGAAAATTTTAATATTGTATAAAAGCTTTTTTTTATAGGTTAACAAAGAGTCTGTTAGCAGTTCCAACACATTTTTAAATGTAATTTGGAAATGTAGTGAAGGCAACAAAACTAATAGACTTTCGGTAACAAACAAAGCGACCCAAGTTTACATTTCAAAATTGTTGGAAATTTTGAAACTTTAATTTTTGTTTTTTTAATGATTTCTTGGTTTGATAAGTAATTTTAACTTCTTTTAAACAGAAAGCTCATTGGGAAATGCAATTAAAATATTAAACCTAAATTAGGTGAATATTAAAAAAGTTTTCCCGAAGGCTATCGATATTTTCAATGCTCTATTGGATGGATTTTTAAAATAACTTAAGAGTTTTTAGTTTTATTTATTTTAGAGAAGAGAACTTTTTTATAATCTCTAAAGGAAAACTTTCAAGAGTTTTTAAATTCGATTTCATCACCATAATTAGTTCAAAGGGTAAAACATTTTAAGTTTTATGTTAAGAAAACTTAAACAAAGTTTTTAAATTTTATTGAAACAATTATTTTTGAAATCTTTTTTAATTTTCAAAAGAAAAAGCACTTTTTGAATTATTTGAACTTTATAAAGCTAATAAATTTAAAAGACTTTTAAACAGTTTAAAGTTCTTTAGATTTGTAGTATGAATATTGTTAAATAGTATAAAAGCTTTTTGGTTGTATTGATCTGTGTGGTTGAAAATATTTTTAAATTAAATAAACTTTAATCTGAGCTTTCTTAAAAGTTGAAATATTTTAAGAGATTAAGACTCTTCATATTAAAGTTTTTGGTAAAAGATTGTTTAAAAAGCTTTTGTTTTAATATAAGCTTTCAAATTTGTTTGCTAATTCGTATTATGGATAATTTTTTAGATTTAATTTAAACATAGCATATGCAAAATATCACTTACCGTTTATATTTTGTTTTTTCTCTTGTTGAATTTTAATCTCCGCCTGATTGTTGTTCTGCTCATCTTCTGTATGCACTAAAACAGCTTCCACTTCAATTGCACTTTTAACCGAATCAGCTGAAGAAGAGGTTAATACCTCATTGTCATTATTAGAATTATTTGTTTTAAATGATACGTTTGGTAAATTAATAGTTTCTAACAAATCACCCGAAGACGTTTGAGCCAATAAAGGCATATTAGAGTGTAAAGAAGTTTGTTTTTCCACTGATGGTAAATGTTCACTAGATAATGTTATTACAGGTTGTGAAGATAAGGTATCACTAGTAGCGCTGGAAGTAGGTACAACAATATGATGCTCTACACCTACTATAATACGTTCCATAGGTTTGGGTAAATCATTTATCAGAGTGGGTGGTGTTTTTGATGATTCCTGTTTTTTACTATTCAATTTTTGTTCTGTTAGCTGAGCTGTTTCCAGCGAACCTCTTCTTTTGGGTATGGGTTTAATGGAAGATTCACTTCTTTTTTGTGGTACTGGTGGCTTAGGTTTGGGTACAGGTTTTGATTTCATTGTAGAACAGGAGGTGGAATCCTCTTTTTGTTGATTTTCTTTTATTGATTCAGCTTTCAACTTTTTATCCGTTTTCTTTAATTTAGGTGAAAGTTTTACCGATTTAATTTTAGAGGTTGTCAAAGAAGAGACTTCTTCAATTTTTATAGATTTGTTGGACGACTCTTTAGATTCTTGGTTTTTTGGAATTGTTGTTGGTGTTGCTTCTTCCATTTTTATAATTTCCAAAATTTCCACTTTTTCAGATTCTTTGGGAGTTTCTATAATATTTTTATGTAACACATATACCGGTTCATTATCAATAAAATCTTCGGAAGAACTGGGTGTTATAATTAAAGGTTGTGGCATTGTTACACATTCAGTTTGTGTGTGATCTTTACTTAGCAGACCTATTTTTATAATATCGGGACTTTTTTCAATTTTTGTATTAATTTCTTGTATGTTTTCTTGTTTATTTTCCTTTTTTTCTTCTTTCATGTTTTCTTTAATTTCTGTATTAATTTCTCGCAGATTTTCTTGTTTACTTTCTTGCTTCTCCACTTTGATGGTATTTTCTTCAATTTCCATATTATTTTCTTGTACATTTTCTTGTTTACTTTCTTGCTTGTCGACCTTAATATTTTCTTTAATTTCTGATTTTATTTCTTGTTTAACGTCCACTTTCGCGTCTTCTTTTTCTAAATCATCCAAATCGAATGCTGGTTCATCATCTGCAAAATCTTTTCTTTCAAACTGGAATAACTTTTCTGCTTCTTTTTTAACCTTTTGATAACTGTCTATTAGTTTTTGGGCCTCCATTTCTAATTTCTTTTCTTCTTCAGTTTTTTTAACCAATTTTGGACCCCTCTTTGAAGATTCTTTGATATCAAAGCGTTTATTCACTTGTTGCTCGGCATCTTTTAATACCGTATCTATAAGTTTTTGGGTTTCATCGGCAATTAGCTGTTGTGCTTCCATTCCCAAGATTAGATTGTCTTCTTTGGAGTTATTTTCATTACTCTGTTTACCATTTGGCTTTTCTTTGGTTACTTCCGATCTTTTTGTTACTTGTTTTTCTCCATCTTTGGATACTGTCAAGGTTTCACTGATTTCTCTGATAAGAGAGGGTTTTGCCAAAGAAATCTGTTCTTTGTGGGGTGATAAAACTTGTTCGGAATCTTCAAAAGTTTCTAAAATTTGATGTTCACATTCAAATAGATCCACACCGCCTTGTTCGTTTTGTTGCAATTGTTTACCACACTCCGATAAATTCAAAATACCTCTAACAATACTTTGATTATCTTGTGGATTTAAGGCCTCTTCCGATAATCTTGTTTCCGCTTGAGCGGTAACAGTTATCGGTTGTAGTTTTACTGCCGATGAGTCCTTATCATCTAGACTATCTTGACTATGTACTTTCTTAAGTTTAGCTTTTTCTTTATGCGTTTCACTGGATTTTTGTATTTTTTCTTCTCCAGTTAAGCCATCCTTGGTTCTTATTTCGGCGTAAGCTTTTTGATCAGATTCAAATTGTCTTTCTTCCAAGACAGTAATTTTAGTACAACCCTGTCGTTCAGTGTAGGGTTGTAAAGAAAATGATATGGGTTTTTGTTGTTCTGATGTTTTATTGACTTCCAAAGCCTTTTTAAATTCTTCGGGTAAATCATCCAAAGTATCAAGTATATTGTCACAAGTTTTAGATTCCAAGACTTTAGAAGAAGTTGTTGAAGATTTGATAACCTTCTTGGTCGTTGTGGTAGTAGAAGTTTCAGTTTTAGTGGTAGTATGTTTAGTTTCAGTTTTGACTTTTTGCGATGTTTCCGAATGTTTAGTATTGTTGGAAGAAATCTCAGAAGAAGCAGTTTTTAAAGTTTCAGATGCCGATTGGATTTCTTCTTTTATTTCCTTCTTTTCTTCATGTTGATTTTCCACTAAATTTTTTATCATTTCTTTAGCACTTTCTTTTAACTCTACCGTCATAACATTTGCCTCTTCTTTATCAATTGTTGTAGTAGTATCCACACTCTCTATGTTATCTTCGTTATTTATAATAACATTACCTTCGTTATTAGTCATGGGAGCCAATTTTTTGCTTTCGTCTTTTGTATCGTTTATAGTTAATTTCAAATCTTTCTTTTTCAAATTCTCAATTTCCGTTAAGGGAACAGTGGGCGGCAAGACAGGCACTCCAATAGGTTTTTTAAGTTTGGTTGCTTGTATTACAGTTTCCGCTTTTTTGTGTTTGGTTACGTCTTCGATTTTATGCTGTTGACTCAAATCATCTACTATGACTATTGGTCTGAAAATGAATTAAGAAAAATATTTTAAGAATTTTTTTTTAAAGATATTTTTTTTTAGATTAATTTTTTTTTTATTTTATCGGTTAAAAATTCAATGTTAACATTAACCTTAACCTTTAGATATTAAAATGTATACTAATTCCACAATTTTGTCAGTCGGTTTAGATTGCACCTGTGACTTTTATCAGTTTATGGTGTATTCGCATTATTAACATTTATTTTATTTATTCATTGGTAGTTAGTGAATATAAAAACGTAAAAGATAATAACAATTTTGAATACCCTATAGGAGTTATACTCAGTTTTATGCAGAGTATGTAACGGTGGACCCTATCAAATTCCTAATATCTTCCAGAGGTTAGGACGGAGTTCATATTAACCGTGCGCATTACTAATACCTATGAAACAATTCATTGGGGATGAGACAACCCCTTTTCCAATGGGAAAATTTTGGACCTTGCTAGGAACGACATAAGGTTACTAACAGGGTTTCCCATCGGACATTTCCGATTAAACAACCATTTGTGGAGGATTAATCTCTGTGTCGACCAACCATCCACATTTTATGTGGATGTGTTGTATTGCATAGGAACAGAATAAAAGTTTTCAATGGGGAATTTTTAGTTCCAGAGGACATTAGAAACTCTTCTCCATCTTCTGCATTAAAGTTCATAGGGAATACAGAAATTGGTTTAGTTTTATGATCATTGGTACAAAAGATCCATATAGGTCGCAGTGCCGGCCGTGGGGGCCAGATCTTGACTTAATAATAATATTAACAGTGATTGAATTTTAAAATGTTATAAAAGTTAGAAAGAGCTTTGGAAATTAATCTTTAAACCGCCAAATTTCTAGAAGGAATTTGAAATTCGACAGGATTTCCCAAAGCGAGATTGTGGTTCAAAATTGATATCTAAAGGTACCCTGCGGGAAAAAAGGGTCAGTTGGGAATTGGGACCTGTCCCGGGATAGGTGAAAACTTAACCGGTTCCGAAAAAACATATTACGAGATAGGTGAAAAGGGCACCGGTTCCTAAAGTACCTATCACGTAACTGGTTTAAGTCACGACTTGTCCTTTTAGATCAGTCCTGTGACATGTCACAGAGGGCAATTGACAAAACCATGTTAAAGTGACCAGTCCGTTGACCGGTCCCTATCACAATGAGCCGGGTATGTAACGTGTTTTAAAAAAGATTCGTCGACTTCTGAAGAATAAAAAAAAAAAATCTCCATCGAATTTTGTGGAATTTTTATTATAGAATTTGGATCTCCCAAATAACTCAAATTAGATTTTTTGAATCCAACTTCGATAAACTTGAGAAATCTTTGAGGATTTGTTAAATAAATTTTAAGACCAAAAAGTTAATATTCTTAATATTCTTCTTAGGATTCTTAATATTCTTCTTAGGATTCTTAAATGAAACTCTCAGAGATTTTAAGAAAAATCTGTAAACCAATTTAAAGGAATTTAAGTTTGGCAGATGTATTTTAATACATTCCCAAAACAGTATGGTTTGGATCACTCAAATATGGCAATATTTATATCTTCGTTAGCTTCTTTAAATCCCATTTAGCTACAGGTAGCTGATTTTTATTATCACCGATACCGACCTGCCTGATGCAATCAGAATATACCAAAACAAAAAAAAATAATGCCTTTAAACGATTTCTAATTCTCTTATTCTCACGTCTTTACTAGTCATATGTTTTGAGTACTCTTTTATCTATTCCACCCCAGCTTTTTGTTATCTTTTCGAAACAAACAGTTGTTATTATTTTTTTTATAATTTCGTTGAAGTTATTGTTGTTGTACTTATTAACACCTCAATTGTGTAGAACTAATGTTTGATTTTTTCACCTGTTGTATTGTGTAAATTTTTTGTTTTGCTATGAATATGTTAACCCTTCTTTATCCAATTACCCATCAACTAAAGTTTATATGGGTTAACTGATAAGCTAACTACACATATAAAATTTGCAATATTTAAGTTTGAAAGAACAAGCGCACAAGTAAAGTGATAAGAATGATATTTTACATATGGATCGTATTATTTTATCATAAATTTTATTGGATGACAAAAACAAATTGTGAATCGTGAAACATATGGGGACTGAATGGAGAGATAAAATTTTATATTGTTAGTTTATTTGCGGGAAGTGCCTTATATTTGGATACAGTAGAAAATAGGATACTCAATGATCTAGCAATTTTCGAAGGATAGGAAGCAACTTAAAATATCCAACTTTTTAAAATTAGTAAAAATGTAAATTTATCACAAATATATGATTAATATTAAAAGGGGTAAAATTTACCACCACGTCACTGACTTTGTCTAAAATTTCACTTTCATACCCAGCAAATCTTTGGTAATGGGTGCGATATTCTCATGCGTTACCTTGTAATGATAGCTCGTTTCCTTTTTCATTATTTGTAAGCATAAAGTAAGAAGTTACTGATGATTGATTACGTAATATATGATTTATAAGTGTAAAGTTATAATTGAAATATTTTTTAAATCTATTTTTAGATACATTACTTTGTGTTTTTTTTTTTGTAAGAAAAAGGGTAATGTATGTTTGTTTTGATATAGGAAATAGTCAACAATTCATTTAAGTTTAAAGCAATCAAATACTATATGCGTCGATAGCTCAGTGGGTAGAGTTGTTGGCTGGCAACCAGATTTTCCTGGTTCGATTCCCATCTTGACCACATTATTTTTAATTACAAATATTTTATTTAAAATAATTTTTTTTAATAAAATTTCTCTTTTTTAAAAATCTATTTTTAGACACATTACTTTTTCCATTCTCGTAACCATATAAGTAACCCCTTACATTATCACCTCTAAAGTAATGGGTATATACATTACTTTGAGGCTCATCGCCTGTAAAATTCCTCAATGAAGTAAGGTGTAAAGTAATCCATCGGCCCCTATGGCTATACATTTTCTTTACCCATTATTTGGTAATGTGTGGATTTGCTGGGTATTTAAAGGTTTAGAAAATCTTTTTTTTAGAGAAGCAAGATTCAGGAAATTCTCAGGATAGGGGATAGAGGAGATATGAAAGGTAGTGAAAGATTAAGGGCTCCAAATATGGCAACACTGTTATTGCGTGATAAATAACAGTAAATAAACAGTTGTTTCTCGTCATCTGATGGAGAGTTGGCGAAATCGTTGAAGCATTTTAGTTCATAGCCCTGTTATATTATTTTACATCGGCGGGGTTAAGTGGTGCTACGGGAACACCGAAGAAGGACGTTGCGTTATGTATGAGTGATGGAAAACCATGGTTGGCAAGCAATACCTTTTGATTATAACGGTAGTTGTCTACTACGCTCTGATCAATGCCGATCAAAAAATTTTAAAACTGCCACTATTGGCATGTCTCTCCTTATATCACGGGGTTTATTTCATAGTGTTACATCCCAGCAAAACTTTGGAATGGGTAAGATATTCTCATGTGTTTCCTTGTAATGATATCTTGTTACCTTTTTCATTATTTTCAAGCATAAAGTAATAAGTTATTCATTATTGATTACTTAATATATGATTTATAAATGTAAAGTAACAATAAAAATTGTTTTGAAAATCTATTTTTAGATACATTACTTTGTGTTTTTTTGTAAGCAAAACGGTAATTTATGTTTGTTTTGATAACACTAGCGGAAAAACGAAGCGCAACAATTCATTTAAGCTTAAAGCAATCAAATACTATGTGCGTCGATAGCTCAGTGGGTAGAGTTCTTGGCTTGCAACCAGATTTCCCTGGTTCGATTCCCATCTTGACCACATTATTTTTAAATACAAATATTTTAAATAATATATTTGTAATAATTTTTTTTAATAAAAATTGCTCTTTTTTAAAAATCTATTTTTAGACACATTACTTTTTTCATTCTCGTAACCATATAAGAAACCCCTTACATTATCACCTCTAAAGTAATGGGTATATACATTACTTTGAGGCTAATCGGCTGCAAAATTTATCAATGAAGTATGGTGTAAAGTAATCCATCGACCCCTATTGCTATACATTACTTTACCCATTATTTGGTAATGTGTGGTTTTGCTGGAATGTAAAATTTTGTTATACCTGCAAAATACTCTTATAAATCGTTGTTTCGGTAGTTTAGCGATATTTTAAAGGTAGTTTAAGATATTTCAAAATTTAACGGGTAAAAAGCGTATTAAAACCGGTTATATGAAGAGACACATATCTGTAATGGAATCGCAATTTTAAAATTTTCATATCGGTCTTAAAATAGCTGTGGTAACCAACTACCGTTATAATTGAAAGGTATTAATTAATGCCAACCATGTGGAAAGCTCATACAAATTATTTTCTAAATTGAAATTGTCATCTCTACGGTTCGAACAATGCGCTACCATTACACCACAAGAAGAATAAAGTCCAAAAGAAAAAAAAAGGCTGATTAGTCCTTCGGAATGGAACTAATCTAAAGGGATTTTTTTCGGAAAAAGGCACAGATCAGAAAAGTATACCCACTTTAGAACTTGTGCAAATCCTTTAAGTAATATATATAAAACTTCATATAACTTCATTAAACAAAAAAGTTAAATAAATTTAAAAAAAAAAATCCTAAAACAAAAAATAATAAATTTTTTTTAACCATATTCCGATATTCAAAACTACTGGTTTTTGTTTATTATTTATAATTTCTATTAAAACTCACCCATTTGTTAATGATTGTTGCTCCAATGAAGAACATTCCTCTTCCACTTCACCTATGGTGGGTAACATATTTGAATGCCAATAGAGATTAAAATAAGCCTCCGAGGGCCCCGGACCATTAATCAATTCTGGAGGTCCTAATTTTTCACCATCTTCACATATATAATCCTTGTCATCGTCGTCATCTTCACCATTATGGCAAAAACCATTAGCCCCCCCATTATCCTCCTCCTCCTCCTCCTCATCACTACTTGAACTGGAGTAATATAGGGGAACCGAAGAATCATTAATTTTCATACATTTACCCACTACTAGGGCGGGCGGTGTTATACGATCTAAATCCAAATCTTCGTCGATAGTATTAAAGACCATTTTGCTGCTGGTTGGAGGAGATGTTTCTTTTTCTTGTTGCTGTTCTTGAAAAATTTCTCGATTTTCCTCTTGTTTTCTTTGTGCCGGTGGCGTATTACGTCTTTGTAATTCAAATAGACTGGGTAATTGTTCTTCTTCTTTATCTTGAAACACATTATTGGAATCTTTATTATTTGTTTGTGTTTTACTTTCATAAGTTTGTATTTTAAAACGTATTTCACGGGAGGGAGAGGGAGGCGTTGAAGGTTTTTCATTAGGTTTAGGTGACATTTGTTTAAATGTCTGCATTATTGGCATGACTGCAGTGGAAGGACTGCTGCTGGCAGTTGAGGTTTTATCCACCACTGTTACAGTGGTTACATTATTTAGGGATAATTTTGGTATATTAGTTTTAGGCAATGACTGCACCCGCTCTGGTGGTTTAGGTTTAGGTCCCCGATTTTTTGATCCCGAGGCTGTTGAATTTAAACTTTCAGTTGATGAATTGGAGGCTATGGTTGAGTTAGTACTTTGTTGTAGTATGGGTATTAGGGTTCTATCGGGACTTTTGAATTTCGCCTCAGCGGATATAGTACGTTGTAATGGTATTTTAGATTGACTTGTAGGACTAGATTCTTTTGATCTGGTATTGATTAAATAACTCAATTTTAAATCTGTTTCGGATTTTTGTTTCGTTAGCAGCCGTGATGTATTTGTGGGTGATTTATTAAATCTTTTGTCAAAGGATGACTCCAAATCGAGTGATCTTTTTGGGGCTAAGTGTATGGGTATACGAGATTTAACGGGGGATGGTGTCTTATTATTATATTTGTTGCTTATTGACTCCTTTTCTAGGAAAGCAGAAGTTTGTAGTTTAAGTTTTTCGAGTTTCGTGACAGATTTCAATTTAATTTCACTCTCAGTTTTGGCTCGTTGCAAAGATTTGGGTGATGGAATGGCCTTGGGAATTCTAGTGGCAAATTCTTTAGAAATATTTAAATCATTTGTGGGTGTGGTGGGTGTAGTAGGAGTCGAAGGCATATTGGCATTTGAAATTGCTAAAGGCTTGTGTAGTTTAGTCGGTGACGCTGTGGTAACTTGAATAGGCGTGCTATCTTTAATAGGCGCGCTATCTTTAGAAGGCGCCGTAGGTGTGGTAGATGTCCCATTATTAATAGCAATGGCACTTATACCCTCTTTAGTTATGGTATTTGCTTTCACTATTAGACTTTCTGGTATTTTAGGTGGTGGCACCTCTATAGCTTGTTTTCCCGTATTGGTTAGTTTTCTAGGCATAGGTATAACCGACCTCTTCTTAGGCTCTATTTGAACTGTAACCTGTCTGGGTTTTGGTGTTGGTGTTGTCTGTTTAATATCCTCCTCTTTGATTGCAATTTCACTTAACTTCAACTCTTCCTTCGGTTTTAATTCCACATTTTCATAAACATTTATTTTTTGTGTTTTAAATTCAATATTTTCATAATTGTTACCCGGTATTAGAGAGATTTGATTTAAATCTAAGTCCAACGTAGAATGTAATACATTTTCAATGGGAATTTCTGGATTGGTAGACAATTGGAATTCCTGTTCTAACATGGTAAATGGTTTTAATACCTTTGCCAATTCAGGTTTATTTATAACCACCGCCTGGCCATTAGTCAAAGAGGCAAATCCCGATAAATCAGATTCAGAAGAATAATTAGAGGTTATAGAATAACGATCTATGACCGTAGATATAGTACTGGCTGTATCATCGGATTCTGATTCGGCTGTATGCGATCTTAGAGGATTTTGTGTGGCATTACTTGTGGAACCATTTTCTGCAAATAGATTGATATAATATTCGGCATCTGGTGGTGGTGTAAATGAATTATCCTGTAAGCCATCTACTTCTGAACATTCACTTCCTTGTTGTTGCTGGTGTAGTTGCAGTTCTTCGGAATCTTTAAATGATCTTTGTTTCTTTATTAGCTTTCTGGGTGGTACTGGTGGTGGAGGTGGTGGTGCACCTTTCATTTGTCCATTATTATGTAGAGAACTATAAACAATTTGATTATTTCCCATTTGCATGTCATAATCCTCTTCGATGTCTTGGGGTTTTAAACCCTGACCATTTCTAACTTGCAATTTTATGGCCACATTATCTTTTAAACATTTAACACATTCTATCCGTGTCATTTCATTAACCATAAAATCGTCTATTTTAACAATTTCATCACCTTCCCGTAATTGACCCCAGGAGGTTGATACCTTCGAGGCTGGACTAGCCTTAGCACATGATTGTATATATAATTTTTGTACTTTTTCTGTACTTCTAGTGCCACCTTGAAATTTTAAACCAAAACCCAAACGTTCACCGGGCAAACGATAAACCACCACTAATTCTGTTTCCCCAGACTGTGGGTGCAGGTCTAAGCTATTTGATTGTGTTTCCTGTGGGTTATTGTTATTATTTATCGATAAAACTGTTATAAATGAGGGATCCTCGTCGTTGGGTGTCTGTGGTGGTGGTGTTTTTCGTAGTAAAAGGTTTTGATCTTGGGATGTTGAATCATCAACTTCAACAACTGTTATATAGTCAGCCATTGTACTTATGTGTTATATAGAGTGGGGTATTTTTAAACAGTTATATGGGCACTGTTAACTGGTAAGTTTGATACAATGTGGTTGCTGACTTAGCTAAATATTTTTTCTGTACGATCGTGGTGAATTGTAGTCAATAGTAGAGGGCACTAAAATGAGAAAAAATTTATGTTAGACTTTTTTGAAGAAAGAATTTAAGTTTAAAACTAATCTGAAATCAGAAAATCTACAAAAAAAAGTTTAAGTGAATTTTTTTGTTAAAAAAGAATTTGTAAATTTACTAATTTGAAAATAAATAATCATTATTACTTTTTATACAAACAAGATCTCAAGCTCAATTTAAAAGGATAATATAATATAATATTCAAGATCAAATAAAAGAAAATAAATTTTAAAAAATAATTAATAAATTTCAGATGAGCTATTCTTTTCAATAAAGCTGAATTTTTTCCCTACGAAATTTTTCTTTTTAACACTAAAAGTATCTGTAAGCTAATTTTTATATATGTAGATTTTAAAATCAAGAAATAAATCTCGCTCATCATAACCATTGTTTATTCCATACAAATTTGAAATTCATTACTATCCCAGCAAAACTTTGGCAATGGGTGTGATATTCTCATGCGCTACCTTGTAATGGTAGCTCGTTACCGTTTTTATTATTTGCAAGCATAAAGTGATACCCAGCAAAACTTTGCTAATGGGTACGATATTCTCATGCGTTACCTTGTAATGATAGCTCGTTAGCTTTTTCATTATTTGCAAGCATAAAGTAATAAATTACTCATTATTAAATACGTTATATATGATTTATAAATGTAAAGTAAAAATTGAAATATTTTTGAAAATATATTTTTAGATACATTACTTTGTGTTTCTTTGTAAGCAAAAGGGTAATGTATGTTTGTTTTGATAAAACTAGCGAAAAAACGAAGCGCAACAATCCATTTAAGTTTAAAGCAATCAAATGCTATATGCGTCGATAGCTCAGTGGGTAGAGTTCTTTGCTGGCGACCAGAGTCTCCTGGTGCGATTCCCATCATGACCACATTATTTTTAATTGCAAATAATTTAAATAAAATATTTGTAATAATTTTTTTAATAAAAATTCCTCTTTTTTTAGACACATTACTTTTTCCATTCTCGTAACCATAAAAGTAACCCCTTACATTATCACCTCTAAAGTAATGGGCATATACATTACTTTGAGGCTCATCGCCTGTAAAATTCATCAATGAAGTAAGGTGTAAAGTAATCCATCGGCCTTTACATTACTTTACCCATTATTTGATAATGTGTGGTTTTGCTGGGATTGTTAAGCAGTAAGCTGTGTTTAATTTAGTTTGATAAGTTAACAGGCCTTAACCGTTAATTTGCCTAAAGCCTTAATTTTCTTTATACTTAAATTATTTTGAAAATATTTTCAATTGTTTTCTCTTTTTGTTTTTTTTTTTTTTTTGTTGTTGTTAGTTTTTTGTTTCTTACAAAAAAATTTTCCATTTAAAAAGATTATCTCGTTTTAAAATTTACTAATAAATTTAAATTAACTGAACATTATCGTTTAACTAACGTCAATTAGACACTTAAACCTGCTTAACAGAAATCAGCCACCTACTCAGTTGATTAATATACTTAAACTCATGTAAAAGTTACATGATGTCAACCAACCAACTAAATATTCAAAATCAACCATTAAACCGGTAAGAAAATTTTTGTGGTAAATACAAATAAAAAAAATTTAACAGTTTTTTTTTGCTAAAGGAATTTTTTTTTTTTTTTTTTGTTCACAATATTATTGAACAAGAAAGTTGCAAATTTTTAACAAAACACAAAAAAAACAATGTTTTTAATTTTAACAATTTAGCATAAGACGGAAATAATGGATTTTTGAAAGGGGGGGGGAGCTACTGAAAATGTTTGTAGTTTTTAAAAGGGTTTAAAGAAAAACTTTGTTAATGACATGTAGTTGTTTTTTCTACATACTTTTTTTTCTTTTTCGTTTCTAGTCTTTGATCTTAGAAAACCGGCTTTGAACTTTGATTTTCAAAAAATTGATAGCTTACAAATAAAATATTTTAACTTGTTGCTTTATTCGAGTATTTCAAACATTCATATGAACAAGATCATCGAATATGTGTATAGTATTTGATTTCATGATTTGGTTGGTATGTTTTGGCTTGTTTGCTGACAAAGTGACTGGCTGACATACTTCTTTTTAACACTATCGATAAACTTTATGGATTGAAAAAAGTGGTTTTTGGCAAAGGAAGGAAGGGGGTTTCCTCTCCTCAACTGATATTTAATATGGTTGTTTGCCATGCAATTTTTTAGGAATTTTAAAAAGCCAATACCACCTTCAGAAAAAAAAATATTGCAAATATTTGTCAAATTGATTTTACATATCGAAAAAAAAAAAATAAGTTTTGTAAATTCCTTTAACTCTTTAATGCATACCCACGTTTAAAAGAAGTTTAAATTTTTTAGGACCCCAGGTAAAAGGTACATATATGAGCATTAGGGTGGCCCACGCTTGTATGGAAAAGTAAAAGTATAGTCCAATACTTTCTCCACAAGCTTGATTTTGTTTCTTTTACTAAAATATATGTGTATACCAAAAATTGGCTCAATGGGACAATATTTAGGGGTCGCGATGAATGGCGACTTTTATGTTTCACATCTTTTATTACATGCATTTACTACTGGCTTATCATTATTGTACTTGTTTATGTATTGGAGATACTTTTTCACACTTTTCTTTGATCTTTACTAGATTTAAATTCGTTAAAATTCAAATATATTGATCCCTTTATATAATTATTTAACTTATTTTGAATGCGGAATTACAAGAAACGAGTTTATGTTAGCAAATTTAATTTTTTTTCTTTCATGCGCTTACTTTCCTCGCATCAAAACAAAATACTGTATTAATAAGGGGCATCCCCTGATTGTTGTTTCAAACGTAATTTCAGAATTTTTTATTTTTCTTTCATGCACTTACTTTCCTCGTATCAAAACAAAATACTGTATTAATAACGGGCATGCCCTGATTGTTGTTTCAAAAGTAAAAAAAAAGTGCGAAGTTCATTGATAATTAATACATTAAACGAGAAAGTTGTGTGCGAAGGCTGTGCCTGGTTGTTGGTTGTGCGCGATTTTTTACAAAGTACAAGCCATTTTGAATGTAAATTTTGTAAAATTTCAGTGATTTCTAATAATGTAAGTAGTGCAAAACAACATAAGAAATGTATGCCACTAAATCCTCGAGATTAATGAGAAGCTCATCAGGAGCTTGGCTAATTTGGAAACAAATTGAACGTTTTTGTCCGGCAAGACTTCCATCAAAAAGCGATGTGCTTAAACTGTTCAATTTTTATCACTTGGAAAAAAAGAGAACTGAAACGATTAGTATTCGAGAAACGGCAAATGCAGTGACCGAGATTTGGGAACGAGCAAGACTTCCCACTCAAAGAATTGATTCGATCGTAAGAATTATTCGTAAGCTTTTAGGTAAATATAAAACTTTTTGAAGAAGAGTCGGAAAAACAAAAGATGCATTAAAGACAATCAAGAATGAGGAGGACAAATGTTTTCTTATAATGCAGAGGGAAAATAATATGAGTTGCAGCATGGCGGGAATAGACAAAAAGTCAAAGGAGAAAGAAGATCGCAAGCGAAAGAGAGAAGTGGAATTAGAGGCTCCTTGCGTAACATTGAAAGTCAAAGAGCTATTGAAGAAGTGGCTGGATTATCTACGCTGAAGGATTATATTGAAATTTCCGACAGTGAGTCATATTCATCGCACGAAGAAGTTAAGTTTCGTGAAAAAAATACAACTAAACAAATAAAAATGAAATCTGTTTTTACAAACGACTTTATTGGATCTATTGACCGTATAAATCTTTCTGATCGGAATACCATGTATGTTGTTGGAGCTGCAGTTCAAGCCTTAGGTATACCTGTATCCGAAATTGCCTTATCACGTACCACAATACATAGAAAAAGAAACGATATCCGAAAAAAGATATCAGAAGCTGATAAGGACTCATTCTCTTTACAATATCCAGTCGTATTGCACTGGGACAGCAAATTATTGCCCGATATTTCTGATGAAAACAAAAAAGTCGATAGAGTTGCTATACTCATCAGTGGCAATGGAAAAGAAAAACTTTTAGCAGTTCCAAAGATCACAAAAGGAACCGGTGTAGAACATGCTAACGCTTGTTTGGGTGTTTGTACCGATTGGTCAATAAAAAACCAAATTCAAGGACTATGCTTTGACACTACCGCCTCCAATACTGGTTTAAAGCGAGGTGCATGTACTTTAATTGAAAAAGGTTTAAATAAAGACCTAATATGGATTGCTTGTCGCCATCATATGTTTGAGGTCATGCTTTCTAATGTTTTTAAAGAGTATTTTGGCCCCAGCGGAGGACCCGAAGTGCAACTATTTAAAAGATTTAAAAATCAATGGCCAAATATTGATAAAGAAAACTTCAAAGTCGGAGATGATACACTATTCCATACAAGTGACTTGCTTCAACTCCAGCAGCAAATGTATGAATATTATACCGATGCCATCAAAACTCAACAGCCAAGGGACGATTATCGTGAACTCCTTACGCTTTGTCTTTATTTTCTTGCTGGTGCACATAAAGAAGGAGCAATGAAAGCTAAATTTTATGCACCAGGCGCGTGCCATCTTGCTCGTTGGATGACGAAGGCGATCTATTGCATAAAAATATATATGTTTCAAAATCAATTTGATCTCACAGACGAGGAAAAGAAAGCAGTTACCGAAATAAGTTTGTTTGTTAGTCTTATATATGGCCGATACTGGAATGAAGCTCCTTTAGCAATAAATGCTCCTCTTAATGACCAAAACCTCCTTAAACAACTCGAAAACTATCCCAATGAAAAAATTGTTAAAGCTGCTGTAAAAGCATTTCATCGACATTTATGCTACTTTTCTGAATATTTAATAGGGCTTGCCTTTTTCGATTCCAGAGTTACATATGAAACTAAAAAAACAATGGTGAAAAATCTCCAGCTACCACCAAAAGCTAAAGCCTTAAAGAGACTGGACGGAAAAGTATTTAACCATGGAAATCCACTTGAGTCCTATGTTACCAAAAGGTCAACAATGTTTTTTAATTTACTATGCGATGATGGACAAGAAAAGGCACAGTCATTTCTTTCAAAGGATCTTACAGAGTGGAAAGACGACGCCATTTTTATTTCGATGAAAGAAAATGCTAGACTTTTAAAAGTTGTAAATGACTGTGCAGAACAAGGTGTTGCTTTGGTGACCCAATTTAACAGCTCAATTACGAAAAATGAGGGGCAAAAGCAATATTTGCTCAGATTAGTTGATCACCATAGAAAAAAATTTCCCGGGGTTTCTAAAGCTAATATTGCAAAAATGGCTATCGATAATTTAAAAAAATTATAAAATATATGATAATTTGTACTTAATTTAGTTTAGTTTTATTAATTCTTTATTTATTTGTTTTATTAAATATTTTTATTTTTAAATAAACAATGAATATCACCATAAAAAATCATTGTATGTTATATTTCTATCTAAACCCGAAAAATCATTAAACTATCGCAACCTCTAAATATTGACCGATTGTGCTCAAATTTGGACTGAACATTTTTAAGCACAATTCGAATAGGATCAGCGTTGTGGAGCGCGAATATTCGATGCTTTTGTATTTTGGGCCACCCTAATGAGCATATATGATTATATATGGCCTTGTATATGATCATATATGGATACAGCTGATAATATATGACATATATTGTCCATACATAGTTCAAAATATAACCATATATGAAATAATATATGACCATATATAATTGGATCCGAAATTTAAGGGATGCTATACGAGCACATATCATCAAATATGGTCTTGCATATGATCATATACATATGGGGATAGCTGATAATATATGTTCACATAATACTATATATGTTTGGATCCGAAATTTGAGATATCACCATACATGCATTATATATGAGACTATATATATGGTCACAAATTTAACTATATATGAATATTAAGATTAGCTGTATTCATATATGATCATATACGAGCCCATATATAATCATATATATTCTTATAAGATCTCATTTTTACCTGTGCTATTTTTTTTTGCTAATTAACCTTCCGCTTATTTAAACCTCCCCGCTTTTTTAAACCCTCAACTTGCGGTTGGGCCGATAATAAAAAATAGTGGGGTTTTAGATGTTCTTCTCATTATCAAATTTCACTGCAACTGGTGGGTAGGGTTAACCACCCATATATATTTATAAAATTGTTCGTTTTATAAAATTTATATATTTCTATAAAATTTGTCAATTTTTATAAATTTTAAAACATATGAAATCCATCGATTTCATTTAATTTATCCAATTTATTAAATTAATCGATTTTTTTTTATAAAATTAACAATTTTTATATAATTTATTGATTTTTATAAAATTTATCGCTTTTTATAAAAATTATAGATTTTTATATAATTTATCGATATTTATATAATTTATCGATTTTATATAATTTATCAATTTTTAATATAATATATCGATTTTTATATAATTTATTACTTTGCATATAATATATCGATTTTTATGCAATTTATCGATTTTTATATAATTTATCTATTTTTATACAATTTATCGATTTTTATATAATTTATAGATTTTTTTATAATTTATGACTTTTTATATAAGATCGATTTTTATATAATTTATAGATTTTTATATAATTTATGGATTTTTATATAATTTATCGATTTTTATATAATTTATCGATTTTAATATAATTTATCGATTTTTATATAATTTACTGATTTGTATATAATTTATAGATTACTATATAATTTATCGATTTTTATATAATTTATAGATTTCTATATAATTTATGGCTTTTTATATAATATATTGATTTTTATATAATTTATCGATTTTTATATAATTTATCGATTTTTATATAATTTACCGATTTTTATAAAATTTACTGATTTGTATATAATTTATCGATTTTTATATAATGTATGATTTTTATTAATTTATCGATTTTTACATAACTTATCAATTTTTATATAATTTTTCATAAAATTTGTCGATTATTATAAAACTTACATATTTTTATAAAATTTAATGATTGTTATAAAATACTAATTTTATACTAATTTTTTTTTTTTAAATTGATCAATTTTTATTATTATTATTTTAAAATTTTCTGATTTTAAAAAATTTATCGATTATTTTAAAATTGACTGATTTTTATAAAATTTAGCTATTTCTATAAAATATATCGATTTTTATAAAATTCAACAATATTTATAAAATTCAACAATTTTTATAAAATTTATTTTTTTTTATAAAATGTATTGATTTTTAAAAAATTTGTAGATTTTATCTAAAATTTATAAGTTTTTCTAAAATATATAAATTTTTATCAAGTTTATTCATTTTAAAAAAAATTTGTGGATTTTTTCTAGAAATTAAAAAAAAAAAAATTTAAGTACTAAAACCCTGTCTGGCCAGGTAGATCGGTCTACCAGGTCTTTCTGTCATCTGATCTAGATCTTAAGACACCGGGTAGACCGTAAAGACCATTTTAAAACTGGCTTTTGTTCGACCGGTTAAGACCATATGCTCTGCTATTATTTGAGAAAGTTATAAAATTGATAATTTTTTTAATTAAATCAATTACAAAATTAATTGAGATTAAGAGATATATTTTGTGTGTGTGTGTATAAATAAAAATTATTATCGATTTATGCAAAATTATCGACTTGCAAATAATCCGCTTTTAATCTGTTAAGAATTTTCTCTGTAACAGGATGTTCCAAAAAAAAACACTACATTTATTAAATGAATAAACTGATATCACAATAAACCACACGTAAAATTATTTTTGCCAATCCCTCTTAAAAAATAAATCCCAAAGAACCTCAATGTAAAAAAAGATCGCTTTTGTAATATAATCTTTGCAACAGTTTTTTAGGTTGGTTGGTCAGTTTTTTTGTTTTTTTTTTTTTTATTCAACATTTTTCAACATTGTGTTACAATTTAGTCATTTTTATAACGACTCTGACAAATCCCTCAAGGTCTTTTTTTATTTTTCTTATTCTACTTCTTACAAAGCCACTAAAAAGCTTAAGTGCATGGAATTCTTATCACTTGTAAAATGTCAACGAAAGGGTTTAAAAAGCGGCAATTTATGGAAAGATCTTCTTATTATTTACAAAAAAAATGTTTTGTAATGTAACTTGTTAAAAGATTTCACAAGAAATATTTATGGAATAGTTTTATAAGAAATAAAGATTGTGTATTTCTTTAATTTAAAAGTAAAATGTTATGCCAACATATTTCTGTATTTATTGTCATTTAAAAAAGATAAATCTTTTTAATTATTTTTTTTTTCTTAATTAACATTTTACCAGTTAAATGCAACTTTTTTATATTTATTCCATTCCAAAGTAAATAATTCAACTACAAGTATAATTGTTTTATGGTGAGTGGTAAACTTTATACATTTACATTAATTACCATAAACAATAATACTCCATTTACATTGGAGTATATAATTAGAAAATCAACACTTAAATAACCAACCAAAGCCACAGATAAACCTACTTTCAAAGTGATAACCACACACATACATAGACGTACTCTCTCCTATAAATATACAACAGAGATACAAAAGTTGGTACTATTTTTGGTACTTTTATGACCTGAAAAGGACTTTGGAACTTTTTTTTTGATAATTTTTAAAATTTCATTTTATTTTAAATATTCTCTCTCCCTGTAATCTCACTCTTAACCTTAAATTTGATAAAAATTTTCTAATAAATATGAAAATATTTCTATGATAAAGGTACATAATATATTTTCAAGTACTTTACACTCATTGTGTAAGTATTTTCCCACTTTCGGAGGACTTTTACTTTGTGGAGACACTGATCTTAACAAGCTATTTGCTAAACACTTTTGTCTTTAAATTAAATTCAATTATACTAAATATGCTTATGTATTTAAAATATAAATTAAATTGCATTAAAACAAGGTTAAAAAAACAAATTAAAAAAAATGTACTGCAGGATATCCTGAAACGTAATAAATGGTGACAAAGTCAGATACTTTTCGTAGTAAATTAACGGTTCTGCTTAAGAGAACTACAAAAAGGGACGCCCTACGTGACACACAGCATCTATGGCTAAGGAACACTGGAGGACCTTTGTCTTCTTAAATTAACTAATTTAAGGAAATTGTTGCAAAAATACAAAATTTCACAGTTACATTTCTTGTTATTATTGGAAAATGGAAAAATGTCATAACATAAGTTTATTTTATGGCATTGTTAGCTTAAACTTTCAATTGACATCTAAAAATTTTAACTTTTTTAATTATTAAGTGAAAAAAAAAAATAGTTTAGTGCCTTCGATAAATGTAAAGTTTAATAGGCGCAACAACAATTATAGGAAAATCATTACGCCGTAATGTATAAAATGTGCTGCGCTATTTTGTATTGTAATCAGCATAAAAAATTATTAAATAGAAGCGCAAATTCGTCATTTTTTTATTTTTTGCTAACAAAATTTAAATATATATTTTAAGCAATTTTAAGTTCAATATTTAAAACTGTTAAGATTAAAGATGGCACGTAAGCCGGACTCACGCTCACCCACGATCACAAACCAAAAATTAAAATCATGCACGATAATTTTTTTGTTTTTTAGAAAAAAAATATTAAAAATAAGTTAAACGTCTTCCAACAAAAAAAAATTATATACCTAAGGTTATTATTTCCTAAAAATTAGAAAACTTTTACTTGAAAACAAAATAATATTTTATTAAAATTTATCTGAACTAAGTTTCTAAAATCAAATAAATTTTTTATTATAACATGGACAAAAATTTATTACTTTTTGTTTTAAATTGGCTGAACTAATTTTTAGAAAATATAATCTAAAATAATATTTTATCAAAATGTTTAAATTTTATCTGAACTAAGTTGCATAAAAATTTTTCCTAGAAATAGTTCATCAGTTTCTAAAATCAAATAAATTTTAATTATTACATCGGAAAATTTTGTTTACTATTTGTTTTTAATTGCCTGAACTAATATTTAGAAAATAATTCCTAAAAATTGGAAATAAGTAGACTTAAAAACTGAATTTAGAAATGGCTTTCTAAACTTTCGTTAATTATGTTTTAAGTTTTTTTTTTTTGAACTAAACTTAGTTTTATTATATTAAAGTATGCAAATTTCTTAAAACTGAGATGTTTTTCTTAAAGATTGATAAATCAAGAAATATTACTTAAGAAAAGTATGAACTATTTCCGAGTATACAAACTATTTCGTTTTTTCCCCCCAAACATAGGAATTTTTATTCAATTTAAAAACATTTTTCTAAGTTTTAATAAAATGTGACTTAAATTAAGGAAAATTTTTAAACTATTTTAAATTTTGGATTAATTTTTAGTTTATGTCTTTTTTTTTAAATACTATTTTGATTAAAGAAATAAAGTTCTCCATTATCATCCCCGCTATATACGCCACAGATATCAAAAGGCAGTAAATAACTAAAATTTCCAGTTAAACTAACCATATACAAAGTGTCGTTACAATTTTCCTCCTAGATTGCTAAACTAAATAGCAAAGAGATGAAAAAAAAGTTGTACAACTTAAATATACGGAGTAATTAAAACTGTTGCTGGTATTCAAAGAAAATTATCGTAGAAAACTTTATAACTACTTTACTATTCATAATTTTAATTATTATTTCCCATAATTTTTACAATATTCAAGTCTTGGTAATGCAGCATTCGAGTCTTGGCAATGCAAGCAAACAACAAACAAATCCCACTATGTACTTGCTTGTATTTACCAACAATCATAATTGTGGCTGAGTGAGAAGAAAAGTCTTTTTTTTTTGTTTCTTGTTCTGTGTGTTAGTTTGACGTGCTGAAGTTCATCTACTGGAAAAAAAATGTGTTCAATTTACATAAATGACAAATGAAATTATTTAATTTTTGCAATTAAATCATTTTATGTACATAAACTACAATAATAAATGTCTTTACTTAACGTTATTATTTAAATTGTAAGAAATTATTAATATTTGTGGTTTAGATTAATGTTTAGCTTAGTTTTTTGTTTTACTAACTTAAGAATGGAATTTAGATAAAAAGGTCATGGTATTTCTGAAACAAGTTTTAGAGACACCTTGAGTTACAATGTCCAATAAGTTTCATAAGACTTAGGGAATTTATCAAACAGTTTAGTTGTTTATTAGATCGTGTCGTACTTATAGCAATTTTTTTAAAGCAATCTATTGAAAGTGGATTTTATTAGCTTTTGACAGAAATCCAATAAAAGTTTTTTTTCCCGGCCCCTCTCACCTAGTGAAAAATTCTTTATGATATGGTTCAAAATAGTTTAAAATATTTAATTTTTTAATTCGGTGTTGAATTGTAGATAAAATTAACTTTCATTTGAGTATAATCGTGTCGAGAAATATTAAGGGATATTTTAAGTACTTTTGTTCTTTAAACGATTAGATTTCTTAAAAAAAATATTTGAACACATTAAAACAATATTCAAATACATTGAAACACCTAGAAATGTTTGAAAAAAAAATTAATCAAAATTTTGAACCAAATTCTGCATATTTCTGAAACAAGGTTAAACTTTGGCCCACTTTGATTCATAACACAAAAAAATTCGGGGGCCAAATGTTGGCTAATTCTGATATTTTCCAAACCACATTTATTATTTCATTAGCCAATTAAACTAACTGCAGATTGCCAAACAAAAATGTAAGATTTGCCCCCCACCGAATTTTAAAAACCAAAAATTAGCCTCATCTAATATTTTCCCATCTCTATTATTTAAATTAATAATTGAACTAAATACAAGTTGTACACTAGGGTGGGTCAAAGAAAAAAACTTGCACTGCAAAAGACAAAATTTGGAATTTAAAAAAAAATGTTAACGGTTAGAAAAAAAACAAGTAAAAAAGGGATAAATTCGGCTGTGCCGAATCTTTGAATACCCTCCACCATAGGGGCTGAAGATTATATACGTATATACTAAATTTTGCATGAACTGTAATATGAATATGTTTTGTCAATTTATGTAACGAACTTTTGTTATTTAGTTTTAGTAATGTTATTTATTTAGTTTTAGCAATGTTATTTACAGAGGTCTGCTCTGTTAGCGACTTTAACATTGTTGATTTTTACGTTAACTTAGTTATCAGAGTAACATACATATAGCTCTAAGAATGTTATTATTCTCATAGTATGTAAGAAAATAAATGTAATCGAAAAATAAGAAGACTTAATAACATTTTTACTTACTTAACAGAAAGAAAAAAATAGATACAGAAAAATTGTAAAAATTTGTATGGAAAATTTAGAGGTACCTTCACATTTTCACTCATAACTTTTGAACCGCTAAGCCGATTTCGCTCATTTTAAATACCAAACTGCTCGGGAGGATGTTCAATAATCTGGGTAAAAATTGGCACCCCCGCTTGCGTCTTCGCGTCGTGATCGCCATTTCAACAGACAGACGGACAGACGGACGGACATCGCTAAATCGACTTAAAATTGCATTAGGATCACGAATATATATACTTTATGGGGTCTCAAACCTATATTTCGACATATTACAAACGGAATGACAAACTGGGGTATATATTACCCTCACCATATATGGTGGAGGGTATAAAAATGGAAATTTGGGGGGTCGAAACCGAGATTCCAGAAGTCACTTCTAGAACTTGACGTTGTTGGTAAAAAGTGATCAAAGTAGAAATGTAGGTGTTGTCATTCTAAGAACAATGATATATCACATGTTGCGATCGAACTATAAATAGAGGCACAGGAAACAAAAAACTAAAAGCGCGGGGTCAAGGGGCGTGGCAAACAAATTTTTTTTTGAGATTGTCTTCACGTTATCTTTAATGCTAGGGTGTGACCAGCACAACTTTTTTTTTGTATGGAGTGCGACCCACTCTATTGTATACACATATTTTAGCTTTTGCATTCGGCCCCAAATTCTAGAAAAAAAAGTACGAGGGCCAAAGATTTGCCTTTTCTGATATTTTCGAATCTATAATGTATTTCACTTAGATAATTGACTTAATGCAAATTTACACAGAACATTCAACCTTTCGCCCCCTGAATCAATAAAAAAAGTGCGGGCTAAAGGTTGGCGTTTTGTGGCATTATCTACACCGAAACACCATTTCGCTAGTTTTAAATGTAAAATTCAATCAATGATTTTGGTAAAAAATTCATTTTTTTTTATTCAACTGCAGCTTTAGCGCAGCGGTTCCCACTAACTTTTACTTTACGGACCTCTTGAGACATTTTTACTGGCTGACGGACCCCCTAAATTTTTTATATTTAAATAAAAACATTCAAAGATTTTCATAAAAAATATGTAAGTAGTAGGAAAAAATGCGAAAGATGGAAAAACGTTTTTATTATTGTAGAATTTACAGAATTTAAGAAATTTACCAGATCAAATTTTTTGGAAGAATCTTTCAATTAAATTACCCCAGAAAAACTGAACTCCAGGATTTTGAGGGGTTTTCTATAAAAAAAAACTTCTAAGTACCTGCCATTTTTTAATAGGAAAAATTGATTCTTAAACTGTGATTCAATTGAACAAAAAAAAAAAATTGTCGGAGTCTAAAAAGTTCTAAGAATTGTAATACCCCAAATTTTTATTAAAGTTTCTTTTTAAGCTACACATAGTTCTTAAAAAGTATTGAAAATCGCGCTATATTCATTATTTTTTTTGGATTTTTTTTAAATATAATTATAGCAACTGACTTTGGAAGATTATTTATAATTACCTTCTTCTTTTTAAAGAATTTTTTCCGAACTCTTCTCGGACCTCTTTCGATGCAGTTGCGGATCCCCACAGGGTCGCGCCCCCCATTTGGGAACCGTCGCTCTAGCGGATATATTTATAACCAATATATCGAAAAGTTGATTGGTTGAAATTTTTAAATGAATCCAGATTTTTTTAACATTTAATTTTTAATTTGTTCTCTAAATTTCAATACTGGTGAATTATCAGGATTTTATTTATAAAATTTTGAGACTCAATTTCCAGATTTTTTTTTGTTATAGTTGATCTTTAATGTTTTTTTGTTTTTTTTTATATTTTTTTATTTTTATTTTATTTTTTTATTTAATTTTTTTTTATTTTTTTTATTTTATTTTTTATTTTTATATTTAAGCCGAACTAAAATTCTCTTTTTATTTTTCTATTAAAGCCGATCTGAAATTTATTTTTTATTTTTATATTTAAGCCGAACTGAAATTTATTTTTTATTTTTATATTTAAGCCGAACTGAAATTTATTTTTTATTTTTATATTTAAGCCGAACAGAAACTTATTTTTTATTTTTATATTTAAGCCGAACAGAAACTTATTTTTTATTTTTATATTTAAGCCGAACTAAAATTTATTTTTTATTTTTATATTTAAGCTGAACAGAAATTAATTTTTTATTTTTATATTTAAGCCGAACTGAAATTTATTTTTTATTTTTATATTTAAGCCGAACTGAAATTTATTTTTAATTTAATTTTTTAAGCTCTTGAAAAAAAAATCGTTATTTTACTTTTAAGTCAATTTGTCACAATTTTAGAAGGATTTTTACTTTGTTGTTGTATCAATTACCGATCAGAATATGTCAGTTCTTAAAGATGTGTCGCCCTATGATGGCGCTAAGACAAGAATTAGAAAATATGCAAATTCAATTGAAAATTATGACTTATTTGTCAATTATTTGTAGATGCAAAGTTGACACCTCAATTTATTTACTAAAGTCTATCTAGTACTCGCATAAGGACGAAACTGCAGCAGTCTAGCGTTAGAAAAATTTTCTTTGTGTCTGATTAAATTTCTTCAATAAAAATATTTCTTTTTGTGAAAATATTTTGTAAAAAATTTGCATTCAAGGAATTTAGATTAATCCCTCTTTAAAGATCAAAATTAATTTAAAATTAATGTTCCAGTTGTAATAAAAACGTATATCTTTTTTTTTTTTTAATAATATAAATTTTATTTTATATAAATTATTAAAATTAAATTAAAATAAGCACTCAGTGTGTTTGCATGCCTTATCGAATACAATAACAAGCATCTCTGGTATTGGCAGCAATCCAATCTAAATATTTACTAACACGTGTATAAACACCAGGAGCATCAGGTTTGGCACAACCGTAACCAAATGAAACAATACCAGCCAAACGATAAATAGTATCGCGTACAATTAAAGGACCACCACTGTCACCCTGTGGAAAATTTTTAAGATAAATATATATATAGAGAACGAACATTTTTACGCCATCAGATATTTAAAAAAAAATCGTTTAATTTAAACTGGAGTTCCTTCCATGCTAAGCCTGGTATTTTGTTCACTGCAGTCCAAAAAAAAATATAAATCAGAATCATAACAAAGCTAAAAGACATTTTTTGCTATATTTCAATTAGCCTTTTCTAAATTGATGCAAAAAAAAATTTCACCCAAAACTTTGCAACAATTCTACGCAAGTGAAAAATTGTTTTTGTTTTATTCTTTGTATAGAGTTTGACCGATATTGCGCGAAAAAGTACGAACAGAATACTAGGCTTGAATAGTAAAGATGGTAAAATATATGTATAAAGATGTTTTAATAGAGAACGAGAGAAAAGAAATTATTGTTGGCAACACATTAAGCGTATGTTAAGAGTTGCCAGCATAGAAAATAGTACAAAGAGTAAAAGTGACAATTTAAAAGTACAAAAATGGTTGGCAGTTCATGGGAAACTAGAAAATATTCCATACAGTTAACCCTTGATTAACTCGCTTGAATGAGCTTGGAAAAAACTTAACGTAAATTGAATTTTAAAGTGAAATTTCAATTAATTTGAAAATTTGACACTTTTTTAACCAAGATTTTAATACTTTTTTACTTTCAGGAGCCAATAAAAAGCATGTGAAATTTAAAAAAAAATGTCAAAAATCGTGAAAGACCTACAATAAAATTGTATAAATTAGTTTGTATAAGAAATATATAAAAATTTAAATTTTGCTTTAATCTTAAACCGTCAAAATTTAAACTTTATGAATACCACCACTAGAAGTCTAATTGGGAAACCAATACATTAAAAAATTCTCACGGATCCACGAGTTTTATAAAATGAGTTAAAAGCCCCAGAGATGCCATAGACCTCTCTGCAATGACAATAATTCATGCATAAAAATACGAAAAAATTACAAAATAAAAAAAAATACTTTCGTTAAATCAACGAAAATTCGTTTATTTTACCTAAGTTTTTGTTATTTTGACATTGATTTCGTAGTTTCATGTATGGATTTTATTGAGTGTGAACTATTACGGATTTTTTCTCATTTTGCAATTTAACTAAAAGATTATTTCTCAAAAACATCTTTATATTAATTCCATCATCTTTGGCAGAAGTTTTCCAAGTTTGTTACCAAAAGGCTAGGTATAAAAACCCACCTGACAAGCATCTTTACCACCCTGTAAATAACCAGCACATAACATAGAATCCACAATCATAGATTTATAAGAAGTGGCGCGACACTGGGCATTTGTCAACACGGGCACAGAAACCTCTTGCAAATAACTTGATTGGGTGCCACCATCGGTTGTCAAACCCCAACCGGCTACTACCGCTTGTTTAAAATCAAAATTTTGACTAAAACCAGTTGGCAAGCAAACAGGCCTTATAGGATCTACTAAAGGCACTGGTTGATCCAATCTCAGTAGGGCGATATCATTTTGTAAAGTAGTTGGACTATATTGACGATGCATATTAACAAATACAACTTTACGTAAAATGCCTTCGGTGTCTGAATTTTTATCCAATTGTAAAAGTCTTATGGAAATACCCTTCATATCCGTGCCATAAACACAGTGGGCGGCCGTTACAGCATAACGATCATTTATCAAAGTGGCACCACAAAATTGAAAAGATCCACGTAACATTTGAGCAATCCAGGGATATTTATTAGTGCGTACTTTTGTGCCACCAACAATGCGATTAATATTTGGAACACCACAGGCTGTTGCAAAAAAAAATGTTTAAACATGTTTATTAAAAGCCCGGATCTAGAAAACTATTAAATTTTAAACTTACTGCAACTGGCACATGTATTGGCTATAAAATATTTACTTTCACCACCCGAAAATGCCAAAGAATCTGCAGGGCCATCCAATATGGATGATACAATTTGTTGTTTGTGCTCGCTTATTAAATCATCTATAAAATCACCCTGTACACCGGGTGGTAAACCCATTTCTGATTGTGTAACATTTGGTGCAGCATTTTTTAAAGGTTTTGAATAAACATAACCTTGAAACTTGAAACAAAAATTGTAAATATTAAAAACAGTTTTATATGAAACACCCTGTTTTGTTTACCTTAGGGCTTTTACAACAAATCACTGATATTTGTATTAAAATACTTATTAATATAAAAAATTTCATTTTTCTTTGAAATTATTAATTATTTAACATTAAGTTTGTGTTTTATTTGAAAAGTTTATTTTTTTATTTGAAATTTTTTCGATTTTTTCGTTTATGCAAAATTTTTTTAATTTAATAATGATGTTTACACCTTTAAAACTTTTAACATACTGCCAAATAAATTCTTAAGTTAACGGTTTTTTATAAGTTTGCCCACCAGATTTTTTATAATTTCTACACAAAAAAAAAGGAACAACAAAAAACTTCTATAAAAAAATTAACAGATTTGTAGCATCATCTTCTCCCCTATATTAAATTTTTTTGCGTGATTTTTTTTTTTTTCTTTATAAGAATTTATGTGGAAAAGAAAAGAAACAATTCTTTAATCAACCATTAAAAAATATGCTGCCGGCAATTAAGTTGTATATTTTACGTTATATTTTATAGCGAGATGGTTTTAAAAAAAATACCACATACTCGCTTAACGGCCCCTCAAATATTATGAAAATAAAAATTGAAATGTTCTTCATTCGGTCCACTTAATCAATCAACATACGGTTAGCTCTCATTATCTTTTTCTCTTAAAGTTATGAGTTAAATAAGAGAAATTTACAATTAACACTAAAAGTCATGAAGAATTTCTGTTTTTCTACATGATTACAAAAAAATCCAAAATTTTTAATTTTAAAACGATTCATGATCTAAAACCAAACAAATAACATCTCATATAAAATGTCTACCGATCAATAATAAACTTCACGATGAAGCCACCACACACACGGTACAGTGCAAAAAAAATAAGTATTATCAACAATAAAAATTTGATATTTCCATTTGCATTAGCAGCAAAATGAAGCAGAAAAACAAACAGATGTCTTTCAATATCAGCTGAGAGGTAATTTGACGTTATAAATAGAGATAATTAAACACAGAGAGAGTACGTAGAGTAAATTTCATCTTAACTTATAAGGTCCCTGCATTTAAATATGAAATTAATGTCAAAACAACAAAAAATTTCCTAAAAATAAATAAAATTTTTGTTTATTTTACAAAACCATTTATTTTTATTATTTTTTTTTATTTATAAAAGGTGGTTTAATTTTAAGGGGCGATATTGATGTGAACCACACCTAAACGTCAAGTTTTTTTCCGCATTTTATTTGACATTTCTCAATTTCAGACTAACTCAATTTGAACCATGGAAAGATACACAATCGGGCAACGCGTTAAAGTTATTCAGGCTTATTATGAAAATGGGCGTTCAAATCAAAATGCATTTCGTGCACTTCGTGATTTTTTTGGTCAGCATAATCGACCAAATGTGTCCACAATCGGGAGAAGTGTGGGCAAATTTCAGCAAACCGGGTCTGTGAAAACACATGTGCATGCTCGTCCAGTTCGTTCTGCAGAAAACATTGCTGTTGTTCGCGATAGTATGTCATGAGGACGGCCAAGCATTTACCGTGAATGGTGTTCGCTATCGCGAGATGATAACGAACTTATTGTGGCCAGGAATTGAGGATATGACCCTGGACGATATATGGTTTCAACAGGACGGTGCCACTTGCCACACAGCTAACGAAACAATGGCTTTTTTGCGCGACAAATTCAATGGCCGTGTTATCTCACGTGGTGGCGATGTCAATTGGCCGCCAAGATCATATGATTTGACATCGTTGGACTTCTTTCTTTGGGGTTATTTGAAAGCAACAATTCAAGAGCGATGAGATAATTCGGCACATTAACGGCATTGAACCTCAATTATGCCTCAGCGTCATCGAAAATTTTGACCATCGGATGGAGGTGTGCCGCCGAAGTCGCGGCGGCCATTTGGCCGATATTTTGTTCCATACATAATAAAAAGAAATGACAATTTTAGGTTTTTTTTTTATTAATTTATGTTTTTTATTATTTTATGTTTTTTTATTATTCCTTATGTTATGTTATGTTATGTTTTTGTTTATTTTATTTTTTTAATTATTTTATTTTTTCTCATTACTATTTTATTTTTTTATTATTATTTTATGTCTATTAATTTATTTTTTATTATTATTTTATGTCTATTAATTTATTTTTTATCATTATTTTATGTCTATTAATTAATTTTTTATTATTATTTTATGTCTTTATCATTTTATTTTCTTATTATTATTTTATGTCTTTATTATTTTTGTTTTTTTAATATTTTTTATTTTTTTATTTATATTAATCATATAACTACAAATTATATCCTAATATCCTAACCGAGCACTAGCAACAGAGGCAATCAGCTCGTTGTAGCGAAAAACAGACCAGAGCCTCTGGTCGAAATCGAACTCACGACCCCCGCACCAGCACGCTACCAACTAGCCTACCCGGACGCTTTTTTACTATTATTTTATTTTTTAATGTCTATTATTTTATTTTTTTTATTAATATTATTTTATCTCTTTTTTAATTTTTTTTTTTTTTAATTTTTTTTTTTTTATTTTTTTTGTATTTTTATACAATGTTATTATTAAACTGAACGAAAAATATCTCTCATAAAACTTTTTAAGATCAAGAATAAACTGAACGAAAAACATCTCTCATAAAATTGTTTAAGATCAAGTGAAGTTATGAAATTAAAAATATTTCGAGCATTTTAACAATTACGACTTAGAAATCGAAAATTTGTATGATGGTTAAGAGAACTGATAGGGATAATCCATAAAGATATGAATAACGGTATTTTTTTTTTGGAGTAACGTTATAAATTATTTCTATAAAGGTATTTAAAACATAACGTTATTATCAATTATTTTGTTAATGGGATTTTAAATTTAATTTTACACAATGGAAAGTGAGTTTGAAAATGTTGAATAAAATTCACTTTCTCCTTGAAAATCTAAAAAAGAGGCCGTCAAATAAGCAATAAATGTATTTGTTCTAATATTAAAATCACGTTTATTAAAATTTCTTGAAAATTTATATAGATTTTATTGTTTTCTTTTATTGATATTTAGCATAATTAAAATTTTATGAATGTTTTATTAATTTTAAAAATTTAAATAATATTGATAACAACCTTTTTTCATTAAAAAAAAAAATCTTTTAATTTTTTTATTATTAGTAATGACCTAATTTTTATGTTAAAAAAACCGTTCACTTAAATTAGGGAGAATTTAAAGCTTAAAATTTCAGAACTTGTTTTTTAATTCTTTTATTATTAATTTTTTTATTATTAGTAATGACCTAATTTTTATGTTAAAAAAACCGTTCACTTAAATTAGGGAGAATTTAAAGCTTAAAATTTCAGAACTTGTTTTTTAATTCACATATATTTTTTTTTTGTATTACACTGTGCTACATAATATAATAATTTCCCTCAAATAATATAATAAAACCCCAAAGTGTTTGGCGCTGTTTGGGTACAGTAATTTTTTTTATCCAAAAACTGAATTTAGCTCAGCAAAACTTTTGCTGTAGTTTTTAAATCTAAAAAAAAAAGATTATACGATTTTTGGGGGATTATACACAGCGCCCAACATTTTGGTGGTTTGTACTTTACTTATCTTAAACATTTCGTCAAGTGTAAGATTCGTTTACGCCTAAAACGATGGCGCTCACATTTTTAAACTAGTTTTTGCAATTTCGCATTACGTTTTAAAGTTGAATGAATAAAAACCGGTGTCAAAAGTATCAATTTTTGCGATGAAAAAATATACGAAAAAATATCAAAATAACAAAAACTTACTATGAAAACAGTTTCATATAATTTTTTTGTTTTTAAAAATGTTGTTTTTAAAAATATACATATATTAAATTATTGATACTTTATATGCAGATTTATACTACCTAACCTGACCAACCATCCTGCCTAATGGCTCAGTAAAATCTCACAAATAGACAAGAAAATTTTTTATACAAATTAGATTTTTTATTGTACCTACAAACATTTCTTTGCCTACAAAAAATTATATAAAAAGAAATTTCTTTTAATTCTTCTTTTCTTAAAGAATATTATGCAAATCATTACTAATAAACTAATGAAAGTTTCGTTTTATACAACAAACGCCCAAAATATTATTTCTTTGAATAAATCTAGTATACCCTTTTGCTATGATGACTTGTAAACACTTGTTATAACCTTAAACCTCAATAAGACAAGAGATAAATAAAATAACAAACAAAATAGACATAAGAAGCATCATCAAGATAAAACTATTCATGTGGATAGTGATTCAAGGCAATATTTAGGTCAATAGAACATTTACAACTGCTAGAGTATAAGTATTTAGTTAAGACTTTTTTTTTTTCTTTTTTCTTTAAACCTGAATAAATAACAATAATCAAAGAAATTCTTAAACTACACATTTCAACTGTAGAAATTTAAAAAAAAAGAAAATCTAAAATATATTTATGTACATTGACTTAATGCTTGATAATACTACTAATAAATGAAAGTAAAGAAGAAGAAGAAGAAGAGCTGCGGGAGAGTTAACAAATAAGTCAATAGAAACTTGTTTTTTTATTATTATTATTACTATAAATCAATTTTCAACATCATGATTATATGTTTAAAGAAGATGAAAACAAATATAAAATGTAATGGAGTTTTTTTAAAGTCTGGCTGCTAGAGATTAAGGTTAATACAAACAGCTAAGGGTACTTGAATGATTTTTTGTAAATAAAAAATTGAATGGTAACTGAGATGGTGATGATAATAATTATGACGATGTTTATAAAAAAAAAGAACCCAAATAATGATGCTAAGGTTTAAAACAACAACAACAACAATGATATCTACAACAAACAATAGTTAGTATAAAAACTACAATTTTTTTTGTTTTATTAATTGAAATAATATATAAAGAAAAATAATCAAAAGCAGGTAAACAAACGACTTAAGAAAAAAACTTTTTTCAAGAGATACCAGCTAACCAAACAAAAGACTTAAGACCCAAACTTGTCGGTTAAACTTGTAACCGACAAGACACAATATAAGTTTGATATTTTAAAGTTTAAAACTTTTAACTTTCAATAAATAGATTAAAATATATATATATAAATACAACAGCATATTCATTATATCATTCATAATTTTGTTTCTTTTTTTATTGAAACTCTAAACCTTTCATAATTTTAATATTTTCTTTTAATTTTAAGTAAAAAAAATATATATTTTTTTTGTTAACACCTACTCATATTACAATTACAAGGGAAAAAAATCAAAAGCAAATCTAAAAGTTAATTCATTTAAAATTATTTAATACTTTACGGCATTTGCTTTATATTACATCTGTTTTAAAGCTTTTGTATATATATTTAATAAATATTTCTGTTGTTGTTATACGGCCAGTTTTGGTCCATTTATAGCTACTGCAAGTAGCTCAAGTTTCATTTATAGTAAGAACGTGTATGAATTTGTACAAGTACAACTATCGTCCAAAGTATTTTAGCAGATATGTGTACTTTTTGTAGTAGGTAATTGTTATTGCTAAGTTCGTATGAGGCAATCATAATGAAAGCTTTGTGCGTGTTTATAATACGCAAAGAGTCTGAAAACCAAAGTGAAGGAGGTGTATATTAGATTACCATTGTGCTATGTTATTGCCATGCATACATAATATCTACAAGTGTGGTAATTAACTCGATATTACGTTTATATGACCATAAATGTAAGAATAGTTTTTTTTTAACAATTTAACTGTACCTGACCATGGTTAATATAGAAAAAATTGCTAATTGTGCATTTTTGTATGTAAAAATGTGTAAAGTAATTATTAAGTATATTTTTAAGACGTATTTGCGGTACATTTTTGAAAAAAGAAAGTGTTAACTTATCTAGCGAAAACAGTTACATTTTTGCATTTATCTTTGACTTATCAAAGGACATTGAAAATTTGGGGTACACACACACATATATAAAATTTGTAACTTAATTTCCAGTCTCAGCATTCGAACGATTTGATTAAAAAAGAATATTTTTTTGGCAAAACAATATTTTTTTAGCAAAACAATATTTTATTGCCAAACCAATATTTTTTTTGACAAAACAATATTTTTTTTTTGACAAAACAATTTTGTTTTAAACAACAAAAAATGGTTATGGAGGTGAAAAAAATTTTTTAAGGTAAAAAACTTTTTTGGATGTGAAAACAAATTTTGTGGTGTAAAAAAAAATTTTAGGTGAAAAAAATTTTTTCAAATGAAAATAATTTTGTGGTGAAAAAATTTTATGTGGTGAAAAAAATATAATTTTTTTTTTTACAAAACAATATTTTTTTTAAAAGCAATAATTTTTTTGACAAAACAATATATATTTTTTTTTTTTTTTTTGAAAAAACAAAATTTTTTTTTTTTACAAAACAATTTTGTTATGACAAAACAATATTTTATTTCAACAAGTAAAATGGGCTTTAATTTGGCTGAGCCGAATCTTTCAATACCTTTCACCAATATCCTAAAAAAAATTCTCTACCGTTTTTGATATAAATAATGTAAAAAAACTTTTGACGTGAAATTATGGAGGTAAAAAAATTTTTTTGAAGTGAAAAACTTTTTTGGATGTGGTGAAACAAATTTGAGGTGAAAACAATTTTTTAGGTGAAAAAAAAATTTATTTAAAACAATTTTTTTTTGACAAAACAATATTTTATTTTTAAAAAACAAATATTTTTTTTTTTATAAAACAATATTTTCTTTTTTTTTTTTTTGACAAAACAATATTTTATTTCAACAAGTAAAATGGTCTTAAATTTAGCTGTGCCGAATTTATTTATACCAGGGGTACCCAAAAGTTCCTTATGGAAGAGCAAACACCAATACATTTAAAGAATAACTGATTTTAATTCAATATTTTTATTGTAAAAACCAATACATACAAAGGAAAAAAAATATATTTCATATCATACGTTAAACAAAATCTACATTGTGATGATCGCTGTAGTCAATGTTTACCAGCAAAGCATACGAAAGTGTTGTTGCTTTGCACTTGCGTGTATATAGTAAAGAACGACAAAAAAAACTAATAAGGCAAAATTGTTTGTGTATTTCGTATTGCTATTGCTGAGTGCGCTATGTGTATTAAAACACACAGCCTATAGCTAAGAGCATTTACAAAAACAAATGAGCATAAAGAGTATAGGCCTTGGACACCCTTGATTTATACCTTAAACCAATATGCTAAAAAAATGTTCTCTACTGTTTTTGGTATAAATAATGTAAAAAACTTTTGAAGTAAAATTATGAAGGTGAAAAAAAATTTTTAGAGGTAAAAAACTTTTTTGAATGAGAAAACAAATTTTGTAGTGGAAAAAATTTTTTGTGGTTAAAAGTGGTTGAAAGAAAATGTTTTTAGGTGAAAACTTTTTAACCGCTGGACCAATTTTGCTCATTTTTAATACCAAACTTATCGGGAGGATGTCCATTAATCTAGGTAAAAGTGGCCAACCTCCGCTTGCGTCGTTATCAAACAGACAGACGGACATTGGTTAATCGACTTAAAATTGTATTAGGATCACGAATATACGTTATGGGGTCTTAGACTTATATTTCGATATGTTACAAATGGAATGACAAACTGATATATTCCCATACTATATATGGTGGAAGGTATAAAAAATGCCCTGGTAATAGCAGATTTTTGCTGGGTATTTTCCTAAAAATAAGCGAGTTATCTTTTGTAATTTGATAATTTTTAAAACAAAACCTACACAGAAAAAAATATCATAAAATTTTAATTAATTTAAAATATTTGTTAAAATTTGCATTCAATTTCTAACAATTTTTTGTTTGCAATGTTTGTAAATTATTATTATTCATACAAAAATTCTTTGAAAATAAAAATTGAAGTTACGAAAAAATAACAAAAACTTTTTTGTATTTACAAATTCCATTGTTGGTGCCTTTTTAAAATTTTTTTTATTTGTATTTACAAAAATATCATATGGAAGATGTTCAATATTACAAACAGAATTTCGTAATTTTATTCTGTGTACAATACTTTGTTTTAAACTCTTAGTGAGTCTTATATGATTTTATAAAGACTTACATACTAGCCCTCGTATATTTAAAAAAAAATAAAAAATATATATTAAACATTTCTGTTAGTTATCAACGAACATGAAATTGAGCTAAAGTATTTTCTTTTAACATAAATTATGATTTAGATTGTAAGACTCGCCGGATTTTGGCAAGATACTATTTCTTACAAAAGATTTTAATGAATTTTGGCAAAGTTGGTATTGGGTTGGGTTGGTTGGAAATTGGGTAAAAAATAACACCCAAACGAAAAATGAAATAATCCCCCAATGAAAAAAGCCTAAAAAATTAAATGAAGTCCCAAGAGAAAAAAAAAACTTTTTAAATATTTAATAACATCTTTACAAATATTCAGCAGTCGTTGTTTATCCCATCCTATTGATACAACAGTAAACGAAACAAGTAAAATTATAAAAACCTCTTTTTATTGCAAAAAATGTTGCAAAAATTAAAATTTTAACTAAATAAAATAATCACCAAAAAAAAATTAATAACTTTCAAAAAAAAAATGCAAAATAAAATAATTCTTAAACAATTTTTGTTTTAAAGTTTATGTCATTTAGGCGATTTTTGCTAATGAAATAATTTTTAAGTTTCAAAATGAAACAAATCCTAAAGAAAAAGAAATAACACCCAATGTTATGCCATTTTTTTGGGGGGGGGGGGGGGGGGGGGTGGGGGGGAGGCGTATTCCCCTTTTAAGGTTATTGTGTAAAACTATACAAATTTTTAAGGCATATTTTTGTTCAATTTCGCAATTTTCACATAAGCAAAAATTGTCATAACTTTTAAGCCTTCTTTACATGATGATGGAAATTTCCACCATAATATTTATTGAACAAAAAATACATATACAAACAGATGTATTGTAAATTGGTGGTTGCTGACAACATTTTACATGACTTTTAAATTCATTAGGAGCACAGCTGTCAAAAAAAAAACAGTAACAATCACTATCAGTTACCAGGTTTTAGCCAGTCGCTCCGTTGTTTGTTGTTGGAAAAGAAGCGTGTGTATTTTTAGCAAGCTAATCTGAAATTTTTTGGAATATAAAAATGATAATGAGTGGGAAAAAAGGTTTATTTTTAGTGTTTGATATTTAATTTTTTTATTTTTTTAGTAACGGGATAAACATGTGACTTTGCATGGTCATGATGGATATTTCCATCATAATGTTTTTTTTTTTAATTATTTAAATTTTTTATTTATACTAGGATTTTTTTAAATAGTTTTCCCTTAATCTAGGGCATCACAGTGATTTATTTCAGGGGAAAAGAATAAAACATCATGCAGAGAAGGATTAAAAGCACATCATTAGAATTTGTGTACTTTTTTGGAAAAAATTCTTGGTGTTTTATACAAATTTTCTTTGAGCTTTGATTTTCCAGATTAATTTTAAATTTTGTGGTCTTTATAGTAGCAAACATATTTCTTTAACCCTAAATGTAAATCTTTGCTAAACATGGTAATGAATTTTTCCATTCAGTTAGTTCGAACTTAATTTGAACTTAAACAAATTTAAAAAATAAATAAACAATAAAAACTAGCAACAAACAATGAAGGTACACCAACTAGTAAATTTGGTTTTTTATAGAACACAAGAAATGATCAAAAATATATTAACATATGGTTAAATTCTTTTTTTCAGCATTGTTTCCCGAGATTGTCCTATTCCTTTTACCAATATAGCATTTGATCTAAATCCATTTATATTTCTTGGGACACCCTCCTTTTAAAAAAATAGTTACAAAATCAGGTTGTAGTACTTACTGGTGGTGCAACATAAAACTTAAACTCCAAATATGCAAACATTGCACAAACATTTTCAAATAACACACACGCAGAGAAAAAAAGAGACCAAAACAGACATAATAATCAAGCAAAAAAAATAGAAAAAATGCAATAAACAAGCATAAAGAAAGAATACAAAAAAGAACCGCTTTACAATAGCGGCTAAATGCAACTGTGGCTAACTGGTTTTAACCCAGTTTTTGAAAAAAAAAACAGCCACAGAAATAACAAACACACTAACACACAACACACTTGTTAATGTTTAGATATTTACTAAACAGAAAAAAACGGCAAAAAAAATTTAAAAAATATGCATGAAAATGTAAAATAACATGCAAATCAAATAGTAATAGATTATTTATATTTTTTTTTTTTTTTGCTTGATTTCAACAATTAAAAAATTATTTATCTAAACCTTTAATGGTATTTCTTCTGTTGGCGATATAATTTTTATATGCTAAACACCAACTATGGAAAATATATAAAAATGTTGCAAATTTCCGACATTCTCGAGAATGAAAACATGCAAAACAGAATCAAATTTCCAGCTCTTTAAAAGGCTGATAACTTTATCATTAATTTTTTTAACTTCAGTTTATATTTTCAAAAAATCTTTATATGAAAAATAACAATTTACAAACAATTCAAACAAAAAATTGTTAGAAATCGAATGTGCATTTTAACAAAAAAATTTTAATTACTTAAAATTTTGTGATATTTTTTTCTGTGTATTATTTAATTGAAAAAATAGTCATAACGAAAAAGAAAAAATCTTTTAAAACGGACCTTATTTGCTAAAGTAAGAATCTCCAAAATGTTTTTAGTGGATGGATCTACCTGGACGGATCTCCCCGTGTTGAAACACGGTTTACCCTTATACAATACTTCGAAAGCTCAATATTTTCTCTAGAATAGGGGAGTGTTGGATGGAGTGGTTAACGAATAAACGAAAAAATAGCAGCAACAAATATTTTTGGTATTTAATATACTCATTATAAATGGTTGCTATTGATCTAACTTCTTAGCTAGATTTTTGAAGATATTTTCGTTAAAAAACCACAACGTGGGGTGAAGTGGAATAATGTGGTTTGAATTGGAAAAAAACATACTTGAATCAAATTCAATACTAATGTTAAGCCCAATTTATCTTTCTTAACAAATAAATAAGTTATATGTGAAACAAGTTAAAAAAAAAAAGACTTGATTTCGGCTGAGCCGAATTTTTGAATACCCTCCACCAATATCAACAAAAAAATGTTCTACTGTTTTATTATGTAAAAAACTTTAGAAGTAAAATAATGGAGGTGAAAAAATTTTTTTGAGATAAAAAACTTTTTTTGTATGTGAAAAAAAATTTACTGTGTCAAAAAAAAATTTTTAAGGTTAAATTTTTGAGGTAAAAAAATTTTTTATGGTGAAAAAAAATTTTAATTGTGAAAAAATTGTTTTTAGGTGAAAAATATTTCAGGTGAATATAAAATATTATTTAATTTTAAGCGACTGGTGAAAAAACAAGTGAAAATATTTTACTCTCCAGTCGTATCTATGAAATTGTACTTAAAATACACCAATTTGTATGGAAAATTTAGTACCTCACATTTTCACTCATAACTTTTTAACCGCTCGGCCGATTTTCCTCATTTTCAATGGCAAACTGTTCGGGAGGATGTCCAATAAGCTGTGTAAAAACCCCGGAGTGCGTCTTCGCGCCGTGATCGCCATTTCAACAGACAGTTAGAATCGCATAAGGATAACGAAAATGTATACTTAGGCCTATATTTCGACATGTTACAAACGGAATGACAAACTGATATATACCCTCCACCATATATGGTAAAGGGTATTAAATCTGGCATATTTGGATATTTTTTATTTTTCCTAGCAATTTTTTTTAGCAAATTGTGACACCAAATTTACATCAACCGCAGTTAAATGCTCTTTACACAGAGACAACAGTTTTATTGCGACAACCGAATTTCTTGTCCCGAAAACAAATGTTTTCCCTAAACGATTGAAATATTTGGTTTCAACCGAATTGCTGTTGAATTAACTGAATTCCGATTGCGACAAACAAACATAACGTTGGCTTCAACCAAACCATTCGCTTGGCAAGAAATTTGGTTGTTACAATGAATCTTCTTTCTGTAGTTAAAAATTATGAAAATATAACTTCAGTTAAATATACCGCTACTTACGTCAATAGGTATTCAATGTAACATTTTTTCAAATATAGGGGGTTATACACATACCTGCAATGAAAAAACAAAAATAAAATAATTAATTACATTTTAATTAAATTAGAATTTAACAATAGTTTAAAAAAAATGTAGGGATACAGAATAATCTATTTTCTCAAACAACAGGATGTTGTAAAATTAAAAAAAAAAATTCAATATAAGAGGGTGGGATAAATGGGTTGAAATTTTTTTGTAGCTGCTAAGAAACATTAACAATAATTTGTTTTAATCGTTTGACAGATCCCTTCCAAAGAGTGGAACATTATTATCTTTTTCGTTAGTTGGTTTTTTTTTTTTTTTTTTTTTTTGCCAAAAAAAAGGTGTATAAAAAAGTAGTTAAATAAAAAAAATACCAATTCTGACCTGCAATTCATCTTTCTCAAACAAAATATTTATGAGAAAAATAACAAAAAAAGGCTAAAATTAAAAACTAACAGAAACAAATTATTAAGAAAAAATCAATATGAAAAATAATATATGAATTAAGGTTTTTTTAATGTATGCTACCAACATAATTAGAGTCTGGCAACTTAGCCTAGACATTACTTTCTTCCAATGACCGACGAGGATAGAAGATGTCATATACGGGAATACGAATATGTCATATACAAGCGTCGACTCACTATTGAGGATGATACCCACAGTTCTTTGAGCTTCAACCGCACACAAGTGACTGCAAGCTACTCTGATAGCCAGAACCTTCGTCTACCTGAAAAAGCCTTGTATGACGCAATCAACACAGAAGACCCCAGAGCCTACCAGACACCTCATCTCAGAAGCGTCGGTGTATACCTACAGGTTGGTTGAAAAGTTCCTGCGCTCGAAATGAAAGAATACTGTTTTTGTTACGAAATATATTTTTTATTCAATATAATCTCCTAGAAGCTCAATACACTTGTTTCAATGATCTTCCAATAATTTTATCCCATCCTTATAATGGTTTCCCGGAAGCTCTGCAAAATAACCGTCTACGGCTGCTATGGCCTCTTCATTCGACTAAAAATGCTTTCCACGAAGGAATTGTTTGAGATTTCTGAGCCAAATCTGGTGAATACGGTGGATGTTCAAGCAATTCGTACTTTAATTCTTTGAGTTTAGCCATCGTCAAAACACTTTTGTGAGCAGGTGCATTGTCTTGATGAAAAATGATTTTTTTCTTCTTTAAACCAGGTCTTTTCTCAAAAATTTTTTCATCTAGCTGATCCAAAAGGCTGCAATAATATTCAGAGTTGATTGTTTTACCTTTCTGGAGATAATCAATCAACAAAATTCCTTTTGCATCCCAAAAAACTGATGCCATAACCTTCTTTGCTGATCGTTGTGACTTCACCTGCTTTGGAGCTGAACAACCAGCTTCAGTCCACTGTAAACGTTCTTGTTTCAATTTAGGATCATGGTGATGGATCCAAGTCTCAGTTATAAAATGACGCAAGAAGTCGGTTTTATTCGGCTTAAAACGCTCCAAATAACGCTGAGAAATTTGTTTTCGATCCAGTTTTTGTTGAATTGTTAATGTGTGCGGCACTAACTTTCCAAACAGTTTTTTCATACGTAATTCTTCATGTAAAATATGGAGTACTCGTTCGTCTGAGATGCCTATGGCATTAGCAATTTCACGCTTAGTCAAACTTGGATCTTCACTAACCATATTATGTACCTGCTCAATGATTTCTGCTGTGGTTGCAGTTTTTGGTCGTCCTTCGCTTGGATCGTCTTCAAGGCTGGTACGACCACGTTTAAATTCACCAGCCCAAAATTCTACGGTGCGTTTGGAAGGTGAGGACTCCTTATACACTTCTAACAATTGTTCATAAATTTCCTTTGTTTTTAAACCCTTCAAAACAAAGAATCTAATGACTGCACGATATTCAATTTTTTCCATATTAAAAAAAATCAATGACACGTCAACTTCAAATGGCTTGTAAACAAAGAAAGAACTGACAGAATGACTTGCAACTTTGCATGTGTTCTCAGGACAGTTACCAACCAACTTGAGAAAAAAAGTTTGGAGCTAGCAGTGCCATCTCCTGGTGAGCGCAGGAACTTTTCAACCAACCTGTAGATGTAAAATCCCTCTAATGCTATTTCTCTTTACAAGGAAAGCTGTCCCGAAGAAGTCTATCGAAGTCAACCCTAGAAAGTAGAGAAGCCAGATGGCAGTCTAATCTGCTGAGGCAGCTGGTTGAGGAGTCTAGCATGTTTGAAGGCTCTAACCTTCCAAGAACCCGTAGCAGCAAGTCATGCCATACTGCTAACAAAAGCCGCCATCACATATAAATCAATATATGAATCATAACGTTGAGAGCCACGGAGGGAAAGACCGTATCGCACCGGTAACACCAAAACAAGTCAAGCGGAAAACCCTGTATAGTTGCTTCGGAACTACCTACTTCGTAGGTAGTTGCCGTCCACCATACGATAAAGCCAAATATATTTGGCCGCACGATGGTCATGTACAACCACAACACCATTTTTGAACAAAACAACTTCCTTTAGGAGTAAAAAGCAACCATAGCCTTCCTAATCCTGTGCTCGGTTAAAAGATTCCAGGATAGTTTCAAGTCTTAGACAATGCTAATATATTTAGCATGTTCGGAAAGGGTGAGTTCGCAGCCTTGAAGTCGCGGCTGTCGGAAGCTCAATTGGATCCTAGAGGTGAAAAGTACACAGAGGAAACAGATTCATTGCGACAACCAAATTTTTTGCCAACCGAATGGTTCAGTTAGGGCCACCGATAAATTTGTTTGTGGCAACAGAAATTCGGTAAATACAACAGAAATTCAGTTAAAGCAATATATTTCAATTGTTTCAGATTATATTTGATTACACACAGCTAAATAATTCAGTTGCTGCAACCAAATGATTTAGTTGGCTAGGAATTCTGTTGTCACAATGAATTTATTATCTCTGTGTTAGTAGAAAATTTTGTTAGTAGAAAAATTTGTAAACGGTTTTCAATCCCACTTTTAATACTTTTGTACTGATTTTAAGTAAACAAATTATTATTTAGCAAATCTTTTTGCTTTTTACATTTTACAAATTACAGAATATTTACACAACATTTACAAATTTTTGTTGCTAATTTCAGAAATTATTTGACAAATTTTTGAAAACCGATTTGCTAAAATGAGCAAAAAAAATTTACTTATTTTAAAAAGTAGATATTGAAGAAAATGTTATTTCTAATAAAAACTTACACCTAAAAACTGAAATTGCATTAAAATGTGACATAGATTATAGAATATACCGACTCGTGCCTAAAAATAGGGCATCCCTTTGAGCGCCCCGGTAGGCTAGTTGGTAGCGTGCTAGCTTATCAGTGCGGAGGTCATGGGTTCAATTCCCACCAGAGGATCTGGTCTGTTTTCGCTACAACGAGCGAAGACCTTTGTTGCTAGTGTTCGGTTAGGGTATTAACATATAATTTGTAATTATATGATTAATAAATAAAATAAAAAATGAATAAAATAGTACTAAAACGTTTTTAAGTTCAAAAATCAGCACTAAAAACAATTAAAGTTTGACCTTAAAAGCAAAAAAAAAATTGACTAAAATATTTTTCAAAACAGAAATGACCAAATTAAGACAAAGTGATAATAAGTTCGTTTATGTTTATAAAATTTTTAAAAATTTGATTTTTTTTTAATTTTGTCTAAAATATTTTTTGAAAAAAAAATAACTTAAATAAAAAATTTTGATTAAATTCCACTTTTCAAAAAGTTTACTTAAATTGAGTAGCGGCTACAAATTTCATTGTACTACATGTCAGCAGACATGTGTTGCTAAGATTAGCAAAAAATACCGCTGGGCTCAAATTAGAAAAATTTCCCGTAATAACAGCAAAATTTTCAGTTGCCATTACAGAGCTTTTTTGGTGAGTGTACCAGTTCCGTCTTACACGAATTCACTCCCAAACCACAATCAAAGGCCCAGAATAGCCCTCCACGCACTCAAACTCCGCAGGGAAAATAAAAAATAAGTACATTTTTCCATCTAGTGCACGTAAGGCTATATAACCGGTTTTTTTATAAATATAGAACCAGAAAAATCAACATTTTCCAAATAAATTTTATTGTTTAACCAAGACTTTCTTTAGACATATTAAAATTTCGAGGATAAAATTTTGTAAAACTTTTCTCAGACTGATACAGGTCGGCGTTGATCGACTACAGTTTTCTTACTTGCTCATATGTATATGGTATTATTCATATTTCAATTGACATTTAAAACTTGTATTTGAGTGCACACAAATAGTCATGTTTTTATAATGCTTAATGCTAGTCTTGCTAAAAGTTTAAAAAAAAAAATATTATCGTGGTAAAAAAAAATAATACATTTATTGACACCTTTTATGTATTTGTTTGCCGTTATGAAAAAAAAACTCAGGGTTGTTTAAGAGAATGCAGATTTTTTAATAAAAATAAAAAAACAAGTTCAGCTATTTTATAGTATAATAACAAGAAAGAATGCTGCAAAATTTTTAAATCGTTTATGTGAAAAACAAAAGACTTAAGCAACAAACTTGCTATGACAAAGATAAAACAAATACATAAACACTCAATCATAATTTGAATTTAACATGTTGTATTTAAAAGTAATTAGTTAGAAAGCAATATTGGTTTAACTTGAATTGGATTTTAGAATGTGTATTGTAAAAATCTTTCATAATTTGGGATTTTAAAATTTAAAGAAGCTTTACAATAGTTTTGAAATATTAAACAGAATGTTTTAAAAAATTAACAATTTGAAATTTTTTTAATACATATTAGTAATCATGAATTGTATCACACAACTCTTGAGAAACTTGTTTTTATTTAAAGAATTTTATAGCTTTTTTTTATTACTTGAAAAATTTGTTTTTACAAATGAAAAAACTTTATTAAAAGTTAAAAAAAAATTTAGAAGGTAAGAATTTTTTATTATAATAACTCAAAAATTTAACTATTATACTTCCCTTTAAATAAAATACAAAAAAAAAATATAAAATAATTTAAGTATTTAGTGCGGCTGAGTGAGAGGTTAATTTATATAGTGGGTGTTAAAAAACAAAAAGACTTCAACAAAAACTTTAAGCACGTATACTGAGCTCTGTATTAAGATTTTAATTATTTTTAAGCACTTAACTTTTTATTATGAAATTTCATCTCCAAAATGACTATAAATAATTTGTAATATTTGTTTTACCCTCTAACATGTTTTTCACAAAAAAAAAAAAAAAAAAAAAAAAAAAACAAGTGCCGTTGTTCAAACTTCTTGCCACTTAAAAAAAAACCAACACGAACTTGTGTTTATACCCGTCTGTGCTTAGCATTGGCCAATTCGTTACACTTTCTTTAAACTGGGTCATTTTTATGATAGCAAAAATACAAAACTGAAAAACCAAACTTAACGTTACGCGTTTCAACCAGAGTTCTACAGCAATAATAAAAAAAAATAAAACAAGTTTAAACAACATCATACCAAAGATGATGTTTATCTCAAATATTTATGTTTAGAGCTTCATGAAACCACAAAAGAGGCAAGAGCTTTATTAACAAATAATTGTTTTATTTTTATAATTTTTTTCCGAAAACAGCTTTGTTTAAGCAAAATTATTTAACGCTTGAAATTAACTTTTGAAAATAATTAAATAATGTTTAAATAGAAATATTTTTAAATAGAAAATTCCCATGCCATGATTTTGAGGTTTCTCTCAACATATTTAAGTAATTTAATATTTTATAATTGATTAATTATAAAGCATTTAATTATAGCGAAATGATATGATTAGAAAAATATATTAACCGCAAACAAAATTTTTAATAGATTTTTAATTCAATGAATACTAAATAGTTATTTGACATAGATACAACTAGTTTTCAGATAGTACAGTATTTATAATACTGAATTACTTAAAAGTCCCCGTAGAATTCTAGAGGTCTCTCCTAGTGTCGCGGTGTCGCATATTATTCTATGAGCAATAGCAGTCCATTCACGCTGTTCTCTCCTTAAAGCCTGAAATTGTTTCGCATTCTCCAAGTTGGCTGCGTTTAGAGAAGAACCTACAATACACTGCACCAGTGTAAAAGAACATGTCACACAGCTAGCCCAAAAGAACACGTCACTGAACTAACGCTAAAGAACATCTTTGCGGAAAAAAAGGGGTCAGTTGGAAATCGGAACCTGTCCCGTGATAGGTAAAAACTGGACCGGTTTCGAAAATACATATCACAAGATAGTTGAAAAGAGGACGTGTTCTTAAAGTACCTACCACATGACCGGCTTAAAAGTCATGACATGGTCTTTTAGACCAATCCTGTGACATGTCACAGTGAGCAATTGACGCCCTCATAGGACAAGCCCATGTTAAAGTGACCGGTCCTGTGACCTATCCCTATCACAATGAACCGGTCAAGTGACGTGTTCCGGGATAGATCCTTTTCCCGCAGGGATGTCTCAGAACTAACGCAAAACAACCTGTCGCAGAACTAACGCAAAAGAATATGTCACAAAACTCACGCAAAAGAACACATCACCGAACAAGTGCAAAAGAACATGTCGCAGAACTAATGCAAAAAAACATATCACAATTTCAACTAAAAATGTTGCTGTTATTACGGGAAATTTTGCTAATTTGAGCCCAGCGGTATTTTTTGCTTATCTTAGCAACACATGTCTGCTGACGTGTAGTACAATAAAATTAATAGAAAAAATTAGTAGTTAGTAAACTTTTTGTAAAGTGGTATTTAAAATCTGTTTGCTAAAATCAGCAAAAAAAAAATGTACTAAATATTATTAATATTAGTACCAAATTTCAAATTTTTTTTTATCGAGCATCAAATTTTTTTTTTTAATTACTTTTTTTCAAAAAATATTTTAGACAAAATTAAAAAAAAAAATCAAAGGCTTAAAAATTTTAAAAACATAAACGAATTTATCATTTTGTTTGAATTTGCTAATTTCTGTTTTGAAAAATATTTTCATAAATTTTTTTTTTTTTTTGGTTTTAAGTTCAAGTTTTAATTGTTTTTAAGGCTGAGTTTTAGAACTAAAAAAAACTTTTTAGTGCTTTTTAAAGTGGATGTCCTATTTTTAGACATGAGTCGGTATATTCACTTCCGATCCCTTTTTTTAAAATCTATGTAAGTTTTAATTAGAAATAACATTTCCTTCAATATCCACTTTTTTTAAAATTAGTAATTTTTTTTGCTGATTTTATCAAATCGGTTTTTAGAAATTTGTAAAATGATTTCTGAAATTAGCAATAAAAATTTGTAAATATTTTGTAAAAACTCTGTAATTTGTAAATAGCAAAAAGATTTGCTAAATAATAATTTTTTACTAAAAATCAGTACAAAAATAGTAAAGTGTGGAATGAAACCCGTTTACAAATTTTTCTACTCACTTTTTTTCTTTTTTTTTTGAGTGTAACCCAAAAGTACATGCATAAAACTGACTTAAAAGAACATGTCACAGATCTAACGAAAAAGAACATGTCATAGAACTGACGAATATTGCCATCCAAGAAATTAGAGTTGTTCTTATACATATGAAGACGGTCACTTGTTAGAGACTTTTGTACCGATCACGTGTTAGGAACTTAAGGAACCGATACTGTTTTCACTTACCATAGGACTGGTACTTTCAGACCCATTACGTAATAGAAACTTTTAAACCGATTACGTGATAGGTACTTCAGGAACCGGTCCTGCTGTCACTTAACACAGGAATGGTACTTTTAGACCCATAACGTGACAGATACATAAAGCGGTCACGTGATAGGTATTTTAGGAAACAGTCCTGGTTGCACTTATCACGGGACAGGTCCCAATTCCCATTGGATAACTTTTTCCCGCAGATGTATGTCAATCAGCTCAATGCTCTGTTGCAGAAGAGCAAGAAAGAATGCATCTGGTTCTTCAGCCTTAAAAAGAACAAAGCTTTTTACAGCTCTTTTCCCCATGTCTCTGGTTATATTAATATTCAGTGCGACTAGAAAATACATCCATAAATTCTGAAGATATGGACTTACGGTAGTTGGAGTTATGAAGTTACATTTAAAAAAAAAATAGCGAATTTTGATTGAATCAAAAAAAAATTATTTACCAAAATAAACGTTTTTGATAATAAAACAATTAAAAAAAGTTTAAGGGTTTAAAAGGACTTGTGTCAATAGTTGTCTGTAAATGGGTAAAAAATTAATAAATCAGTAAGAAATTTGGATTTCGCCTGATGTCAGTTATATTTATGAGCAAATTAGGAATATAGTCAATATAAGCACTAGGTGCAAAGATAGACGAATTCTGTTCATAAGCTGCTTAATTATTTTTCGAATAAGAAAAAATCAAATATGAAACAGATGAATTTGCCAGCTATAGCCACATTAAAGTTCATTTTTGGTGATACTTGTATGTAACAGGGGTGGTCATTGGGCTTGGTATCTATAAATCAGTGTACCAAATGTCTTTATAACGTGCGAACAAGAAATTTTTGGTGAACCTTTTTATGGAGACTAAATCTGAACAGGGCCGACATAAGCCCGACCTGTACCGTGCGACAACAATACATGGACAGCCAAGCAGACGGACTAAATGAACTTAAAAAAATTGATTCTGAGTCTGATATTGAACAAATTTACAATTAATCGTGTTTTTTTTTTTAATATTTAGGCCAAATTTACGATAATATTAAATCGTGGTCCTATACATAAATCATATTTTTAATCAATTGTGATACTAAAGGGTGGTTAAATTTTAAGGGCCGATGTTGAATGTGAACCACACATAAACGTCAAGTTTTTTTCTGCATTTCATTTGACATTTCTCAATTTCAAAAGATACACAATCGAGCAACGCGTAAAAGTTATTCAGGCTTATTTTGAAAATGGGCGTTTAAATCAAAATGCATATCGTGCACTTGGTAAATTTTTTGGTCAATTTAATCGTCCAAATGTGCGTACAATCGGTAAAATTGTGCAAAAATTTGAGCGAACCGTAGGAGATGTGAAAACACCAGTGTATGCTCGTACAGCTCGTACTGCAGAAAATATTGCTGCTGTTCACGATAGTGTGACTGACGTCCACCTCAACTCGTCGTCGTGCCCGAATTGGAAGATATGGATGTGCACGATATGTGGTTTCAACAGGACGATGCCACTTGCCATACAGCTAACGAAACAATGGCTCTTTTGAGCGACAAATTCAATGGCCGTGTTAACTCACATGGTGGTGATGTCAATTGGCCGCCAAGATCATGTGATTTGACACCGTTGGACTGCTTTCTTTGGGGTTATTGTAAAGAAAAGGTGTACGTCGACAATTCAATAGCTAAAGGATGAGATAATTCGGCAAATTAACAGCATATAACCTCAATTATGCCTCAGCGTCATCGAAATCGAGGTGTGCGGCCGCCGAGGTCGCGGCGGCCATTTGACCGATATTTTGTTCCATACATAATTTAACCATACCATATTATCATAATAAAGAGAAATGACAGTAATTTCCTAAATAATTTGTGTTTTATTCGAAATCAACATCGGCCCTTAAAATTTAACCACCCTTTAGATCAAATTTATTAAAATTACAATCAATCGTTCTTTTTAGCTATAGTCCAAATTTATGATAAATCATGGTTTTATATATTTTTAGCAAATTTAAGATATTCTTACAAACTTAAAATTTTTGGTAAACCCCTTAAAATGTATGACAATAATTTTCTTCTATTTCAAACCAATTATTAAAGTTCATTGAACCAGGTATATGTCATAAATTCCCGTTTTGTTTCTATCATATTTTTTTTTATTATGCTCTTATTTCGTTTCTTTTTCAGCTGTTAATATGTGTGAATTTATTTTTTTATTTAAAGTTTCTTTTGTAGAAAACCACAACGACACCACGACAAATTTTTAAATAATAACCAACTAACATGATAAGTTTAGTTAAAACAACCTGCAAGCAAAAAGAAAAAAAAAACAAAAAAAGACACCTCAGAAGACAAGAAAAGAACGAACATCATAAAGAAAAATAATAACAAAGCTTTAGGGTCTTTTTAAAACTAAACACAACATTTCGAAAATACTGTTACTTTAAGCTGACTTTTTCACACACACACACACACACACACACACAAAACACTAAACAATTTTTTAAACATTTTTTTACAATAATAACTTGAGATTTTAAAAATATCTTGTTTTCAAAAATATATGTAACGAGTTTTAAGCATATAAATTATAATATCATGTTTAATTTTTTGTAAACTTTTTTTGTTAATTATGTTTGTGTTGAAAATGGTAACAAATTAAAATGTTTTTTTTTTTATTATTATTATTATTATTTCCTTAAATAGTTCTTTCCTTTATTGTCTGAAAAATACTATTGTGTTTGTATAAAAAATAAATAAAAAAAATCTTTTAATTTCTATGATAAAGTTAAAATAATATCGTTATGCTTCGGTGACTACCACCACAAATTTTTCTCGGTTTTTGATTTTTGTGGGTAAAACAAATAATGATATATAAAAAAAATATTGTTAACACCAATGTCAAGGTTATTTTTAGTAGAAATAAAAAAAATGTTTAACAAATTAAAGAAATTAGATTAATTTAAAAAAAAATAGTATTAAATGAGAATTAGCTTAAGTTACTTAAGAAAAGGAAATATGTTAAAAAAAGACAAATTTAAATAAATTTTTAAAGGTAATTATAAATACATAATGCTATTGGTCAAACCAGGGAGACTTTCCCTTAGAAATCAAAAAAAAAACACGGCGAACCCATAAAGATTAAAAATGTCAGGTTTATATGAGAAGGGGTTTGGGTTTGAAAGTTTCAAGTTCCTAGCAAAACCGACTTGCAATGGTTAATTAAAAAGGCACTTTTTCACTTTTGAACCGCACTTAAGAAACGCTTCTGACGATATTCTAAAAAAATATCTTATCAAAGGGGAGAATTTTCCCCTTTTTAAACATCTATTTTAACATGCTCCTGGCGGAATTTCAAATAGTATTAAATCAGTGAATTAATTCATGCTCGGGGAACAAACTCATATTAGTGAATTAAATTATACCTCAGGTTTCTAGAGAAAGCGGTTTGACCAGGTCGCTAAGGGAGAGACTTTCCCCTATTGACCATCCCATTTTCACCACGTTCCTGTAAAAAATTTCAAAATGTAATACCTGCAGCGATTACATATTTTAAAATTTAAGGTTTCTATCCAAACGATTTTGGAGATAGGTGCCAAGGAGGCGACTTTTTTCCACAAGGGAATTTCCTCCACAAGGGAATTTCTAAAAATCCCACTAGCGCTTGTCTATCAGAGCTGTAAAATCTTAATACTTTTTAAGTATTAATTAAATACTACTCAATAATTTTTGCATTCATATCAAAAAACAGAGTTGTATTTTCATTTTAAAAAAATAAAAAAAAACAGAGTTGTATTTTAATAAAGATTTTAGATCAATTTACGATAAAGACACCTCTAAAAGACGGGCACTGAAGCAAAAACGATCAGAATACAAAGAAAGGCACGATAGAAAAATTTTGTAGCATGACAACGCTGGGCCACATGTTACAAAATCGATACTTTTTAAGTATTAATTCAATACTACTCACTAATTTTTGCATGCATACAAAAACAGGGTTGTATTTTCATTTAAAAAAACAGAGTTATATTTTCATAGTGATTTTAGAACAATTTACTCTAAAGACACCTCTAAAAGACGAGCACTGAAGCAAAGATAGTCGGAATACAAAGAAAGGCACGATATAAAGATTTTGTAGCATGACAATGCTGGGCCACATGTTGCGAAATCGGTCAAAATCCACTTGAAAACCCTGAAATGGGAAGTGCTACCTTACCCGCCGTATTATCTCTCCTTTCGACTACTACTTATTCCGATCGGGAACACATGGCTTGTCCCAGCAGAAGTTCCCTTCATATGAACAATAGAAAAAATGGGACGATGATGCCTAAAAAGAGGAGACGTTCTTTCGAGCTGGTATCCGAAAATTGCCAGAAAAATAGGGAAAGAGTTGTGGCCAGCGACAAACAATACTTTGTTCAATATATTTGTAACCCTTTTTTGCACAATAAATCCATGAATTTCAACAACAAAAAACGCTTAATAATAATTCAAGGTCTCAATACAAGTTAGCAAAACTGTAAAATATCCTCACAATTTCACGCAAAACTTTTTAAACGCTAAATCGTTTTTGCTCATTTGCAACACCAGGTGCCTGGGGAAATAATAAGGGATCTGAATAGAAATTAACAATCATACGAAGGCGGATCAATAAGTCCGTGACTTTTCGAACTTCCCTCGTAGTTATATGAAATGCAACACTGCTCCCATCAAGTACCACCTGTTAATACAGTACTGTCAAATTTTGAGCAAGTTCCGTCATTTACTTTGCCATTAACAGCAGGATTTTTCGAGGTCCATAAAATAGGCATTTGTTTGATCAATAATTTCATTGTTGGAGCTAAATCTCTTTCCACCGAGCCATTTCTTTAGATTTGGAAATAGGAAATATTCACTGGGAGCTAAATCCGGAGAATAAGGCGAATGAGGGGGCAATTCGTAGTCTACTTCATGGATTTTTGCTATGGAAACTAAGCTGTCACACGATTGCTTTGGTGGTCGATTGTGTGCAAATGCGGCAGCCATCTTGCAGAAAGCTTTCTCATACCCAAGTGATCGTTCAAAATTGAAACCACTGAACCATGTTAGATGCCTATGCCTTCCACAATCTATCGCACATTCAATCTGCGATCGGCCAACACCATATCGTGTTGTTTTGCGTGTAGAGACCTAAACTGGGCGTCCAGAACGTTCGGCAGGCCACAACGAAAGTCGGTAAACCACTTTTTTACCATTGAAATCGATAGTGCAGAGTCCCCATAGTATTTATCAAGCTTTTCCTTGGTTTGATTGGCGGTTTTTTTTCGCAAAAAAAAAAAATGTTTAATGATCATTCGAAATTCACTTTTTTCCATTTTTAAAAAAATCCACGAGGTTGAATGTTTTGAACAGCTGTTAAATGCAAAGTAAATGACGGAACTTGCTCAAAATTTGACAGTAGTCTATTAAAAGGTGGTACTTGATGGGAACAGCATTGCATTTCATATAACTACGAGGGAAGTTCGAAAAGTCACGGGGTATCGGGGTTTCCCCCTTGGGAATTTGAATGATATATTCATGGAAAATTTTTTGTTTTTTTTTTACAAATTTTTGGAAATTTATTAATTTTAACAAATTTTTTTTACAGAGAATAACGTTTGTAGAGCCGCGAATAACGTTGTAAGCGACAAAATTGAAATTGTTGAGAAATCGAAAAAAACGTTTAAGAACTTGTGGTGTATCCCACTGACTGACTTCTTTAGATTGCATTTTGATAATGAAATCCTGCATAATTTTTCCTAATTTCATTTTTAAGTCATAAAAGAGAGTTATTATAACTGTAATCTGGAAAAAAAACTGGTTTTGTAAAAATGTCACTTAAAACGTGCCATCACTTAAAATAAAACTTTCATTTGGCTAAATCTGTTTTTTTAACACAAAGTTACTGATATTTCATTTAAATTTAAATGATTTTTTTTAAAACGGAAAACAGTATTTAAGAAAAATAACTGATTTTTCAGTTGTCTTTACTATGAATACTTTAGAGTGAAATGGTATGAAAACTAAAACCATAATTAATTGTAAATTCTGAGATTTCAAGGTAAATTAGCTATTTTTTATAATTTATAAAGTGTAAACAAAATAAGATAATTTACTTTTACCTAATAAATATTATTAAAATATATTACAGTTATCGATTATTTTAAATCATTTATACAATGTGTAGAACATGTACTTAAAAAAAACATAAGTTCACATTACTCATTTACAACAGATCAAAAAAAAACGTGTTTTTATTTTAGAAAAAAAAATTCCAATAATAATAATAAAAATAGTTTTGCATGAAAAATAGAATAAAAAAATTATAAATTATTGAACAAAAACTCTATGTATGACGAAACCGTCTTAACAAAACAAAATAACAATAACAATAAATGAAATCATATTTCTAAAATGGAAATTTAATAAAAAAAAACAAATTTTAGTTTTTTCAGCATTTACCTTATTTTTTGTGCTGTTAATACAAAATATTTTATTTCTTATTTGTAATATATCTTTTGAAGTATAAAATTTCAGTCATAATTCCTGGTTTTCTTGGTAAGTTGATTTTTTTTTTTTTGCTATTGGATGTTTTAGGAAACCTTACTTCCTTGTGTTTGTTGGTTTTTGTTTATCAGTTAACTCTTTTTTTTTTTTTTTTGTAGGTATATTTTATTATATAGTCTTAACAACTTTTTCTTTTTTTAGTTATATTTTTTATATTTTTAACACATTTATTGGTTTCGATTGAGAGAGTAAAAAAAAATGTCGCCAAAATTCAATAAACTTGTTGGTTTACTTGGTACAAAATACAAAAATATTTTATATATTTATGTGTGCAATCATATAAGGTTTCTAGTAAAACTTGTTAAGATATTTTTGTTGAATTTTATAATATTTGTTGCTGTAATTTTAGGTTTTTATTATAAATTTTTTCAATAGGTTAAAAAATATATATTATTTTATGGTAACGCACGATAAGAGAGTTTAGTAATTTTGTTTTAAAAACTTTCAGACACCCTCACAACAAAGCCTACAATTTTATCTATATGATACATTATAAAATTACGAAAATTTAGGAGGCAAATTTGTACAAAAAATATAGAATAATGTTTTGCAATAATTTTGAGGTTTTTAAAATAGTGCTATAAACTGTTACATTGATAAAATTGTATCTACAAGATTTTAAAATACAATAATTAGGAAAAAAAAAACAAATACAGGAAGGAGATAATAAATTTGTGCTTTCTTATTGTTTTTACAATATTTTAAGGTAAAATCTTTTCTAAATTTATTATTTTAACAAAATTTCTAGCAAAAGATACAATTTTATTTTTAAGATACAATTATTAAGATACAATTGATTAAGAAAAAAAATTCATATTAAAGATGTAAATAATCACTTTTCAAATAATTTAGCTGTTTTTACAAACTGACAGAGTATGAAAAATCCAAAAGGAAAAAATTGTATCTATAAGATAAATTTTAAAGATTGTAGTATCTTTAGGTAAAATTTTAATAAATACCTAAAGAACTTACTTTTGAAATAATTGTATTGTTTTTACAAATATTCAGTAACAGTAAAACCCTAAAAGATACGTTTCTATCTATAAGATACATTTTGAAATTACAACTTTTTTTTTGAGTAAAATATATAAGAAGATGTAGAAAACACAATATCAAAATAATTTTGCAATTTTTAAAATTCTATATAGACTGTAAATATCAAAAGATACAATGTATCTACAAGATACATTTAAAAACAAAACAATAGTTTAAGGTGAAATGTGTAAAAAAAGATGTAAAAGAAACTCAATTTTAAAATAATTTTGTAGTTTTTGCAAATTTTTCAGCACTGTGAATAACCAAAATATACAATTGTATCTATAAGATACATATTGAAATTACAATTTTTGCAGTATAATATATACAAAAGATATGAAAAACTCAAATTTTGAAATAATTTTGCAATTTTGAAAATTCTTTAGAGACTGTTATAACCAAAAGATACATTGTGTATCTACAAGATACATTTTGAAATTATTACATTGAGGTAAAATATATACAAAAGATCTAAAAAAAACTCAATTTTGAAGATTTTTTTTTTTAATTTAACAAATTTTTCCACACTGTAAAAACCAAAAGATACTTTTTTTTATCTATAAGTTACATTTTAAAATCTCAAACAAACGAATAGCAAAATCTATATGAGATTTCTGGAAAATTAATAATATTAATAATTTTGTTGATTATACAAATCTTTACAGACTGTAAACTCCAAAATAAAAAATGTATCTATAAGATACATTTTTAAAATGCAATATTTTGCGGAGTTATATATACAAAATGTAAAGAAAAATCAGTTTTCAAAAAATTTTGTTGTGTTTGATTAAAGATACAATTTATCTATAAGATACATTTTGAAATTACAATAAATTGAGGATAAAAAAATACACTTGTATCTATAGCCAATTTATCTTAAATTTTCTTATAAGATCAATATCAAATTTCCTTTTTAATTCACTTTAGCATATGTTTATTGTTGTATCTCATAGATACTTTTATAAATATTTCTACTTTCTCATCGAAATTGCACTTGCTTAACAATTATTTTATAATATCTAACTCGTTTACCACACACTTTTGTTGAAATTCTCTCAATTTATAGTCACATTACATCTATAGATACTTTGTATGCAAAAGATACTTTTTCCTTTAATGCCATTTTGTTTAGTTTTTTTTCACGTTTCTTTTGTTGCAAATTAAGAAAAATTAACATTTTTCCCAAAGAAAAACTTGTTTTTTTTTTAATACAATTTCTAATATTTTTTTTTTTTTGTCTCATTTATATTTTCGCTTACCATGCCGCCGTTTTTAGCGGCTGTTGATGTTTGGTTAACACGGAAATAATGTTAACCGAAAAAAAGTAATTTTTCTTATATTTTTGTTTTTATAAAAAATGTTTGCAGTTTAACCACTTTCACAAAAAAATATATATTAATAAGATGAAATACGTTTTTAAATAACAAAGAACTGAAAATGCATTTTTATGACTTTTTATACAGTCATTTAATTGAAAAATAAATTAAGTTTTGTAAAAATTTGTCTTCTTTAAAAAAATTTGTCTTCTTTTTAAAAATGCTCTGAATTAAAATCAAATATTTTATAATAGTAACTCATAGATACTTTAAGATAACTTAAAGAAAATTTTTGCTCGTTTCTCCTAAATAATGATTTTTTTTTTTGTTTCTTATGTAACTTAGTTTCTGGCGGATTTTTTTTTAATACTTTTAAAGTTTTTTAAAAGTATCTATATATTCAACAGATTTGTAAACTGCATATTTTTCCTGCTTTGTTATGTAAACAGGTTGGTTGAAAAGTTCCTGAGCTCGAAATGAAAGAATACTGTTTTTGTTACGAAATATATTTTTTTATTCAATATAATCTCCTAGAAGCTCAATACACTTGTTCCAATGATCTTCCAATAATTTTATCCCATCCTTATAATGGTTTTCCGGAAGCTCTGCAAAATAACAGTCTACGGCTACTATGGCCTCTTCATTCGAGGAAAAATGCTTTCCACAAAGGAATTGTTTGAGATTTCTGAAGAGATAGTAGTCACTAGGAGCCAAATCTGGTGAATACGGTGGATGTTCAAGCAATTCGTACTTTAATTCTTTGAATTAAGCCACCGTCAAGACACTTCTGTGAGCAGGTGCATTGTCTTGATGAAAAATGATTTTTTTCATCTTTAAACCAGGTCTCTTCTCATGATTTTTTTCATCCAGCTGATCCAAAAGGCTGCAAAAATATTCAGAGTTTATTTTTTTACCTTTCTGAAGATAATCAATCAACAAAATTCCTTTTGCATCCCAAAAAACTGATGCCATAACCTTCTTTGCTGATCGTTGTGACTTCACCTGCTTGGAGCTGAACAACCAGCTTCAGTCCACTGTAAACGTTCTTGTTTCAATTTAGGATCATGGTGGTAGATCCAAGTCTCATCCATAGTTATAAAACGACGCAAGAAGTCGGTTTTATTCGGCTTAAAACGCTCCAAATTACGCTAAAAAATTTGTTTTCGATCCAGTTTTTGTTGAATTGTTTATGTGTGCGGCACTAACTTTGCAAACAGTTTTTTCATACTTAATTCTTCATGTAAAATATGGAGTACTCGTTCGTCTGAGATGCCTATGGCATTAGCAATTTCACGCTTAGTCAAACTTGGATCTTCACTATCCATATTGTGTACCTGCTCAAGGATTTCTGCTGTGGTTGCAGTTTTTGTCGTTCTTCGCGTGGATCGTCTTTAAGGCTGGTAAGACCACGTATAAATTCACCAGCCCAAAATTCGCGGTGCGTTTTGAAGGTGATGACTCCTAATACACTTCTAACAATTGTTCATGAATTTTCTTTGCTTTTAAACCCTTCAAAACAAAGAATCTTATGACTGCACGATATTTAATTTTTTCCATATTAAAAAAGATCAATGACACGTCAACTTCAAATGGCTTGTAAACAAAGAAAGAATTGACAGAATGACTTGCAACTTTGCATGTGTTCTCAGGACAGTTATACCAACATGAGAAAACAAAAGTTTGGAGCTAGCAGTGCCATCACTTGGCGAGCGCAGGAACTTTTCAACCAACCTGTAGATACCTAGGGAAAGTGGGGTAAAGTGGAAACCTGTCCTGGCTCCAAAAGTATATAAAAAATATTTTTTAAAGCTTCCTTTGAGGGTTTTATTCTATAGATTGGTTATTGATCTCACTTACTGTGTTTACAAAATAAAATTTAATTAAATAGTTCAGTTTCCCACATTACCCTACACATTCAAAACTTTTAAACAACTTATTAGTTTTTTGATTATTTTAATTAGATTTTTTTGTATCTGTCCGATAATTTGTGTGTTTGTAAATATTTAAAATATATTTTTAAATATTTTATACTTTGCACAGTGGGGACGATTTAAACCATTTTGGGGCCGATTTAAACCATTTCGTACTGGGATCATATATGATTATATATCAGAATATATGTATCATGTTAGCATATGAGCATATATGTTCATATATGAACATATATGCTCATATATGATAATATATGCCAACATATTACACATATATGCTTATATATGCTAACATGATATATGAGCATCATATATGAGCATATATGTATCATGATAGCATATATATGCATATATTTGTAATATGTTAGCATATATGATCATATTTGAGCATATATAATCATAAATGAGCATATATAATCATTCATGGCAATCCTACAAGCTAGTAATAAATGGTTAAATTATTTCTAACATAGCTTAAACCGGCTCCACCATATTTTGCATCTAATAGATACTTATCGACACTTTTGTACGCATAATTAATAAAGAATTTCACGAGTTGTATTAAACCACTTAATTACCCAACGATTATTTGAAAATATTAAATAAACGATGTTTTATCATTTTATTTACTTTTTTATCTTTTTTTGATTGATTTTTTTATTATTATTTTCCAGATACTTTTGTATCTAATAATGCTTTATACAAAATTTTAACAGTTTTATACATATTTTTATATGTAACGTTTGTAAATAATTATTTTTATATTAGTTTTTTTAAGATAATATTTTAAGATACTTTTTTATCTATATATTTTGTATCTATGGCTGGTTAATAAAAATTTTTAGGCATTTTTTAAACACTTTTGCTTTTAATAAAGTAAGTTTTATAAAATTCACATTTTTTGCAGTATTCAAAATTAATTTTTACTTTTTATGTTATAGATACTTTTGTATCTTTTATATAATATATATTTTTTAATCAACTTGTTTTTTTTTTTTTTGTTTTATTTTATCTATTTTTTTTATTAAAAACTTTTTCAAAAATCTTTTGTTTTTTTCCGAAATTTTAAAATTTTCATACGTTTAACACAAAAGTTTAGACGTTAATGAACCTTTGCTTGTCTATGCAAACTTTATAAAAATCTATTTGCAATTTAATTGATTATAAATCAAAGACAAAGTATTTTTAAATTTTCAATTTAGGAATTCCTTTAAAGTTCCGGGTTTGAAAGCGAAAAATCAAAAGGAAGAATAATAAAAACAACAACAAAATCGCTACAACAACCTCTACGTATAATGTTAAACGAGTGAGTGGCAAATCAAATGAAAATACGTTTTAAATTGAAATGCAGACGAATGAAAGAAACAATCAATGACACCATAGAGGAAGAATAGTATAGAGGATGCAACGCCGTCAACAGCCAAATAAAATTTTATACAGAATACAAAGGTTCGGAAACTTGGAGAAAACAGGGGAAAATTGAGCAAATTTCCCTGATTTCTGCAAAAATTTGAGTAAATTTCCCTGTTTTTAAACCTTTTTTTTCAAATCCAATTGGGAAATCTGCTAAAACTAATTGGATTTGCAAAGAAATTCAATTGGAATCGCAAAAAAACCAATTTGAAAAGATGCTGAACCTTTGAAATCTGCACATACAAAAGAAAGAGAACGTTTTTTACTACGTGAGCGGCATCGTCATGGTGTGATGACACTGATTAAAACTTAAACTACACTCTATAAAAATGCATTTATTATTATTATTTTTATAATGTTTGTGAAAGCATAGAGGAAGAATAGTATAGAGGATGCAACGCCGTCAACAGCCAAATAAAATTTTATACAGAATACAAAGGTTCGGAAACTTGGAGAAAACAGGGGAAAATTGAGCAAATTTCCCTGATTTCTGCAAAAATTTGAGTAAATTTCCCTGTTTTTAAACCTTTTTTTTCAAATCCAATTGGGAAATCTGCTAAAACTAATTGGATTTGCAAAGAAATTCAATTGGAATCGCAAAAAAAACCAATTTGAAAAGATGCTGAACCTTTGAAATCTGCACATACAAAAGAAAGAGAACGTTTTTTACTACGTGAGCGGCATCGTCATGGTGTGGTGAAAGTAAATTGAAAATATTATGCTCTCATATAAACAAGCCAGGCAAGTAAGCAGCAGTCAGCCTCTTGTATAAATGAAGTTTGGCATCCCAAAAAAATTGCTGCTGCTGCCTCCGATTTGCTAGAAGAGGAGAAGCCATAACATAGATTGTCAACGCACAATGAACTTGATCGATCGAAACGGTTGGATTTGCGAAAAACCAACAAAATGATATATATGTATGTACAAAAACAACAGAGATGGAAAAATTTACTTTTGAAGTGGTACTAAAACTTACAAGAGAACTCTGTTCAGGGGTTCATCAAAAAGTAACAAAAGTTAGGTGAAAAAAGGGTGTAAAAATGGGTTTTAATACATGAACATATATAATCCCATATATGACTATATGTGGCGTCAATATGAATATATCACAAATTGTGATCGCATATATGACCATATATGGTCTCATTTATCATCAAACATGGTCTCATACGTGAAAATCGCATATATGACCATATATGGTCTCATATATGACCATATATGGTGTCATATATGACCATATATGGTTTCATATATGACCATATATGGTTTCATATATGACCATATATGATCTCGTATATGACACCATATATGGCCTAATATATGACAATATATGGTCTCACATATGACTATACATGGTCTCATATATGACCATATATGGTCTCAAATATGAACATATATTTTCGAATACAATATTTGAAGATAAATTGAAATATGACATTATATAAGATAATATATCAATCATGTATGTGCCTATATGAACATATACGAACTTATGGAGTCATATACTCTCAAATTTCTGATCCAAAAATATATGGTCATATATAAGACCCTACATGGTAAACTGGGTTAAAAAATGTTCATCTGTTTCGGGGCTACAGAAATAGTTATGGAAGTGCAAAAGCAAATTAAAAAGTACTAAAGTACAGAAACTTCTATCTCTGATACTGTTGTACATGAAAACGACAAGCGAAGAGCACGCGACTTGTGTGCTCAATAAAAATATATGAATGTCTGTGCAACTAAATAACGACAAAAACTGCAAAGTCCCTCCAAATCGTCTAACGATCTATTAGTGTGACTGTCTGTTATGTATGTCCGTCCCTCCTAATGTCTGTCTGTCTATCTGTCTTTTCTATTCCATACAATTCCCATTCATTTATCGTTTACTCTGTGGTTAAAGATTTGAACTTATCGTATGTTGCATCCACATAATATGTGTGGCAAACGTTGACGTTAGCGCCATCACCAAAATGAAAATGTGACGTCTACCAGATACAATATGTATGTTTGTTCATTTCCAATTTACAGTTATTTTAATTTTTCTTATTATTTCATTGGATCTCTTCTAGGAGTGGTAGAGTAGAGAGTCAAGATAATTGTTGATCGCTTTATGCAGCAGCTCATGATTTTGTTGGTTGCTGACGACTATTGCAGCAGCAGCAGTCTCTTGTCAGGAATGCACTTGTGTGTTCAAGTTTTTTTCGTTTTATTTTTCTGTATAAAGATTTTTTTTTTATTTATTTACTTTTAGCATAGAGGAAGAATAGTATAGAGGATGCAACGCCGTCAACAGCCAAATAAAATTTTATACAGAATACAAAGGTTCGGAAACTTGGAGAAAACAGGGGAAAATTGAGCAAATTTCCCTGATTTCTGCAAAAATTTGAGTAAATTTCCCTGTTTTTAAACCTTTTTTTTCAAATCCAATTGGGAAATCTGCTAAAACTAATTGGATTTGCAAAGAAATTCAATTGGAATCGCAAAAAAAACCAATTTGAAAAGATGCTGAACCTTTGAAATCTGCACATACAAAAGAAAGAGAACGTTTTTTACTACGTGAGCGGCATCGTCATGGTGTGCTTTTAGATATTTTAAATGTAGTATTTTTTTGTTGTTGTTTGTTTTTTTTTTTTTTTTTTGCTTTCTTAGTTTTGCATATATTATATTGTAATTGATTTAAGTGAACGGTATTTTAGCGTGTTTAGTTTAAGAGATTAAATTATGCTGAATCAAGACATTTTTTTCTTTCATTCGTATTGGGATTTTTTTTTCAGTAAATTGAGGTTTTTGTAGTAAACAAAGTATTAAGAATGTAACAATAAATAAAAAATAAAATTAATTAGAATTTACACAAAAAAAAAAAATATATGGTTTAAGTCGATAAGATAGATTTTCATACAAGAGATACATTTTTAGCTAAAAGATACTTAACGAAGCAAACGTTTTATTTTTTAAGAAATTATAAAAATTAATAACCGGTATAATTTATATTGATAAGATTGTTTTTTGAGCAAAAGATACTTTTTTATCTATAAGATACATTTTAAAATAAACGTTTTGAAAACCATTTTTATTGCTAATAAACAATAATTATGGCAATATTATATGAAAACGACATTTTTTTATATAAAAGATACTTTTTTATCTATTAGATACATTTAAAATTTTTCGAATTCATAATTTTTTTTTTTTTGTAAATTTAATCAAATAAAACAAATTATAAACTAAAAGATACTTTTTGAGACAAAAAAAAATTTTTTCATACTAAAGATACTTTTTTCTATAAAAAATAATATACTTTGTTATCTTTTAGATATAAATTGAAAATTTTTCAATAAAAAAAATTTGTAAGCAAAACCTAATAGTTTTTAACGGTACGATAGTTTTTTCTATAATAGATACTTTTGTATCTCGAAGATACACAAACGTATTTTAAAGCAAATTTATAACGAATAAACAAAGTTTTTAACCAAAAAATACTTTTGTAGGCAAAGAGCATTTTCTATGCAAGCACTACACTGAAAAGTTGATCTAGCAAAATTCGAATTAATTGCTTAATGTGGCAGTAAATAAGACGAATTAAAAATATAATGGCGGTCTAAAGAAATCCTCCAAAACAAAAGTGAATTTAATCCTCCAAAACAAAAGTGAATTTAATCCTCAAAATTTCAGTATAAAAATAAAAATTAAATAAATTTCTAACATAAAAATAAAATTACTCCCCACTTAATCATAAACTTTCATTAATAGTTTTTGAGTCGAAAAAATTTTTTGAGTGTAAATTGGTTGGAAAACAAAAAATCGCGTAAAAACATTAAATTTATCCTACAAGCGCTGGTATTCAGCTATTTTATTTTCCCCATAATTAGCAATTTAATATGCCTCGTTAAAGTGCTTTTCCTTGGTGAATTCGCAAGTGTTCGGGACAACCTAGTGCACATATTCCTTTATGTTGCCTTCTCTATCACATATACTTGTTTAATAAAAATCGGTGAGGGCACTGGTAGGACGGAAAAAAATCGAAAAAATATGAAAATATATGTTTAGACCATAAATGCCAGAAGCTATTTTGAAAATTACCTAAGATTGTTAAAAAAAACTCCATTTTTCCCTACACCAGAACAAAAAAATGTATATAAAAAAATGCCAAATGTTATTTTTATATTGCACAATATACCGTACCAGAATATTGTTTTTAAAGGCAATTTCAAAAAAATATTGCCAAACGTAGGGGTCGCCTTTTTAAGTTTTTTTTATATATCTTCAGTATTTACAGTCCGATCTTAAAGCGTGATATTTATTGTTGCAAGGCCATTTTAAAAAAATATTTTTCTTTAGCAAACTTTATGATCTTTCGTGAGTTTTAATTTTCTGACATTAAGTTCGTAGGAAATGAGATTTGGGGGGGGGGGGGGGGGTAAGTTCTAGATCGGGGCACTTGAGGTCAATGGACCTTACACCAAAAATATTGTTATCCCCGAAACAAAAAAATCGATATATCATACTTTAAGATCAGACTGTATATACTGAAGATATAACGAAAAACTTAAAAAGGCGACCCCTACTTTCGGCAAAAAGATATTTTTTTTAATGGCCTTGCAACAATACTTTCTATTCGATGATGTACTGTGCATTTTTTTTTGTCTGTAAGGTGGGACGCTCTATTGCACAACTAAAATTAAGTAGAGAAAAAAACCTGTCCTTTTCCCTTTTTATGAAAAAATCCCTACAAATGGCATCGTTGGTCTAGGCACATGACTTCAAACTAATTCTGTTAATTTTTCATATATGTATGCGTGAAAATATTGAAATTGTAAATCGCAACCATTTACAATAATTGGACTTTTACCTTAAAAAATTTTTTAATAACTTTCAATCAGTTATTTAATACAAATTTAAAAAAAAAACATTTTACATGGTTAGTTTACTAAATTACTTTCATTTATGTGGTTATAACAAATTAATTTTATTTTTACCAAAACTTTAATGATTTTTTAATTACAATTTCTTAATTATGACACATTTTAATAGTATACCACGAGTATTAAAGACACAAAGCGATATAAAATCAGCAGACAAATACAATTAGCAAAAGGTGTTTCTTTTTATTATTTTCAAAATAAACTATTCTCTCTACTTAATTTTAGTTGTACAATATAAAAATAACATTTGGCATTTTTTATATAGAAGATATATATGTATACGTATTTTGTGTTTGAAAGTTCAAAGTTATTTTTAAAAGAAACCCCCCCAAAAAAAGTACAAAAGATTTACAAAAAAAAAAATTAAAAAAAAAACAAATTACCAGTTTTGAAATCTTTAAGTTTTTGGTAAACAAAATAATAATATCAATAAAATACCAGCTTTTGGTCAATGATTGTGGTGAAAGAAATTTATTAGTATAAAACAAGTAAAAAAAATTCTTAAATTCGGTTGTGCCAAATATTTGAATACCCTCCAGCAATATCCTAAAAAATTTGCACTACTGGGTTTAATACAAATAATGTAAAAAAATTTTAAAATACAATTATGGAGGTGAAAAGCATTTTTTAAGTTAAAAACTTTTTTTGGATGTGAACACATTTTTTTGTGTAAAAAAAAATTTGAGGTGAAAAAAAAAATTTGAAGTGAAAAAAAATTTTTTGAGGTGAAAAAATTGTTTGAGGTGAATACAAAATATTATTCACCTCTAAGAGGATAGTGAAAAAATATGTCAAAATATATTATGTACTAGTCGCTACTACTCGTATGAAATTGTACTAAAATACACCAATTTGTATGTAAAATTTAGAGGTACCTTCAAAGTCCACTCATAACTATTTAAGCGTTGGACCGATATTGCTCATTTTCAAGAGCAAACTGCTTGGAAGGATGTCTAATAATCTGGGAAAAATTTAGACGCCCGCGTGCGTCAGTAGAGTTGTAAAATGTCAATCTTTTCGAAAATTCAATGCAACTCAATTCTTTATACATTTTTCTTCAAATCTATTGAATATCCACATTAAATCAATGGAAAATTAGTTTAAAAGGGCAACAATTCATGACCGAAAATAGGATATAAACTTAAGGCTTGTGGTGCGCTCTTAGTTAACTTCGAATTTTACTTAGGTCCACCTCAAACACTCTACGTCAAACACTGAGATATTTTCATATCATTTTGTTCTGCAGTAAAAGAGTTTAACTGTTTTACATACATTTTTTAAAACATTATTTGTATATTACAGATATTTATGTATCTATTATATGTTTTTAATTATTTTATTTATTTATTTTATTTATATTAATCATATAATTACAAATTATATTCGAATACCCTAACCGAGCACTAGCAACAAAGGCCATCGGCAGACCAGAGCCTCTGGTGGGAATCGAACCCACGACCCCCGCACTTCGCGATATTTTTGTATCTTTTATTAGTTTTATATCATTTTTTTTAAGATATTTTTTTAAAAAATTTTTATATTTTTATATCAATTTCATTTGTATCTTTTAAATACACACAAATATAATCTCTTAAATTCTTCCAATTAGAAATTGTGTTAAATATTAAAGCCATAGTCAATTAATTTGGTAATTAATTCAATAAAAAAAATTATTAATATGAAAACCTTCACGCGTAATTATTTAACTTTTTAATTGAATTATCATTAATCATTTTTTTAATTGAATCAATTGCAGCATTAATTGAATGCGACTTTTTTATTTAACATTGGAGGAATTTAGGGGATATTTTTATTGAGTGATACATACACAAGTATGTATAGTTTAAAACTTTAAGAAATATTTGTAGCTTTCAAATATTTTTGTATCTTTCAGATACATCCATATTTGTAGCTTTCAAATATTTTTGTATCTTTCAGATACATCCTTCATTTGTATCTTTCAGATACATTTGCATCTTTCAGATACATGTGTATCTTTCAGATACATGTGTATCTTTCAGATACATGTGTATCTTTCAGATACATTTGGATCTTCCAGTGAGACTTTTGTATATTTCAAATATTTTTGTATCTTTCAGATACATTTGCAGTTGTATCCTTCAGATCCGTTTGTATCTTTCAGATACGTTTGTATCTTTCAGATATATTTGGATCTTCCTGATAAGACTTTTATATCTTTGAATAATTTTGGGTTTTTAAAATACTTTTATATCCTTTTGCATCTATCAGATACTTTAGTATATTTTATTATATTTGTGTAAAATCTTTAAGATATTTTCATATATTTTAATCATTTCTTGTAGCCTGAAGCTATATTTTGTATCTATTACTATTTTTAAATAAATTTTCCGAATTTTTTGTAGTTGTTTCTAAAATTTTATGTTTTAACGACTTTTTAAGTGCAATTAACTCTTTTATATCTTTATTTTTAAAATTTTTGTTATTTTTTTAATATTTCTAAAATTATCACTTAAAATAAAAAATTGCTTTTTGTACACTTTTGTATTCGTTTCTAAATGTATCACCTTAGAAACCACTGGGTTTGTTTATTTGATCATAACAATAATAATAAAATATAATCTCAAAGCCAAATTATATTGTCGAACGCGTATTTATTGTTTATACGTTGTTTTAAAATGAATTTATAATATTTTTACACTGAATCATTCGTTTTTCAATTTTTTTCTCAACGCGTACTTCACGCTTAACGTACCAAACTCAGACTGTGACTGTGTGAAGTCATATATAAAACTTGGCTCAAACACTCTATAAACTGCAAACATTCACAGTGGTCAAAACCAACGGCAACAACAATAACAGCGTTGACAGACTATGGCTTAGATTGTTAACGAATGAGTAGAGAATGAGGGAGAACAAACAATGTAGAATAATAATAACAATACAAAAAGAAAATTAAAAAAAAAAACAAGTATAATAATTTTATAAGGTAATATTAGACTTTATAGAACGGTACTTGAAATCAAATTGAACATATTGAATAAAAGCTTTCTAACCCTAAAAAAAAGTTCGTTAAAAGCTTGGAGTTGACTATTAATAACGCTTTTATTTCAGATCTAGTTGATTTAATGGTAATAGTGAAGTGTTAATAAAAGCTCGTTTAAAGCTTACACTTTACTGTTTACTGTTTGTGGGATAAAAAGTGCTCTTTAGCTTTTAAAACTTAAAGTTAATCAAACCTTGATTAACAAAATCACCTCTAGAGCTTTGAGTATTAATAAAACCACAATTCTGTGTTTGATGGAAGAATTAATAAAAGCTGAATAAAGCTTAATTTTTTTGAATTAATAAAATTACGATTTTGAGGTTTGATTGAAAAATAAATATAATAATAATAGCTCGATTTACAAAACCACGACTTTGACTGTTCATGAAAGAATTAATAAAAGCTCGATAAAGCTTAGTTTTGAGGAATAATAAAACCGCGGTTTTTAGTTTTGAGGAAGAAATTAAAAATGCCCAATAAGGATCAGTTTTGAGGATTAATACAAAATAGATTTTTTAAATTTGATGGACGTATTAATAAGTGATCGATAAAGCTTAGTTTTGAGGATTAATAAAATCAAGATATTAAGTTATAATCAAATTTATAAACGCTCAATAAAGCATAGTTTTGAATTTTATTCATGTAACAAATTAATAAAAGTTTTATAAACCTTAGTTTGAGAGGCAAATTAATAAAATAATTTTTAAGCCCACGTTATTTTAAGTAACAATTTAATAAAAGCTCACTAAAGCTTAGTTTTGAGGGTCAAAAAAATCGCAATTATTATTTTTAAGGAAGAAATTAATAAAAGCTTGATAAGGGTTAGATTTGAGGATTGGTAAAATCACAGCTAAGCGATAAAGTTAAGTTTTGATTAAGCTTAATTCTGAAGTTAACAAAAGTTCGATAAAGTTTACTTTTAAGCATCAAAATTAAGAGATACGTTAATAAAAATAAAGATATATTCTGGGGATTAATAATATTACGATTAAAGCTAAAAAATTATATATAACATTTGAGTGGTAATAAAAGCTTATTAAAGCTGTTTAAAAAAAATAATAATCACTATTTAAGAGTTAACAAAAGTTCAGAAAATGTTATCTTCTTGAAGTTCGTTAAAGCTTTATTTTCAATACTAATAAAACTTGAATAAAAATGTATATTTAACGGTTAATAAAACTTAGATTCTTAACAAAATACTGTAGGGTATTTACTAAACACAACTTTTAAAAACAAGAGAGTATTTCAATAATTGAGGTTAAGTCGTCACAAAAGAGCAAAGCAAAGAAAATGAGTATCGGTAATTGATTTTTAAAATATATAATTGAGTTAAAATAAAAAAAATGTTTTGCCAATAACAAACAACAAGCGATAAAAATTTAGTTTCTTTTGCTAAATTCAATATTTGATAGTTTAATGTCACTTGTTGCGGTTTGTTGTTTCCCTTTATTTTTACAATAAAACCAAAAAGACTAAAAGAAAACATGTTAAATAAATTTTAATGTTTATTATTACAAGTTCAATGAAGATGCATTTTATTAAACATAAAAATTCCCCTCTAACCATATTGTATGATTATAATGTTTATTAGCTAAAAAGAAAAGAAAAAAAAAAGCAATACAATCCTTGTCATAAAATTGGAATTTTTATTACATATAAAGGAAAATTTCAAAAGAAACTAAATTTTCACTTTTACTTTTACCAATTATTATAGCGGGGTAATTTAAATTTTTAATTAAAAAAATTACTCAATTGAAAACAAACAAATATCAAACACAAGTTATTTTCTTAAATAAATCAAATAAATTTTACTAATCAAAATTTTATATTATCATCTTCATCTAAACTGTTTATCTTTAAATGCTTTTAAGTTGCATAATTACACTAAAATATTTGTTTCATTTCCACTCAACAAAATACCAATAATTTAAAATTAATTATTTAATGCACGTTCTAAAATTTAATGTCACTTTTATTTGTATAAAATAAATAACAGCAACATCGAATTGTTAATATACTTTACTATAAACAAAATTCAACCAAGAGATTACAACGTTTGGTTTTAAGGGTAATGTTTAGAATATTAATTAATTCTTTGTTTCATTTATAGAACATTTATTTTTAAGGGAAAATGTTGTAACAAAAATATTAAAAATATATATATATCAGCGGTTTAATGAAAGAAACTGCTTTAAATGTGATGTTTTAGAATTTATATAAAATGATAAATTTAAGTATTGATTTTAATCTTCAGTTTACGAGATATATGAGTATAACAATTTTAAAGCAGCATCACTTATTCAAAATATTCGAAAAAATAAAAATTTTAGCAACTCTTTTAATACGACAATACAACAATTAAAAAATCACTTTTTATTGAAAAAGTACCTTTTATTAAAAAAATTACATTTTATTAAAAAAGTACCTTTTATTAAAAAAAAGTACCTTTTATAAAAAAGTACCTTTTATTAAAAAGGTATTTTTGATTAAAAAAGTTCTTTTTAATCAAAAAAAGAGTACCTTTTACATTTTGCAAATGGCTTCGCGGAATTCGAATTAAGTCTTAATTGAGTAAATAAAATAAATATTAATAAAAAAAAGTACTTTTTAACAAAAAAAAGTAACTTGTATTAAAAAAGATACCTTTTATTAAAAAAGATAACTGTTATTAAAAAGGTAAAAGAGTACCTCTTATTAAAAAAATTACCTTTTATTTAAAAAGTACCTTTTATTAGAAAAGTACTTTTTATTTAAAAAAAGTACTTTAAAAGATACTTTTTATTAAACAAAGTATTTTTTTATTAAAAAGTATCTTTATTAAAAAAATACATTTTGTTTAAAAAGTACCTTTTATTAAAAAATACCTTTTGTTTAAAAAGTACCTTTTATTAAAAAAATACCTTATGCTTAAAAAGTACCTTTTATTAAAAAAGTTCCTTTTATATAAAATTAACTTTCATTTAAAAAATTACCTTTTTTATAAAAGTTGTTTTTATTAAGAAAGTACCTTTTATTATAAAAGTTCGTTTTATTAAAAAAGTTACTTTTATTTAAAAAGTATCTTTTGTTAAAAAAGTAACTTTTATTAAAAAAGTATATTTTATTAAAAAAAGTACCTTTTATTAAAAAAGTACCTTTTATTAAAAAAGTACCTTTTATTAAAAAAGGTCCTTTTATAAAAAAAATGCCTTTTAATAAAAAGTACCCTTTAAAAAAAGTACCTTTTATAAAAAAGTACCTTTTATAAAAAAGTACCTTTTATAAAAAAGTACCTTTTATAAAGAAGTACCTTTTATAAAAAAGTACCTTTTATAAAAAAGTACCTTTTATAAAAAAGTACCTTTTATAAAAAAGTACCTTTTATAAAAAAGTACCTTTTATAAAAAAGTACCTTTTATGAAATAGTACCCTTTATAAATAGTACCTTTTATAAAAAAGTACCTTTTAATAAAAAGTACCTTTTATTAAAAGTTATGTTTCTTCACAATGTTCTATTTTTTAACTAATTTATTTAATAACTGTTTGGATTTTCAATAAAAAAAAACATTTATTTAATTGAAACTTCTTTTGGCGATATTTAAATATGATTAAACAAAAAACAACCGTTTTTATATCATTTAAAAGTTTTTTATAAAATAGAAACTTTCTAGGTTAATTATAAGACATTATAAATAATTATAATATAATTATGATGTTTCCTTTTCAAAAGAAATAAAAAGAAAATAAAGATACCAAAGAATTATTAATTTAACAAACCATTAAGATTAATTTATCGACTCTTATAAAAATAATTAAAATGTAGAAATTTTACACTTAAGAACTTCCTTTTGGCAAAAAATTTTATTTTTTATCACAACATAAAAATCATGCAGAAGTATTAGTTAAACAGTTTTTATTAACTTAATAATATTGTTTAGATACAAACCAAAAAATACACAACAAAACTTTTAAAATGAAAAAGAAATATTTATAATCTAGAATTGTTCTACTACTTAGCCACATGAAAAAAAAAAAACTGGACAACTTAATGTGGATTTTTTTACAATAACCATTTTTCCCAGCTGTTTTATATTGTACAACTTGAGATTCCTTTCAACAAATATTTAGTTTTTAGTGTTTTTTTTTCTCTTAATGGCGGTTTGTCTAAGTTCTTTGTTTGCTGACTTCCATACAAAAGAGGTTAGTGGCACGGTTTGTTTAGTGGCCATTGAAATGTTTAACTGAAGAAGAAGAATGTACAAGAAGAGGCCTGTTTTTGATGGGTTTTTAAAGGGGCGTTTAATGTGCTTTTTTCTCTTTGTTTTTTTTTTATTGGTATTTGTTTAATAGCTCAGGGTCATTATTATGATATTCATTCTCAAGCTTGAATAATGTCTTTTTTAAGTATATTTTTTATGATTTGTTAGAAAAAAGCGAAAATCAATGAAAATTAAAAAAAAAGTATTGTTTCATTAGGAATATTACAACAAAAGAAGAAGGGTTAAATAAAGTTGTTAATGAAAGAAGTGGAAAATTTATTAAATTCAAACAAAAGACTTAAACAAAGCGTTAAATTTATAAATATAGTTCTAGAAAATCTAAGTTACCTTAGATATGTAAAAAAATTAAACTAAATAAAATTCAATATTAAAGGGCAAAAATTTTAACTTTTGTCATATGATGAAATTGCAAAAACTACCTAAATTTCCTTTTGGCAAAAAGGAATTTAATTTTTGAATATTTTCTAAGTTTGTGCTTGATAACATCTTAAAACAAAAGACTTAAGCAACAAACATTTTTCGTATTTATTAATACATTTTTACACGTATAGAGTAGTTATCAAACATATGCTTAAATTTTTTTTTTACAATATTTTTAAATTAAATTTTAAACTGCACCTGTTATGACCAGTTAAAGTAATGTATAAACACCATTATTTATTTTTTTGTACATCTAATATTAATGGTCACAACAAGCTTCTATAAAGAGACTTTAAATTGAACAGCAGGAACCACTAAAATACCAAAAAGAGTTAAAATGAAAAACCACACGTAATCAAATCAAGACAAATGAAAAATGGGAGTTTAGTTTTCTTATTCAAACAAATGTAAAAAAAATTAATAGAAATAATATTTATATACAGATAATACACAAACACGTCGTATTCGCATGGGAAACTTTTAAGAGAATATTTATTTTTTCTTCAATAATGTTTTTTTTTTGTGTAGATTTTTGTATTTTGCTAATCTATAAAAAAAAAACTCGGTTTAAACTAAGGTTTTTGATTTAAGCCACACACAATTTAAGACAATATTAACATTTAGTCATTGAAAGTTTGTAGAAAACAGAAATTCTATCCTAGATTAGGTTAGGTTGAAAAGAGGAAAAAAAACAGATTATGGATTAAGACTCAATGGTTGAAAAGAAATAATTTTTTTTAAAAGTAATTAAATTTTACTGGAATTTCTTTCCCTAAAAGGAATGTAGCTTCTTAACGAATTGTTCAGAAATAGTTAAACGGCATGATCCAAATGGTCTTTAACTAATTAACTTTAGATATATTATAAAATTTTCTGCATACACTCAAAAAATTTTGTCAGTTAGCAACACATGTCTGTAGGTGTAAGTTTTAGTTAGAAATAACATTTCCTTCAATAACCACTTTTTTAAAATTTGTACATTTTTTTTGCTAATTTCAGCGAATCGGTTTTCAAAAATTTGTAAAATAAATTCTGAAATTAGCCACAAAACTTTGTAAATATTCTGTAAAAATTACTGTAATTTGCAAAATGTAAAGAGCAAAAAAAAACTTTGATATATAATATTTTTTTTTACTAAAAACACTGTCCAACAGCATTTTTGGAACAGAATAGCGACCCTATAATTCTGAAAGGGTATGTTGAGTAGATCATTTTTGTAGAACAAAGTTATGGTCCAGCACGTCTGAGTTTTTTTTACAGTGGGTCAAAGTTTTCATTTTTCGGTCGAAGGGAGCATTATACTATATGAAAAAAATGCTATAAGTTAATGTCTGAGAGAATTCTTATGGTGAGAGTTGTATTGTGGAATTGTATGAGGATTATTTATATAATTCTGAAAGGGTATGTTGAGTAGATCATTTTTGTAGAACAAAGTTATGGTCCAGCACGTCTGAGTTTTTTTTACAGTGGGTCAAAGTTTTCATTTTTCGGTCGAAGGGAGCATTATACTATATGAAAAAAATGCTATAAGTTAATGTCTGAGAGAATTCTTATGGTGAGAGTTGTATTGTGGAATTGTATGAGGATTATTTTTGTGGAAGATCTTAACCCTCTAACTGGTCTCTTTATGGGTCAATTTGACCCTTTTTTCGAGAAAATCAAAAAATATCCTTTAAAAAGGGACATTTAAGGATTAAAATATTCTACGAAAATGTTTGCCGGAAAATTTCAGTGGGGGTCACCAAAGACACCATTGTTGTAAATAAAGCTCTTTACGATTTATTGGCAAAATTACACGCCAACTTCTATAAAAAAATTATAATTTTGTTTTAATAGTGGTTTATTATAGTATGTACATATTTATTTTTTTGCTTCAAATTTTCGAGTAAAAGGGAATTGAGAAATAGCTGTAGTATGACAATGGATTAAAGATTAAACTTAATATGCTTTCCTGTATTTAGCTTGACGTGAATGTTCCGATGGGTCAAGGTTTCTGTACAAGCCCCATACGTATTCAGCAAGCATTACACTTTGGGATTTCCCTTTGAATCTTTCTTCCAATACCTTTATATCCTGATGAAACCTTTCACCGTGTTCATCTGAAACCGCTCCAAGGTTTCCTTTTAAAAAAATTGAGATGAGAGTGCAGAAAATGCAGCTTTAGTGACATCTTAACGCCAAAATTGTTAAAGCCGATTAGCATGCTTTCAATATTTTCTACATAGTTTTGTGCTTTTGAATTTCCAAGGAATTTCGATATAACCAGCTGCATAAAGTTAAATGCTGTATTTTGCATATCCGACAGATGACCATAAAATTTTTCATCTTGTAATAATTTTCTTATATCGGGTCCAACGAGCATTCCTAGAAAAGGTAATTTACATTAAATGAAATAAATTATTTCTTAAAACCGTATTTTACCTTTTTTTAATTTTGCTGCAGATAATCTGGGGAAAATTGTTTGAATGCGTTTGAAAGCATTTCCTTGTGTATTTAAGCTTTTAATAAAATTTTTCACCACGCCCAACTTAATATGCAGCGGTGGAAGTATGACCTTATCTTTTGGGACAAGGGATTCATGGATTACATTTAAGTCACCAATAATATTTTCTTTACGTTCTTCGAAATATTTAATATGATAATGGCTGCTGGTAGCACGTGAATCCCATTTACAAAGAAAGCACATATATTTTGTGTATCCTGTTTGCATTCCAGTCAATATTGAAGTCATATCATTTGAAGTCTACGCATACTTCCCATTTATATTTATAGTATTAAATTTTATTTAAGAGATTTGAAATATTTGCGTATGTTTCCTCCTTTTTTGTGGAATACGCAACCGGTATTGATGGATGCTGATTTCCATTGTGCAGTAAAACTGCTTTTAAGCTGTGTTTTGAACTATCTATAAATAGTCGCCAAGCGGAAGAGTCTAGTGGACGCTTTAGATATTTTAGAACCTCTTCAATACTGCAACAGTATACAAGTTCTTCTGATTTTTTAAAATAACTTTCCAGATCGGCGTGTCTTTTTCTTGGAAATGTAACTTTTACATCGGCTTTTATCAAATTCCTGTTTTTCAATCTGGAACATAATATTTCAGCTTTCTCTTTTGTTAGTCCTAAATCTCTTACAAGATCTTCAAAATAAGCTTGGTCTATCAAATTAGGACCTATGTTTAAACCATCAAGAGGCAAGTAACTTATATCTGATATGTTTTCAACCGCCGCTTTTATTTCTGTATTGGCGACTGTCATATTGGCCGAAAATGTATGTGTAGGCGGTTGAGGCACCGGAACACCTTCACAGCGCACTTCTGGTAAAATGACATTATTTGTTGCTTCGTATGTCATTATCGCGTAGTGCCTTTGGCTTCTACCAAATTTATAATTTACGCAGAAATAGCATGTATCTAATTTGTGATATTCAGGTTCAATCCATGTAATAGGCGCAGAAAATGGCAGCGCCTTAGTACCGCCTTTGTACCAGGTCAAAAGACCACTTTCGCAAGTAGTACATACGGTTTTTGGTATCCAAGCTTCAGATAAAAATCGTATTTCAAAGAAAAGAAAATATGGTTCTTCAATTGTAGGGAATATCTTTCTTCTGCTTTGATGGTGCGTAAAATGTCCACAAATAAAACAAAACCAATCTCTTAATTTGCAAACAGAATCCGCCATGCTTATTTAAGCTTTAATTTTTTTTTTTTATATTAATTTTAGTAAAAATCACACCCGATATGTACTGCTTAGTAGCTCAATTATGCTTGAATTTTTTCTTTTATATTTTATTATTAATTTTAATAAATATCACACTCGATTTGTAAGTCACAGCTGACTAGACGCGAGAACTCAGTGTTTGGCCCGGCCGAACTTGACGCCGTTTTTACCTGTTTTGTATATGTTGGTGTATAATTTTACTAATTAAGGGTCAAATTAACCCATAAAGAGACCAGTTAGAGGGTTAAGATCTTCCACAAAAATAATCCTCATACAATTCCACAATACAACTCTGACCATAAGAATTCTCTCAGACATTAATATATATATATATTATAATGCTCCCTGTGACCGAAAAATGAAAACTTTGACCCACTGTAAAAAAATACTCAGACGTGCTGGACCAAAAGTTTGTTCTACAAAAATGATTTACTCAACATACCCTGTTCCATTCAAAAAGTCTTAATTTGGTGGACAGTGAAATCAGTGCAAATATAATAAAGTAGGATTGCAAAACCGTTTACAAATTTTTCTACTATCTATTTTTTTTTTAGTGCAGGAAAAACTGGACTAGAATTCAAGAATATTTTAGATAAAAAAATAACTATTTCATTCCAAAGTTTTCCCGCATGTTAAAATTAAATACTGTATTCTGTAAGTTTTGTGTTGCTTAATTCTTACATTTTTTTCTTTTTATTTCTTATTATCTTGTTCCAGAACTTGTCTTAAGTTTGTTATGTTTTTAATATGTTTGTGACCGTTGCCAAATTTGTTTTAATTTTTTTTTTTATATATACATTTTCTTTAAGTCGCCATCAAAAAACCGTTGTTTATTACAGGTTTCAGGTTATTCTTTTTTTTCAGTTAAACGCGTTTCTTTTATGACGATCATGATGGTAACGATGATAATGATGACCACCTGATGTCGCCTGCAAACGCACTTGTGCGTTTAAATACGTGAAAGAGTTTACTTGTACACATAACACGTTTCTTTTAAGAAAACATAATAATAACAACAACAAAAACACATAGGAAGAAGTATCTAAATAATAATGATTAAAATTGGTGATGATGATGATGATGATGCCAGTGAGACTGCTATTGGGAATATACCAACAAAAAAAAAAGTCGGTCAGTTATGGTGATGATGATGATGACGGTGATACCTGTTGTGTCTGTCTCTTTTTTTATAAAAAAAAAGTATTCTTTAGCATGTAAAAGACATTTTTAACATTTTTTATGTTATTCTTTTCAGGGTGTGTAAAAAGAAATAATTTCCTAATGATTTTATTTTATACAAAAATCATAGTTAAATCAATTATATCATAGTTGTATTAATATCTTTTATTTTTATAAACACTTTTAAATTTAATATGAATCTTATTGAAATAAATATAATTCCAAATAAAATAAAAAAATTCGAATTTAAATTAATATGTCTCTTTTCACATTTTAAAAATAAATGGCATTATATCTTAAAGTTTGTTTTGAAAGTTATTTCCATTTAATTTAATGTTGTTGCTACATTGATTTTAAAATATTTTTTTTTCCTGGCAAAATAAACAAACGCTAGACTTAAGACACAAACTTGTTTCATAAAGTTTGTGTCTTAACTCTTTTGTGTTTGCATATATAAAATCTATATATTTAAACATTAATATATTAACAGGCAATAAATAATTCTAGTAAAAATTCATTAATAACTTTTAAGATAAATACATACATACATACAAATTTCAAAAGTTAATGAACTTTTACAAAAATGCCAAAACATCAACAAGATACTTGTATAATAATAACAGGGCTTGCTAATCATGTTTAAAAAAAAAACCTATTTTAAATAATTTTAAAATTAATCAATAAAAAATTTCTTTAAAAATAAAACTTAAAAAAAAATTCTATAAAAATGATTGGCAAAAATTTGTTATTATTTAGGTCATTGTTTATTAGTTACACTTCCGTTTTAACTGTGTCTTATTTTTATATTGTTTAATTCATATTCTTCTTCTCTATAATACGACTTCTTCTCTCTTTTTCTATAATGGAAAAGTGACATACATTTATTAATGTTTTTTTATTTTTTTATTCTTTCCTTAATATCATATCATATTTTTTACGATTCGTATTTACTACTGCTGTTTTTTTATTAACATCTTAATGTTTGGGGTTATAAACATGTTATGTGTTGGTTGGCATAAGATGCTCACATATTTCTGGAGATAATGTTGGCTGATGAAGATGATTTTGCAATTTTTTTATTCTTATAGTAAAAAGAATAATTGTATTGTGTTTCATACTAGATCCATAGCAGTTTCTTTTTTTTTTTTTTTTTTTGTTTATGTTTAATAAGCAGCATGATTAAACAATTTTTTTTTTATTTTATTTAAAATTATCTTTGTTATAAATATTTATATTAAGAAAACAAATTATCTTAAAAATAATTAAAATGACATATGATTAACACATAAAAATTAGAATCAGTAGACACCCTGTTTAGAATTCTGAGCTACTTAGAATTTTAAGCGGACAAGTTCTGGGCAGATAGAACTATTAAAACCTGGGTTGGTTATTTAACCCAAAAGACATGGGAGGAATGCCTTACCAGAGTGAGAAAACAAGAGGCAGTTTTCTAATAGTGTATTAAAAATAAGTAGAGTTGTTGTTCGGATTTCAGTGACTTACTTTATTAATTATAAATTTTATCATACGCTCTATAGTTGATGTTGCCTGTTGTATGCGCCAGAGGTACGGGAAAAAAGAGACCGAATAATAGAAGTGACTTAACATGAAGCCTCGTTTAGTAGTAAAAAATGGCGGTATACAAAAGACAGCATTGTATAAATGTCAAAAAATATAAATACAAATACTGGGAATTTTAATCCTATTTTAATCCAGCGTTGGGAGCTTAACATTAAACTCGTATATATCTTATATTTACTTAGGAGGTTATAAAATTCATTGGTATAAATTCAATTACTTTAATATGTATAATTTAAATACTTTTACTAAAAGTACTTTAAACACACCCAGTAGCGATAAAAAAAAATACTTGTACAGAACCAGCTGTGTACTAGTTTATTTGACTGCCTGGAGATGTCCCCAAACTTCAACTGTAGAACGAGTTGTACAACTAGTTTGAAAATTACATTTTAAAAACGTAATATGATACTCGCGGAACTGAAGTGTTTCTAATACCTGAGTTATAACACAAAGGTTTTTGTAATGACCGAAAGACCATAAAATTTCTCTTATTGAAATAATTAGGTGCATTTATGAAACGATATTAAAAAAATCTTTTGTATATGGCATTTCCAGGATCGCGAACGGGACATTCGTACGCACTCAACTTGAAACAAAAATATGAAAACTCAAATTTTTTTTTAACTTTTTATAAATATTTAATAGCATTTTAGTAGAACAATTTTTGAGAACAAAAAGAAAATTATAAAATATGAACGTTCTCCAAATATTTTGGATAAACTTGCGATCGCGAACGGGACAAAAAATGTAAGTCATTTTTTTCGGTGTGTGGTTTTGTTTAAAACTCTGCGAATTTCGTCAGTTTATTAAATGGAGATTATTTTTTAACTAAAGCAGAGATATAAAGATTTTATTTAGCATTTTGTTTTTTTTTTATTATCCTTATTATTATTTTTTTTAAATATTTTTTTTAGAATCGCGAACGGGACATCGCGAACGGGACAATGATTCCAAAGGCATTTTTTAGGTTTATTTATGGATCAAAATGTTTAAGGTTTGGTTTTTTTAAATGATCTCGGTTATTTTGTTTTGAATTGTAAATATCAAACTATTCCGATCAACGTTCACGGAGAACTAAACACACTCAGAATATTATGTAGGTAACTGTTTGTAGTTTAATAAAAAAGTTTTCCGTTCCATTTAAAAATAAAGGAAGATACATTTATTTTTCAAGGAAATTTCTATATTAACTTTTTTATACATTTATTCGAAATAATTTACTATCATTTACCATTTTTTTTCAGTTTCATTTATTTTTTTCATTTGTTTGAAATTTAATAAAAATTTACCCACAAAACGGAAACTTGTGGTTTATTTGTGTCCGTAATAGTTATTACAAGTTTAAATTTTGTTTGCTGTCTGTTTCAAAAAAAATATTCAAATAATTTCAATTTGTTTTTTTATTTAAATTGGTTGTATATATACAAAATTTTTCAATACAAATTACAAGAACTTCATAAACACACATACATATACAAATACATTCATACAAAAAGTGTTTATAGCTTCATATGCATACATACATTTTGTATTATACGAGTATATTAAAAAAAAACAAAAAATACAAAAACGGAAATAATTTCAAATAAATGAAAAAAACAGTTATTTTTTAAGGATTGGTGGGTAAAATTTGGACATTTATTTTAACTGATTATATCATTTGTTTCTTACGGATGTGTCAGTTGATTAATCAACATTTAAAAATAAATAACAAATGGCATTTAATTTAAATGAAAATTAAGTAGACCGGTTTTTAAATGAAATATCATTTCTTTTAAAGGATATTTTCAGTTATTTTAACTTACAAACTTTTTTAAGTGCACAAATGCTTATTTTCGGTCGCGAACGGGATAGAAGAGTGTAGTACAAAGAATCTTTGAATTATACCGTTATTCGGAGTTTGCTTGATCTCTACTGTGGTGTTTTTAAATATTTATTGTTGGTATATTTAGTCTATAAGAAGAGTGCAATCGACATGATATGTAACACTTAGAAATAACTCAAGGAAAAATGTCAATTAAAAACGCTAAAACCAAAAAAAGCAAAGCTGCTCTTTGCAGACCACTTTTCTTAAATTACAAATGGTAATATGTATTTAATTAGGTATATTCTTAAAATCCAATGCATTAACCAACTAAATTTTCTCAGAAAAGTCTTTTTGCTTCAACTTTAATATTTTGGTAGCGGTTGACCTTTCTGTGGAAATACCCATATATGATTTCTAGTCACAATAAAAATTTGTAGTTATTGTTTATTTGCAAACTCACGACTATGTTATTAAACTCAATCAGTTTCCATTTACCCGCAAAAACCAAAATCCCCATATAGCAGCCCTAAAGTGTAAATTACTTTCGTCTGGCAGCACTTCAGCACTAGCAAAGGTTAGAACCTTTCGGACAACCCTAGAAAACTCATGTTCTGGACATTTCTATTAGACACAAAAGAACGCTATCACATATCAGAATCCAGAACTTTCCAGAAATTTTTAGTACATTTCACAAGAGGAAAATATCACATATATAAATATATATCGTACACTGAAAAAAATTATTGCCAAAAAAATTGATTGTTCATTTTCAATTAAAAGTTTAATCATATCAATTAAATTTTTAATTGACAATAATTTTGGTGTAAAAAAAATATTCTAGTTTTCAGTGAATAACAGTGACAACATATAAAACATACAGTTATTTCAATTGCAAAATTGCACCCCTAAACAAAAAAAAAATATTTTTAGTATTACGCATATTAATAAAAGCGTCGTAACTTAATTTTTTCAAGAAAGAGAACCGCACTTATTGTTAAAATTTACAAAAACAAAACATAGAGCCAATTTATACGATGCAATTGATTGCGTGCAATTTTCTTAATTTCTTTTTCAAAGTTGCTTTTAAACTTATGTCTATTTATACGGTGACTTTAATTGCTGAATGTGAATGAAGCAATAAAAGAATAATACAAATGAGTGTACGAAAAACGAAAACCGTGCCTTTTTTGTTACTTACTTTGCTTCTCTACCCCATTTGTCAACAAACAAAAATTGCACGCAATGATTGCATGCAACAAAGTCACCGTCTATATTGGCTCATAGTGTTGTATGCATCAGTGTTGCCAGATTTGCCTTAAAGTTTAAAAATTTATTGATAAAAAAAAATAAATTTGAATAGATTTTTCAGATTGATATTCAATTGTTAAAATTTAATCAATTTGAATGATTCTATGAAATAATCAACAAAAAATCAAATTAATTCTCTAAATTTGATATTACCCAGCAAAACTTTGGTAATGGGTGCGATAATCTCATGCGTTACCTTGTAATGATAGCTCGTTACCTTTTTCATTATTTGCAAGCATAAAGTAATAAGTTACTCATTGTTGATTACGTAATATATGATTTATAAATGTAAAGTAATAATTGAAATATTTTTGAAAATCTATTTTTAGATACATTACTTTGTGTTTTTTTGTAAGCAAAAGGGTAATGTATGTTTGTTTTGATTACACTAGCGAAAAAACGAAGCGCAATAATTCATTTAAGTTTAAAGCAATCAACTACTATATGAGTCGGTAGCTCAGTTTTTGGCTGGCAACCAGATTTCCCTGGTTCGATTTCCATCATGACCACATTATTTTTAATTTCGTTTTTTCAAAGGCTACGTTTAAATGCAAATTAGTGCAGTATTTCGGTATGTAACACCCTCTTTAATTTATGATAACTCTTATTTTATCTTTTCTTAATTGCTACATTATGGACCTTAAATTTTAAATTTTATTTTAAATTTTATTTTATATTTTAGTTATTATTTTAGTTTAGGCATTTTATATAGATATATTTTTTTTTATATAGCAAATTGTTTTTTTAGTAGTATACGAACCATATTTGGCCCAGAGGGCTTGGTTCTTGAATATTTGAATAAAATAAATAAATAAAATAAAAATAAAAAAAAAAATAATTTTTTTTTTAATAAAAATTCCTCTTTTTTAAAAATTTATTTTTAGACACATTACTTTTTCCATTCTCGTAACCATATAAGTAACCCCTTACATGTAATGGGTATTTGAATAAAGTAGAAAATTATTTAAACAATGAACAGGATTTTGCAAATCGATTCGTTGAAAATTAATTCAGATTTACAAATAAAATCAAGGAATCATGTTTTTAAAGGTCTATTTTAAAATTTAAAAGAAAAAATTTTATTAAAATTTGTTAATATTTGAAATCAACCTTTTTTCTAAAATATTTATTTTTAATTTTAAGCAAACAAAAAAAATCATTTTAGAAAAAGAGAATATTTGATTATTTAACAATTTCTTAAGGATTTTTGTGTATTTCAACTTTGAAAATGACAACATGAGAAGAAACATTCTTTGGCAACACTGCGGGTACGCTGTTATGGTGAAGTTGGTACCATAGTATTTTTTGTGGTTGCTATTGGAACCTCAAAAGTACTATGGTACTCCTAATACTCCTTTAATAGATTTGAGTTTGGAATTTCAATTAAAAATTTTATAAAAAATTTAATTTATTTGATGCTGGAATTTCAATTTAAAAGGTTATTTAAATTTTAATTGATTTTTGGTTAGAACTTTAATTAAAGTTATAATTGATTTAATTAAAAATTTAATTGAAAATGTTGAAGATTTTTGATAAAAAATTTAATTGATATGATTAAACATTTAATTGAAAATTTTAATTAATTAATTTTAACAAAACAAGTTAATTGATATAACAAATTCTTTTACAGGTCCAAATTCAATTCAGTTTTTAATTGTCTTTACAAATATTTTAATTGAAACTCGATTTTAGTTTTTTCTGTGTATAGCGAGATTCATTGTAATTCACTATAAATTTTACACATGTCTACTTCACAAAAGTGAAAACCAAACTGGCATGCGATGCCATTTGCAAAAATGGCAGCAGGGTGATACTTATTTCCCACACCGTGTATTTTTAAGAAATTTTACGATTCCAGATTTTTGTTTAGGAGGGCAACATATTTTTAAAAAGTTCTGTGCAAAAAAATATAGTATATTTTAGAAGAATACACTCAGGTATGAGTATATTAGTTAAAATAACTGCATTTGCAGTAGAAAAGTTTTACACTACCTTTACATGTAAATCAAATGGAATATTAAGTTATTTTTAAATATTAAAAACCAATTTTTATTATTAACTTATTTCGCAAAAACAATTGAACAAATATTTGTTTTGAATAATAAATGAAATGTTAGTGGTCCCGCTCTTAAGCAAAAAACGAAAGAATTTTTAGTTAAATGCATTGATTTTTAGTTATTTACACTGGCATTTTCTTTATACCTAAAAAACCCTCAAAATCATATATTTTTTTCTAAAAAAACTTTCCACCCGTCCTATAAATTTTTTTAAGCCAAATATTCTTATATACAATTTTATACATTTTCCTTATCATTTGGCCAGGGGCGTGTCCTTTATTGTCTTAAATAGTGAGTCCATCAATTATATACATTTTTTTTAACGTTGCAATGATAATAATAAAATAAATTTTTCAAAAACTTTAAATTAACACGCCTTAACAAGATAATGATTTATAATAATAGATATACAGTGAAAACTTTCAATAAGGGACACTGACAATCGTGGACACATTACTTTAAGAGGAAAGTTTTGTGGTAACAGAGAAATAGTACGTCAATAAAAATAAATGAAATGTCAATTAATTTAACAGAAAATTGTAATGTTTTTGGTTGTAAAATAAAACCATTAAAATTTAAATTAAATATTTTAATTTAAGGATTTAATTTGACAATTTGTATTAAGGGGAACACTATAAATAAATCTTACCCAGATCAGATTCATATTTATCTCATCAAGTTTTTGAGATAGTATTAATAAAACCTATAAAGTTTCGTTGTAATACAATGATGCTATTTTTTCATAAAAAGTATTTACATAAAATTAAAAATTAAAAAAACTAGTTTTATATAAATTATGAAGCTTTTAAAAAATTTGTAATTTATTTTGTAAATTATAAAGGAGTTTAGTAATAACGAATTCTATTGTTGCTTTTAGTGAAGACAACTATTTTCTTATATGATTCCTTCTTAATTATGCTCATCGTCTTTCAACGAAAAAATTTAATGCAAAAGTTGTTGTTCTTTATGGAAATATTTCACTATATATGCGAGTACCCTCATATAGTTAAAAGAAGCTAGATTTTTTAACATAAAGACATACCATGAGCTTCAATGATCATAAGTAAAATAAAAAAAGTACATATATTTTAAAATTATGTATATAAAATTTAAAAGATCATTTAAATGTTTTTTTTTTTCTTCTTTTCTTAAAACCATATCTAACATATCTTTTAGACAACAGTGATTTACAATTGGTTATACGCAAAAGAATCTAAGGTGATTTGGGGTTAAAAATTTTAAAATTAAGATACGCCAAGTTTTCTTAAGATAACCAAAGTTTAGTGTTTAACTTAAAAATTTAAAGTTAAACTCTTTCTTTATAAATTACCCGGCCTAAAATTTTTATTATTTATTTTCTAACATAAAAAATAAATGTGATTATTTAACTGAAAATGACAGTAAAAATTATTACTATTTCACTAATTTTTAACTGTTTAAAAAAAAAAACTAACAAATAAAGTAAACAACTACCAAAAGGCATAGTTTACAAAAAAAAATCTAATTACAAATAATTAATAAATAAAAGTAACAAACATATTTTTTTCAGGAAATTCTTTTGGGAAGGTGATGAAAGATAAAGGGCTTCACAAATAAAACAAACTTTTAAGCGCAGTTAATAAGGCGGAAAATTTATTTTCATTTATAAAAACTAAAATGTTATAATTTTTAACTGTTTAATAACAAACTAGCAAAGGAAGTAAAAATAATTGACAAGTTATTATTATACCCTTCCCCACAGATGGAAGGGTATATGTATATAAGTTTGTCATTCCGTTTGTAATTTCTACAACATTGATCTTAGACCCTATAAAGTATACATATTCTGGGTCCTTATGAAGAGCGAAGTTGATTTAACGATGTTCCTCTGTCCGTCTGTGTGTTGAAATGGGTTTTCCGAAGAACCCAGACATGATGAGGACTTGATTATTTTTTATTTCTGTTACATGTGATCCATTTCTGTTTGCTATTAAAAATCAGACAGATCGGTTAATAAATGGCTGAGATATTAGCAAAAAACCACGACTACCTCTAATTTTTTCCGTAAAATCCCTTTGTTTAATATGTATGTAGAATTTTACGCATAACAAACACATCCATGTGTTAAAATTCTTTTCTTCCATCTCCAACTTTTATACACAAACAACACACATACAAAGATTTGTCATTTAAATAAAAACTAAACAAATCTCTAATGACTGAAGACTTTTATATATGTACCTCTATTGACGATTTTGTGTGAGCTTCAATAGCTCAGTTGTCTAGACGCTATGTCACAAATACTTTTTTTTTCTCTAAGGCCGCGGGTTCGAATCCCGGTCAATTCACTTTTTTTTTTGTACATTTTTTTTTATTTTTTTCTTTAAGACTTTTTTTTTTGTTTATTCTTGGTTTTTTTTTAACATTTAATAAATAATTTATATAAAATTTTATATTAATAATTAAATAATCCATAAATAGGCTAAAAACATCAACATTTTTATAAAAACCCTCTGATACAAACAAAATACAAACGGTTTTATTTATATTTTTTTGCTCCGATTTAAAAGAATTTATAAACAGATTTTTAAAACATTTTATTTCTCATATATTAAGAAAATTTAATACATAATTTCCCTT